>CM016721.1:70914431-71514431 GCA_005771605.1 Scutellaria baicalensis | reverse complement strand
GATCCTACTCTACACACCCAGGGTCCTCACTTTCTCTCCTAGAAAGTGGTAAACTCAACAGGACATTACTCCTCGCATTGAGTACTCCGAGACAACCTTTTAGAGAGGTTTATCTCTTTTTTCTTCAACTGGGTGCAACAAGCTTGGCCTTCGTATGCAGACTGATTCTGCTGAAGCTTGCTGCTGACTGGTAGACTGGATGTGCGTCTTCTTGGGGTGTGAGTGTTCGAGCTCTTCTTCTTTTCATCAGCTCTCCTTGAACACTCTTTTTTCTAAGGCTTCCCCCTCCTTCTGCGCTTCTCTCTTTTAAGCTCTTCTCTCTTCTTTTGCGCTTCTCTCTGTGAGCTTGGATATTCTGATGTGCTCACTTCTTTTCTCTCTTGCACACTCTGTGCTTCTCTCACACACGTCCTATTTTCAGTCTTCAGTCCTCCTCTTTATAGGGTGTGAAATCTACCCGTTGAAGGTAGACAGATTTCCATCATTTCTGCACCGCACTCCTGACACACGCCAGCTTTTCACTTTCCACGTGTCTTCTTCTGATTGACTCTTTTTTTTTTCTCTCTACCGGTAACTTTGACTTTTCTCCCTATGCCTGCTTTGCAGCTTCCTCCTCTGGCTTCACTCTAGAGCTTCCTCTTCCCGCTTGCTCTTTCTTGTGGCTCGAGGCATCTATAGCATACTGTTTCCTGCAGTATGCTTTCAGCATGGTCATCCAGGTAGCTTCCTGTCTTGCTGTGTTCTGCTTTGGCGAGGTTCCTTCCAGTAGCTCCCTGAAGTCAATAGTATCCTTATTAGTTCATCCGATCCTTTATAACCATTCTCTTCAGTATCCTTCCATTAACACTTTCTCTGTTTCTTTTTAATCTTCTGCAGTAACTCTATTGCAGTAACCTATCCTAAGATTGGTTATATATATTAGAGTTACTTTAAGGGTTTGTCTCATCAAAACATTCTACAAATGTATCCAACAAGTTTGTTGCAAAGCGAGTTGCTCAAAGCCGTACAATATCTCCTTAACAAACCTCTCGCACTTTTGCCAACAACCAACCATGGTTGTAAATGTAGTTTATCACTTGTCTGGTCTTAGCAATTGTTGACTTGATCACCTCTTTTTTTCCAATGTCTTCAAAAATCAAGTCAATTTAGTGTGCAGCACATGGTGTCCAATACAACCCCCTCATTTTTTCGAAATTATGCGTCGGTCCCCCCTGTATGAAGGAAAATACGTCATTTACACGTGTGATTTCATAAATTCGATGTGAAACACCAAATTCTGTTAGACTTGACGATTATGAGCTAGACGCGCCTGAAGTACGAAATAAATTGTTTTTTGCCTTTTTTTGTTGTTGTAAATTTACTATTTTGCCCCTACATTTGATTGAATTTTCATACAAACACCCAGCCCTCCTCACCTAACCCTCGTCGCCCTCCTCGCGTCGTCCACCACCACTGCGGGCGACGGGCTTGTCGATGACGAAAATACAGACACACACACACCTAGAATTGATCACCATTAAATGAAAATGAATTATGATGGGAAAAAGGAAGAGGAAAATATAGCACCACTGCAAAATCAGCGAAAACGAGATAGACGAAGGTGGCGGCGAGAATTAACAAGAGAGACATTTGCGGTGAGAATCAGAGAAAGAGAGAGATTGTGGGGACCAAGCTCAGATCCCCGCCGGGGGAATTGGTGGTGGAAGATGTGGTGGCGGAGGAGGTGGATTTGAAAGAAATAGTGGGGACCGAGCTCAGATCCGACATTGCTTCACAGTTGCTCTGTTCAATTAATCTTCATAAACAACAATATCCAATTCTTAAATACATGATATTGGAACTTCAAATCAGCAGATGGAATAAAACCTAGTGAACTGAAAATCTTGACAAGAACAAATCCAAGTTGCAAAAAGGAAAAAAAAAAAAAAACAGCTTAGCCAATGTAGATATGAACACCAATGTCGATGAGGAAAATAGTGATAAGACCAAAGAAAATGATAGTATGAGAAAACAAGACAAAGAGAGAAGATCGATTGTCGCCGGCGGAAAGAAGGGCGACGACCCAAAGAAGAAGCCCCTTTCAAGATCCGTGAAAGTCGGCTTCCATCATCACTCACCGTCGAGCTTGTTTGCCCGAACTGCCATGACGGCTTTCTTCTAGAAAGCCCGTTTCTGATATTCCTTTAGGGTATATCAGGGGTATAACGAGAAGTGGAGTGGATAAAATTGAAGGTGTGAACACCCGTTAGCTCACGTGGGATGTGTGTCGAATTTATGAAAGCACACATGTAAATGACGTATTTTCCTTCATACAGGAGGGACCGACGTATAATTTCAAAATCACGAGGGATTTCACACATTTAACCACAAATACTTATATACATCAATACTTGCACTGGATTAGAATTATCATCCTTATTATTCATTTATAATAAATATTTTAAATGAAAAGATGTTTAAAAAATAAAAAATAGAGGTGGGCTAATCTACTAACTCAAGAACGAATTCAGCATAAGCTTAACACACAGCAGGTCAGACTCACTTATGTCCACCTTACTATTGATTTTAATTTAGGAGAAACTAAATGCACCACATTCATTTCATTAATTTATAATTAATTTTATTCATTAATTTATAATAAATTTTACTTATAAGTGGAGTATCTTTAGAAATGAGTGTGATGTCTTAATCCCACATTTTTTATTATTCAATTGAACTCTTCATTGTGAAAGGACCAGATATATTTGCCCAATTAACCTAATTCATTTTAGAATATGTCTTGTATGAGACCAATTTATATGAAAATCGGTAGGTATGAGTTCAATTCATTTGTAATAAAAATTCATCCTAAAAAAACTATCCGTGAAATCGTCTCATACAAGCTTTTAAACTTAGCGATCGACAGTGGTACGGTTTCATTCTGCTCCAAAAAGAAATTGGTAAAGAAAAATAAAAGTAGAAAAATACTGCATTCTACTGTCATCACCGGCTATAAAGTCAACAATAAGGATTGATGTTCTTCGGGTAATCAATTGCTCCAACGAGTTTGTGGTTTTCGTGAATCTAATTCAACATCTGCACCAATATTTGCAGAACACAGTGCTGAAAATGGCAAAGCCTTGGTCATCAAGATCAATTATCAGGTCTCTACATCATATTGCATCAAAACCCACAACTTGTGGTAATCCCATTACCAGTGGCATTTCCCATTTTCTCACAAACAGCCCTAAATTAGTCGAAAGCCCTACTTCCTTTCCATGGCTGTTAATCTCCCGAAGGACCCATTTGTCATCATCAGCTAATTTGCCAGGTTGTTGTGGGAAATTCAATCCACACGCGGACTTCTTACCACGCAGGAATTTTGCGGGGTTTAGGTACTTTTCATTGACGAATCGTGGGGTGGGTTCTAAGGATCTTACGAAGAAATTGGTGAAAAATCCTGGTAGGGTTTTAAAGGATGCGTTTGTGCGGTATAGGGAGGCGGCGAGGTTGCAGATTGAGGCTTTCTGGAGGAGGAATTATTTGGTGGTGCTGGGCGCAGGTGG
Source organism: Scutellaria baicalensis (assembly GCA_005771605.1). NCBI lineage: Eukaryota > Viridiplantae > Streptophyta > Magnoliopsida > Lamiales > Lamiaceae > Scutellaria > Scutellaria baicalensis. Next base: position 71,510,886 of record CM016721.1, on the reverse strand, counting down.
GTTTGTGGTGTGCATTCTACTGTGGCGGGTCTTGTTTGGGATCGCCACAACTTTCATTAGTTTATCTGAGGGCATGGCCAAGTATGGGTTTCTCGCTCTTTCATCCGCCATTGTCGCTTTTACTGTGAGTTCTTCTTTGCTGTGTTTTTGCTTAGTTTTGTATGGTGAGGAGAGAAATCTTTAATGTATTCATGTTGCTGGTGTTTGAATTAGCTATCGACTGTCTTGTTTGTACAGAGAGATACCATTTAGATTGCTTGGTAGCACGAGACATACTAATTACTGCTCATTAATTGCTATTTTAGCCTGTGTAAGTGATGGTGTTTGTGACTTGTACCCTTGATCAACTTATCTCAATCAATATGTCTATTTATACAGCAGTTGGAATTTAAACTTTTGGACTGAGTGTTATGGTTATTTATTTTTATTTGTTTTAGGTGTGATATTGTCTTATTAAGGCGTTGAATGTTGTTTGAAAGAAGGTGCTGATGGGGATTGGTAGCTCGTCCTTCCTTCTTTACGAGACTTTCTGGCTCTCATCTTTCCTTCTTTGAATACCTCGAGATTCAATGTGTTATGAATTTTAAGCAGCAATATTAGGATCTGGCTTTTGAGCTTGGAACTAACTAAATTGTTTACTTCTTTAGATGTATGCAAATTGAAAACTATAAAGCTAAACAAAGAAAAACTCTGGGTTTGTTTTGATAGTGTGTATACATTATAAATGTGTAGACTTAAATATTACAACTCTATTTTTATCTCCTTGGTAATATCCATTCTTCTGTTGCATGCCAAAAGTCTTGTAAATATACAAGGAGAAGTAAGGAACAAAATAAGGCAAAGTCTTATCTGAAACTCCTTGACATATGAAAAGACTAGAGAGAAAATAATTGCTGCTGGCTGGAAGCTATAGCGTCTAGAACAAATGATATGTTATACATAGAACACATAATCGAATGTTTGTTAATCCTATTCTTGAAGTTACTTTTTGTTACATCATGTTCTTTGCTAAGTTTTACTTGGAATCTTATGATGACAAAGAACAACCATTTACGTAGGAGGCAGGAGGCTAGATGCTAGTTTTAGCATGCAGTTTGTCTTCAGGCCATAATGTGATCATTTTTGTTCATTATTTTTTTCTGAGTCCCTTTCTTAACATAAATTGATTTTTGGGTGCTGGGCTTTCAGAGCTGAGTAAAAGGTCAATTTTGAAATCCAGTTAACTGCGTATTACATAGAATCCTACCCAAACTTCCCCCCTCTAATTCGAACTTGCGATTCTTTTAATGAAGAAATGGGATTGTGAGGGGAAGGGGAATGTAGCATAAATTTATATGCCGGGAACTGAATGATTGTGTTGTATCACATGTTAGAATTGTTACTATTGTTCTGATGATGTAATAATACATGGTGCCTTTTTGCTTCTATTCTTTTCAATCCTTTCCTTGCTACTTATTAAATTTGAACTTTGAATATATTCTATTTTACTACCAACTATGAAGCCAACAACTGAAGCCATGTGCTGAGTATTCTAATTGATACAGTATGTTGTGGTCATGTCAGCAACTGATAGACATCCATTTTAATCATTTCATTGTTTCTTCCGTGAAGGGCTTGTACTTCCGTACGAGATTCACCATCAATCCAGATAAAGTTTACAGAATGGCAATGAGGAAGTTAAATACCGATGCTAGCACTCTTGAGGTTATGGGTGCGCCACTCACAGGAACAGATTTGAGAGCATATGTAATGTCAGGAGGCGGCATCAGCCTGAAGAAATTCAAGCCAATGCTAAGAAGCAAAAGATGTTTTCTTATTTTCCCGATACAAGGTTCGGAAAGGAAGGGATTAGTCAGTGTTGAAGTCAAGAAGAAGAAAGGCCAGGTTTATCTGTATTCCTTGAGGCATCTTTTTATCCTCCCAACTTTCTGTTTATTATCTAATAAATACCTTCCTGTCATTGTATTTTCTTACCTGTAGATCAGTACACAAGTTCTTGTTAGATTCTATTTGTTTAAGAATTATATTTTCCACTAATGCTGCTGGGCTATTTAATTAACTTTTCAATCATTCTTTTACCAGCAGAATATGGGATTTGGATTTTGGGACAGTCCAATTCATTTGAACTTTAGATACAATAGAACTTTTCAAATAGATTTGTAAGTGGCGAAGCCTTAAAAACTGCGTTTTTCTGCTGTTATGCTTTTCCCTTGGAAGGAATGCTCTACTCAATCTTACATCTGCGTTGTGTATTATGGTGTGCAGTATAGTATGAAACTATTGGCAGTTGACATTCCGATAGCAAGTGGACCTGATCAACGCCTGTTCTTGATCGGGGATGAAGACGAGTACTCTATTGGTGGTGGATTGATTTCTGAACTGCGGGACCCAGTTGTGAAGGCAATGGCAGCTGCTAAGGAGTTTGAAGAAGCAGGACCAAGAGGAGGACGACAAGGAAGCTGCTAGGGAACTCGAAGAAGCAGAAAAAAAACATCGGGAAGAAATTGAAAAGCTTGATAAAGGTGAATCTCAGTAACTGTTCTTCCATGCATTTCTTTTTAATTGTTTTGTCACAAAAAATTATGGTTTCGACCTTTTAATCAGTTGTAGCTCTGCTGTGTTGGCATCTTGAGTCGACGCAGGTTTCGCGAATTCGATGTATAAATTTGCATAAAGAAAGGCTGATATGCCTGCAAATAGTATGACATCACATGATCAGTTTATGATCGAGTTTCTTTAAAAAATAATTATGTTTTTTAATTTTATATTTAAATATTTGCAAAAGTAAAATATATAACATAATTTTATAGAATAAAATAAATTTTATATATATATATATATATTTTATTAATGAATATATAACTTTAAAAATTGTGAATAACATGAAATGTTATGATGTTTAAAGGTGATTTATAACTTTGTGAACTGAATAAATATAACTAAATGTTAAGATGATTTTATAAAATCAGTTGAACTTATAAGTTGAACATTTTTGGAACACTTTTTTATTTATAAAATCAACTTATAAGTTAACATTTTTGGAACACTTTTTTATTTATAAAATTTGTGTTGATGTTTCTTTTCTCAACAGTTTTATCAAATACTTAAATCTTTAAGCTAAAAGCCAATAGGGGAAAAAAACAAAGAAAGAACCCAAATATCCATGATGCAAAAAGAAAAGAAAAACAATATTCATAATGATAATTTTGACAACAACCTTCAGTTTTCTCTCGTGAAAAACTCATTATTCAATAGAATCAATACCATAATGTTACTTAGATTGATAGAGGTCGAAATCTCATTATTCAATAGAATCAATCCCATAATGTTATTTAGACAACTTATGAGGAATAGTCATAAACACGTCAATTTTATGAGGAATAGTCATAGAAATTTAAAATTTATTCATTTTTGGATATGTAAATCATGATTATTAGTAAAAAAAAAAGGAAAAGGAACATATTTGACTTCTTCAAGATTCTTAGATTCAAGTTGCGTCAATTATGATAATAGATTAGATTCTTGACTTCCAAAAAATACAAACAATAATATCTCCAATTATCAAATTGTATAAGATATCTTCACAAATACTATGTATATAATGTTTTTTTTTATACTATGTATATAATGTTTTTTTTTTTTACTATGTATATAATGTTCTACAAACAATGATTGTCGTTAGAAATACGTGTTTATAAATAAATTGTTACTTCTTAATTATTTTAGAATATATATTTGTACAGTTAAATTATATTTGTACAAGTACACATATATGTAAATATAAATATATAAGTAAATAACCCATTAAGACCTAATTATAATTGTTGGCGTCAGAACTTGTATGGAATAAACCCCTCGGTCCAACACCCAATTTAATTTAATCGGATTGAAATAAAACGAAAGAAATCGAAAAAGAACACTGGGCCCGGAGCCTATCCGGGCAAGATTGCTCTAGGCTGGATCTGACCGACCTATGTGTAGGTCAGCAGAGAGCCTGTATTGAAATGATGAGAGTTGAAACTCACTTTTGAATGAGTACAATTAAGCAAAAATAATTAGGATTCGGATTCGTTTGAGATCTAAATCGCCACTGAGTTCTCGATTGAATGTTCGAGTCCTCGAGGGTTCCGAGAGAGTCCTTTTAGCTTGTTTCTTAAAGCCCCATTTATAGAGATACATGGGGGTATACCTATTGGGTATCAAGAAGAAGATCCCATGATTTAAGGGATGTACAGGAAAGAAATATGATGTTTGATTATCTTAAGAAAATACACCAAGATTCTTAGCGTGTTGTCTTGCTTAAGCTTGCGGCCATACAACTCAGGTCATTCGTTCAGGTCAGCCTTCTATAACTCGTCTCATCCTGTTGAGCTTCAAGTTCTACGGGATCCAATGCTTAGTACGGTCTGAATATAGCTCGGTTCAGCTCAGCTCGATTTATCAGTATAAAACCCGGATAATATATTAGGGTGTAATATAGCCCCTTACGTTGCGTCGAAATAGCGTGAATTTCGGCAGAAGCTAACTCATCCGACCCTTTCTCCCATTACACATGTCAACATACTGCTCCTCTGGAAGTTAAAGAGACGTGGGTTAAGTCGTGTGCCCCAACAAGACGTGGGCCTTGCCTATAAGTAGGGCTTGTATGTCATTTTGTCTCTGCACCTTCTCGTAGTCGTCTTCTTCCTCCTACCTGCTCCTTTTTTTCACGAAAAGCTTAGGTAAACCCTTATTTCACCTTTTAACCATGTCTTCTTCTGGTTCTGACCAGGTTCGTGACTATGATGAGAACGATAGCATTCTTTCGTTATCTTCCTCGAAATCAACTAGGTCGAACTTCACAGTCCTTCCGATCGGTTCCTGCTAGAGCCCCCATTGTTAACTTTCCTTCTATTGTTACCGTCGCCGATTCAGCTATGGCTTAGAAGTTTTAACATTCCGAGCAACATTTTGCTCGCCGTTCCTAGCTCGAATGATCAGATAAGCAACCCTTCCGAAGGGTATGTTGCTATAAGCGTTCGGGCTTTGGAAGCCGGCCTTAGGTTTCCTTTAGCTCCCATCCTTACCAGATTCTTTCATCAGTGGTATCTGGCACCTGCCGAAATTCATCCGAATATATGGCCTTCTTTGATTGGCCTGCTGATCTTCCTTCAAACTTATGGTCTTCCTAAACTAACCTTTTCAGAGGTGAATTGGTTGCTCGGTTTGAAGACTACTCCTGGGTATGATAAGCATTTTTACCTTAGAAAGCAAAGGCCTCAACTTAGGAAACATCTTCTCTCCCTTAGGAAGTAAATGCCACAACCTATCCTCGACATTTCTACCTCTATTAAGGAATGGAGGGCCAAATGGTTCTAGGTTGGTGGCGCCCGGGGTAGTCTTATACCCGGCTCGAATATACTTCGGCCCTACTTTATGTCCTACGGCTTTCCGAATGGTACTCACATTGTTTATTTCTTTTCCTGAATTTTATGATGTTTAATATTTTCCATTTTTGTAGTTGGTAATCCACATAGAACCTTTCTGTCTCGGAGGATTTCAATAAGGGGCTTAAGCACATAGAACATGTTGGTCCCAAGCGGTAGTAGGTTTTTTTTTTTGGGAGGGGGGGGGGGGGAGTGGTGGTGGTGAATAAACCTACTCAAATTTTCAAACTTTTCTCCAAAAAATGTTAAGTTCAACTCATTGCGCAGGTAGCTAAGAAGCTTACTACATAAATGAAACTACAGTGACCTTTCTGAGAAAGATTACTGAACAATTTGAACTATTAGAGTTTTATGCAGCAAAAATTCTTTTATGAGAACACAAGTATGGAAAGATGTTCTTTAAAAGCAAGTGAGATATGATGCACGATATAGATATATAGATAAGATTTGCAGCAACAATGAACAATCAAGAGAAAATCAAAAAAAAATAAAAGAGAAAAACAGAAAACGAGCAAAAATAGAAGTCTCGAAAAAAAAATCAAAAAGAAAAGAGAAAAAACAGAAGTCTCAAGAAAAACAACTAAAAAAATATTGTTTACCTAAAGGGGGAACTAATAGTTATAGCAACTTATCTCGTATTGTTTTGTCATCATAAAAAAGAGGGAAATTGTAAGAAGAAGTTGTGTTAGATTTTGATGAGACAAAACCTGTTGTAAGTATTAGATCTTGTTAGTACCCCATTTCTTTTTTAATAAGTTAGCATCCTTAAGATCAAGAAACCTTCTACTGAAGAGAATAGCTCCACGTTGCAAGTTAGACCAAGGAGAATAAGTCTGCTTACAGCGCGCTACACTTAAAAGGAATTCCGAAAGAGAGGATGTTGCACGATTCATGTTCTGGAAGCTACGCATTTTATCATGCAGCGATCCAAGATGCAGCGCCAACAATAAGTTGCAGCAATTGAAGATACGTGCAAAAGATCAACCAAAGATCAATCTGAAAAGGTTATTGCACGATCAAAGAACACGAGGGAACATCAAGACTTCAGTTGTCACTGCAGTTCGATCAAAGACACTTAAGCTCAACGACAAATCTAATGTGGTGCGGACCAACGAGAAGTCGTCACCTGTGCCTGACGCAACTGTAGATTCTGCGACAAAAGGTCAGCCGCATTTAATGAAGCTGCAACATGGAAAAAGCGATATAGCATACAACCCGCGAGCTTGCATTAATGAGGTTGTACCCTAAGATATTTGAAGATCAAGGAGTCAACCAACAAGAGATCATCAAGGACGACTTGGTGTGACCAAAAGAGGAATCAGATGAAGCTATACCACAGAAGATCAAGAGGCGAGCCTGCATTAATTAAGCTATGCCCGAGAAGATCAAGAGGATTAGGAAGATCAAGAGGATAAGGAAGATCAAGGAGTCAACCCAACAAGGATCATCAAGGACGATCTTGAAGATTAGCATGTGAGTGACCTGAAGAAGAATCATATGAAAACACGTGGAATGTGCTTACTTCAACAAGTGCATTCCACCACCTATATAAAAAGGAAGAGTGGAACTGAAGAAAATAACTGAAACTGAATTATCTTGCCTAGAGCTCTCAACTTTATATCATGGACCATGCAACAAGAATTGCACTTACAAAGAAGAAACTCTTTTTTAGTTCACTCAACCTAGGAGCAAGCCTTCAGAAACGATCACATCCTTTGAAGACTTAGTTCCAGTTTGTTGAAGAATTTCTTTTTATTCTCATTAATTATTCTCATTATCAACTTTAAAGTTTAAGATAATTTTTGTGATTATAAGAAATGATGTGTAAAAATAAATATATAATTTTATATTATTAATTTATCATTTTTAACTAATTACAACAATCATTGATTTATTAAATTATTTATGAAAAAATTCAACAAAAAGATGGAAACAATATGGATAGAGCAATTGATGTCGTGGTCTCGAAAATGACAGAAGAATTGCAGGTGCAAATTGGGTGACCTTTTACGAAGAAAGAGGTGGCAATGACACTATCTCAGATGGACCCTACTACGGCCCCCGGCCCTGATGGTGTATGTCAGCAGCTATTTTCTTTCAAAAGTTTTGAACAATTTTAAAACCTTATTTGATTGATGTTATTCTTAATAATTTTAATGGGCCTGCAAGTTGAAGAGATCTCTATCATAGGTACATTGTTCTAATCCCAAAAAAGAAAAAACCTGAAACTGTCAAGGATTTTCGTCCCATTATGTTAGGACTTGTATAGATTTTGGTGAGACTGAAATTGTTAGGATTTATAATAGTTTTTCTGGGACAAACATATTTAGTAAAAACAAGCTTATGTAGAGAAGTAACTCTACACGTAATCTTTCAATGTAATTTCTCTAAGTTCAAATGATCGCTACAGTAGGCAGGAAGTTCGCTACAGTAAGGATTTCGAAGAAGCAATGTCGCAGAAAGGAAGCAAGGACTTCGATGAAGTAAGAGCAATCACGAGAAGTAAGTTAGTCGCCCGACATTATTTTAAAATTTATATTATTAATTGAACACTTTTAACTAACCCCAAAATTTATCGTGATATTCAAATTATCTATCAAGCCATGAAATAAATTCTATGAAAGACAAACAAAAATAGAAAGCAAGTTTTCAAATTCATTTGTTTAAATTATTTATAAATTTTGTATTCTGAATTTTTAATATTATCAAATATAATTTCGAAAGACATATACAATTTGTTTTATTTGAATTTAAAATATCACACCACCAAAGTCCTAAACTAGATGAGGGTGAATTTAATCAAATTCTACTTTCTTTAGTTAAAACTCTATTTTACCTAACAATTTTTTCAAATTCTAAATTACAATTTTAAAACTCAATAGAAATATGAAAATTATATTTTTATATTATACAAATATGGAAATAGTATTATGAATAACTTTTTTTATATAATAACATTATTATATTATTTTAAATTGTATATATTATCAAAATAAATAATAATTCACGCAAGTGAATTACTAGTTTTAACATTAAAAAAAAGATTATTTCTAGAGATTTGACATGATGTTTCGGTCCAGGAAAATTAATATTAGGTGCCTATTTCAGTTAATGTTCTTGTTTTTATATATATAAAGATTAAGATATAGACACATAAATATTGTGGATTCTTCAAAGTAGTTTGATCGTAAAATATGTTTGATAATATCATAGACTTCAACATCAATTTTAAGAATCCTCCCAATCCTCTCGAAACTAAGCCGAAATTGATATCAAAACTACAGTTTTTCATATCCTAATTCATTTGCAAATTCTTTAACTCTAAGACCATCTCCAACCCTTCACCAAATTGTGTGGCAAATGCACATTTGAAAACATGTTAAATTTAAACTATAATAAATTTTGACACAATGCAGAATATAATTTTGACGCAAATGAGCCACAAGTGTTCCACTTACTGTTCACAAATGCAATTTTTTTTTTCTCTTTGATTCTTTTTATTTAATAATTACCACTTATTTTCATTTATTTTATGAAATAAACTTTTTTTTCTTTTATAAAAATTAAAACTGAAGATATAAACTTAATTGTATTGTAATATTTTACTAATACACACATATACCATATAATATTTTATTATGTAGATGTTCATTACAAACTTTGAAATATTTTGATCGAATATCTTTGGATAATATAGTCTAATTAGGAACATTAAAACAATCATTATGTAATTTTTCTAACATTATATAATTTATGTATTTATAAGCATTGCACTATATTGTATGATTATGTAATTTATTAAATATAAACTCGAATTATAACTAATAGAAATATAATAAGATATCATACAATATTTAATGAAATTTACTAAAACACATAAGCATTGCAACATGTTAAATTTACTACAACATGATAATTTTCTTTAGTATTAATATATATTTGTGATGAATTTTATAATATAATTTTGGTATTTTTATAAAGATTTTATTTTATAGATAATTTTTTTATAATTGAAGTCAATTAAGTTAATTTTTTTATTAACTAAAAAAATATTTGATTAAATAGAAAAAAATTTAAGAATATTGAGTTTAAAAAGTTGGAGATGGTGGTAAATTTGGTGGCAAAATTTGCCTCCAAAGATTGGAGATGATCTAACAACCCAAATATTTCTACTTTACCCCCTTATAAAATCTAATAGGTTTATTTCCCAGGTACACCAACATAAAACATTTTCACAATTAATACAATGTGCTTATTAATAGGATCTACAAAGTAAACAAAGTCTCTCAAAATCTATAGTATATATATTAAAGTAAGAAAGTTAGACAAAGTTATAAGAATGTTACTTTCCTACTTAAAAATGTCTTATCACATAAGAATTTAAAAAAAAAAAAAAACTTGACTTTCTTGATAAGCTATCAAGGAATTATAATAAAAAAAGAAAATCAAACATATTTTCACTATCACACATGAAAGAAAAATCATGTATTTTATATATGAATATACATTATAAAATTAAATTTTAATTAAATAGTTATAAGTTCTACAAAATTGAAGCTAAAATTTGCTTACTTATATGTATCTGGAATATAAGTTATTATAGAAAAATTACATTTTCATATTTACCCACTAATGTTCCTTCTTCTTTTTTTCCACGATCTTTTTTATTTTAATATAAGTTTTGTGATAAAAAAATTTAATAGAATAAAAGTAATACATTTTGAATTTTACATACATAAAAATAAAATTTAAATTATTTTAAAATTAGAAGTTTATACATAAATATTTTACATAAAAGCACGCAATTGTAATTTGCAGTTCAAGAAGTATTTCTATACTAGAAAAAATAAATAATTAAGTATTCAATTTTTTTATATTATAAAATACAAATATATATATATATATATAAGAGCTAACTAACAAAATAAACTATGATATTCTAGAATCTCAAAAAATAAAAATAAAAACAATATTGTTACTTAATAAGATATTATGATCTACAGTACTACATACCCATCCCTTACACAAATTGTAAAACTTAATTCAATAAAAATTATAATATTTTCAATCAAAACTCTACTTTATACAATAGTTTGCTAATATTATAAAATATAACCTTAAAACAATAGAAATATGGAAAACACATTGTATATTGTACATGTTTTGAATAATGAAATATGATATGTTTAAACATCTTCATTTATGCACCTCCATAATATTATTACAATATTAATATATATATATTACAGTAAACTGCACCTAGCGTGAGTGAATCACTAGTTATTACTTAAGCATGAATATAATATATACAACTAGCTGAAGTAATTCAAGAAAGAATTTACTGTATTTGGGAACAGAGGTGACACCCCTCCGTCAGGAAATTACCATAGCACCTCATAGAGCTTGTTGGTTAGATTTGAAGAACTTAGATGCGAGAATCAATGAGAATTAGTGAGGATTAAAGAAAAATGAAGAAGATTGAAAAGGTCAGGTGCATTGGTTATTTTCAGAATGAAAGGGCGAAAAAATATTCACAATTTTGGTGGAAAAAAAATTAGGATTCGTTAACTTCGATTAAGTTTGAATGGAAGCTTGACAAAAGATAACTAGTGAGATTTTTTGAAATAAAACAATATATATTTTAAGTACCCAAAATGTAATGGATACTAATTCAGTAGCTTGAAAAAATAGAGATACTCAATGGAAAAATAAGGTATATTTTAAGTACCCAAAATGTAATTTATCCAATGTCATTATTAAAACTTAAGGGAGTAGTTTGCTAATAGTAATTTAGTAAAACTTAAAAAGAGTAATTAAATGATGGGTGGGACTTAATTCATCACATTCATGCTTAAAATTTATTATGAGTTAGTAAAATGAAAGTAGCATGGAACGAGTGTCGCGCCCTTAGTCCGAAGTTTTGATGATGCTCGATTAAATTTGATGTCACTATTGAGAGTGTGTCAATTCAAATCTCTCTCTCTCTCTCTCTGGGGGTCAATGTTATATTTTCCTTGAAATTCTCTCAGAATTGATCAAATTAATTTTGTCTGATTCTCTTTCTATAAATTTTCAGTACCTCCGAATGGAGTAACCGTCCCCTCCAAATCTATGCAGCTCAGCCAAATAAATCCAACGCATAGCCATCTTGTTAAGCGCCATCAATAAATGCAGGTGTCGCGATTGATCGGGTGAAACAATTCTGGATAATGACCGATACATTTGGGAATCCATTATTTCTTGAACACCTGTAGGTAATCAGCATTTAATTTTGTTTCCGTACTTCACAATTTATTAATGGCAAATCCCCCCTCATGTTTTCTTAGATTTTTGGGTGCTAAGGATTTATGGAATGCGCCAACAGTTTGAATCTGTCATTTCCATTTGAAAATTTTGTTTATTGGTATCTTAAAGATTTTCAGTATGATTTTTCTTTCACGATATTGTTTACGCGGATAGGCTGCATTATATGCAACCTCCAAATGCTAAGCAGTTATGAAGAATGAGATGCTTATTAGTTAATGCAGATTTTAGGAACAATTTGTGAACGTAGGTTCTTGTTGAATTGGATTGGTTGATGGAAGTTTTGGATACTGATCAGTTATCGGAAATGGCCCAACTTCTTGTCATTCTTTTTCTTTTTTTTCAGGCTTATTTCGAAAATTCAGGAAATCTATTATAAACCCTTCAAAAGTTAGATGGTATACTCTTAACTGGAGCCAGTTTTAGTAGAGGCATTTTCCTCGTTTACTTGTTGATTAAGTGATGTGTTTTTACTATTTAAGTAATCTCTCGGTCATCATTGTCATATTCCATATATATTTACCAAATCTTGTGTTGCTTGGCTGATATGTTGCGGGTGCTTCTATCTTTTTACTGGGAACATGCATTATGTCGCATATGTATTTGATGAAAGTTTGCAGATGTGCAGTATTATAAATTTCGATATTCTTTGTTGGCCAGTTGATTACTCATCACTTAGCCCCCATGACTTCCCCTGGTTCAGCATCTCGAGAGAAACGCCCACTGGAAGGATGTGGTGTCGACGAGCCACTGACGGACTCCCTTCTCCAACCAGAACAACAGGGCAATGGCAATGATGAAACTGAGCTATATTCTGTGTCTTGGAACCAGGACTATGGTTGCTTTGCTGCTGGCACCAATCATGGTTTCCGCATATATAATTGTAATCCTTTTAAGGAAACATTCAGGCGTGATTTGGAAACTGGGGGATTTAAGATAGTAGAAATGCTTTTTAGAAGCAACATCTTAGCACTTGTTGGCACTAAAGTGAACATACTACACCCTCCAAATAAGGTTATCATTTGGGATGATCATCAAAGCAGGTGCATTGGTGAATTTTCATTTAGATCTGAGGTTCGTGCGGTGAAACTAAGACGGGATCGTCTTGTTGTTGTTCTTGAGCACAAGATATATGTCTATAAATTTGTGGATTTGAAGCTTCTTCATCAAATAGAGACTTTGGCAAATCCCAGGGGTCTTTGTTGTCTTTCACACCATCTGAATACATCTGTGCTGGCTTGCCCAGGTCTGCTACAAGGACAGGTTCGGGTCGAACATTTTGGCCTGAATATGACAAAATTTATCAGTGCTCATGATTCTAAGATTGCTTGCTTGACCTTGACTTTTGACGGCCTTCTTCTTGCGACTGCCAGTGAGAGAGGCACTCTGATAAGAATTTTCAACATAATGGATGGAACTCAGTTGCAAGAGGTAATGCATCTTTCACATTAGTGGAGTAATTACATGCAAGTGAATTGAAATGATTAAATTTTTTAGTAAATGTGGATATTTGCTTGCTCTTTCTGCTTTGAAGATATGTGATCTTTCATCTGGCTAAATACCTTGTATTTATATCTGTAATTTTCTTGGTTCAGATAAACTGTTTGAGCACGTAGAGTTCCACCACAGTAAATGTAGTCCTTTTGTTTTTGCTACCTTTTATTTTTCTCATGATACTGTTGCTGATTGTTAGATATCTTCTATGTTGGAGTTTTTTTCAATATATTATGTCTTCTCTCTCTGAGATTTAGGGAGTTTGTGGGTGGTTGGCTGGGCTCGGGTTGTGTAGTAATTCAAACTTTGTTTGGAAATAAATGAACAGCATCACCAAATTTTGATTGTGATACCTAATCACAATCAGATTCGTTCATTTCAGTTTGTTTACATTTGTATTCGAAAAACAGGTAGTTGATGTAATGTTTAGCTCAGACTGATCCCACAATTATGCTCCTCACTTGTATCACAATTTCTACTTGAGGGTTTCCGGAATGAGTTGAGTCTGAAATATGTTCAAGAAAATTAGCATAATGATTGTAGAAATGTGTTATTTATTCTTATCAATTTTCCTCGATGTATACATTAGTTATAATCATCTCTTGTCTTCTGAATGGAGGGATATCATTCTGCAATAAAGAGGGAAAAGAACTATAGAAAACAATTTAGGCAAGATGAAAGTTAGCTGCACTAGTTAATATTAACGAGAGTTTCAAATTTATTTACAACTGTGAACTATCACAACCAAACAGCTTGTGGGTGGGCCAAGTTTACAAGGAAAATATCAAGTGTATATCTTATTTGTTAACTCCTTTTTCAATTATATTTTTCCTGAAAATGGTCAACACCATAATTGCAATCCGTTACCTCTTTAAATTGTTGACATATTTTAGAGGACAGTCATGAGAGTAATTTGGTGATGGTTGGTAGATGTAATCAAGTTGTCGATTATACTGAAATATAAAATTTTCAGAGGAGGAATGGGGATTATACAACCCCCCCCCCCAAATTAATTTGACAAGTGGAACAATAGTCTATGGTATTACTTAAATGCTGATCCTAAAGACCTTGGTTTATGTTTCTGTCGTCTTTGAAACTTGGAGCAAAACAAAACCTATATCGTATTTCTGCACAGTTTTGGCATATTTCATATTTTGGCTTTTACACTTGAAAATTCTTATTTGAGTTTTTCCAAATTTTAAAGAAATCTCATCAAAACTGAGCTGTAAGGGCTAATAGGTGTTTCTGTGAGCACTAATGATCTTTATAGAGAACAAAAACCGACTAGAGACCGTTGGGGATGTGGATTAGCTTTTAATGGATCATTCTTTTAATATCTCATTTGTAAGTTTATTTTGCACTAATTGAAGTGTGGTTTTGATCATCATTTGATGTGTGATGGTTTCGAACTCTATTTTAATCATTGGCTATCATTGTGGTCACAATTTTGGTAGGTTCTGAGGTTGCCATGTTCTAAGGTGGTCGTTTGTCATCTCCTTTCTAAAAGAATAGTTTGCAATTGATATTGGTAGGTCACAGAGCAAGTCAACCTTGATGTATTCATTGATGTAGGTATCGTGACGTTTTTTGGCGTAGTTGATATTGGTGTGAGTCGTTTAATATCTCTCATCAGACCCAAATTAGTTTTCCTATCTCTTTTTATACCCATTCATATCATTGTGTCATAATATTTAACATAACTACAGTTTTCCTGTCCTTTATTAGACCTATTTGACTAGTGCACCTTTCCTATTTTCTTTTTAGTTACAAGAAGTTTCACATGCAGATGATACTGAAAGTTGGATTTTTATGATTTCTTCCTTTATTTGAATGAATGAGTTGTGAAAGACAATCTTAGTGAATCCCCTAACTTAGTGCTGATGCTCTTTACATCATTGTCCAACTATAATGTCACTTACTCTAACGTCTATTTGTGTCAAGATTGGTATTTCATGTTCTAATAGGTATTTCATGCCACAGGTACGCAGAGGGTTAGACAAAGCAGATATATACAGTATTGCCATGTCTCCCAATGTGCAGTGGTTGGCTGTGTCAAGTGACAAGGGTACTGTTCATATATTTAGCCTCAGAGTGCAGGGAACTAGTGGACACCAATCATCAGACTCTTTTGCTACTAAGGAACCAGCATTGTTTAATGATAATCAGAGTTTGTTAAACTCACTTGAAATCTCTCAAAGTACTGGTGGTAATCCAGGTTCATCATTATCGTTCATGAAAGGTGAGGCGATTCTTTATCTGAATCTTATTTTGTGATAGCTTGCACCTTAAATTGGTTGCTTAAGCATGAGATAGTTTAGTGCCTTAAGTAATTTTTCGTCGCTACTTCATCCAAATGATAAAGGAGCTTTTGCAGATAAATTATGACCTAGTTATAGTTGGATGTTTGCATCAAGTTAAAGTTTGATTTTATAGGGTCTTCGAGATTATGATTGCCTATTGGTGCTGCTACCAACCTCTATTTTGTGTTCTATGTTCTTAAAGGTTCTCAAAAGAAATGACATAATAATCTAGAGTAGGGAGCCTGGTACATAAGTCCCCCTATAACCCCATTCATTTTAAATTATCAAGCCTGCCCTTTTGTCTTCTACATTCTGAGCTCATACCGATGATGATAGACTTATATGGTTTCTCATGAGGTGGTTGCTTTTATCCTAAAATTGTAAGTGATACTTTGCTTCATTCTCAGGGGTTTTACCCAAATATTTTAGCTCTGAATGGTCCTTTGCTCAGTGGCACTTGCCCGAACGCACCCACTTCATTGCAGCATTTGGTTCTCAGAACACTATCATTGTCATAGGCATGGATGGGAGGTAAGACCACTTTGTCAATACTCTCTTCTTCTTCATGAAGATTTCATATCCATGAGTAAATTAACACACACTGTCTCATATACTTGTACGACTTTACGCTCTAAGCGTAAAAATGATCTTAAAAGAATATCGGCCACAAATTTTGAGAGTTTAGTTTCCTTGTTAGTCATGTAATAATTCCTTGAGATGCAGCTAATAATTTCTCTATGGTCTCATTCTTCATCTCTTGGTTCAACTATCAGCTTCTACAGATGCAGCTTTGATCCTGTTAACGGAGGAGAAATGGTGAAGCACGAGCATATTTATTTTCTGAAAACTGAAACCATGTCTTGATAGTCCTTCGACCGCCTTTCAAAAAAAAAAGAAAAGAAAAAGGGAAAAAAAACATTCCGCTGTAAATACACAGATGATTGAATATACAGGTCTGTTACTTAATTCTTCCGCATCTGTCCATTATCTAGTTTTTGGAAGCTGATTAGCAAAAACAAAATAAATGGATGGTAGCTTTCACAGAGAGAAAAAATAATGAATGTCACTCAAATGATATGCACATTAGGAAAAAAATAAATTCGCACGCCTCTTTGTATTAGCATTGTTTTAGGAGGTCACTATTTATAGATTAAAGAGGTTTAATACCATGATAAGTGTTATTTTGTCTGTATAGAGGTATTCACATTCATCTAAATTAAAGATACAAAACATTAAATTATTTCTTTAAAATGAAAGTATCTCCTTCAATTAATTTAAAATTTAACGTATTTCATTGATCTTCCAGCTAATGTATATGCAGAAATGTTTGGGTTTTAGAGGTGAGCAGAGTTTCAGAAAGGAACATTTGTTCAATAGAAAGATTATTGAGATTGATGCTATAGTGTGGCTGTATCCCCTCCTACATTAATTACATGGATGTTAGGGACGGATTCAAAATTTTGGTACAAGAACGAACTTGAAATGTAAATGGACAGATAAACTTTGATTGAAAGAAAATTCCTTCAATTTTAAGCTGATATTATCTCATTCAAAGACCATTTAGTTATTGAAAATGGAAAATGTGTAAACACTTTAATAACCATGACAAAATCTTGGTTGGGGTTGAGTTGGATATGAGAAATTATGTACTGCCTTCTGCTATGTATTAGATAATTCTTTTCTCATATTATATAATAATTTGTATTATATGACAATATAATATTCTTTTCTTTATATTGTATTCTGGGTTTGGTAAGACTACAAAAAAATATACAATATATATATATATATAACATAAAATATAAACTACCCACAAAAATAAGAAAACAAGTTCTGTACCCAAAATGAATTTGAAATTACTAAACTATCCTTGAAGCTAAGAAATTTGAATTGATGAAATTTTGTGAATTTAGATCACGATGGTAAAATAAATCATGATGATAAAATAAAATCGTGAATTAAGTGCACCATCATGATCTGTTCAACTTATTAGATCACAATGGTAAAAAATCATTGTGATCTAAATGCACCATCATGATCTGTTCAACTTCGATCACGATGGTAAAATTTACCATCATGATATAAGTACACCATCATGATCTGTTCAACTACCATCGTAATATAAGTGTACCATCATGATCTGTTCAACTTAGATTACGATGGTAAATGGACCACGATGATAAAATACCATAATGATCTAAGTATAACATCATGATATGTTCAACTTAGATCACGATACCATCGTGATCTACGTCCCCCATCATGATTTGTTCTTTGTTCAAATTTTCACCTTTTTGATGTTTTTTTTTAGCTCCAATTTTATTCTAAAAACACATATCTTAATTCAAAACACTATAAACTATATTATACAACATTTTAAAATAATGATTATTTTACATCTTTTGAGCAACAATCAAGAGATAAAATTTCACTAAATTGATTGTATTTAAGAAATATGAGGAAGAGATGAAATATACGAAAGAGGTCAAAATTGAATTCATCCAACATATATATGAGAGAGGGAACTTAGGTGATAATGTTGTGGGTGAAATCATTAAAATAGGTACATAAGGGCATTTATGACATTTATGACATTTTATCTCAATTTTGGGTTAAAAAAAAAACTTATTTTCTTATAAAGTGGGTAAAATTCATTTTTTTGTTATACTTATGGGATAGAAAGACCTATTTCCACATATTTTTATGCGTATTAGGTAGGAGTGGGATCGGGTCGGGTATTTACGGGTTTTGGATTTTCGGATCGGGTACCCGATACTCGAAAATACCCAAAGAAATCAGGTACCCAAAAAGTCGAGTACCCCGGTCAGGTCGAGTTTTCACTCTTTTTTTTTTTTTTTACATAATGCAATATATTCAAAACTTACTTGATATGAAAATTGTCTATTTTACAGTAGCTTTTAATAGATAATTAGAAATATGGTTAACCATCAATATTGGATGGTGTAGCAACCTTTTGTATTATTTTATTTTTCATTTATTTTTTCAAAAATAAGTCAAGGGCTCAAACTATGATTCAACTAATTTTAGAATTGAAAGCCACCAATGCAATATACTCCATATATGTTAAGAATTTGCTTAATTTTTTTTTTTTTTAAAACATCAACGTTTCAGACTTTTCTTTCAAAAATTCAATCTAAAGTAAATCAAGAAAAATCATCAACGCAAATAAAAGAATATCTCTTTCCACAGCTATCCATATGACCCATCAAATCCAAATGAATCAGTTCAAAACATGTAGTAGTTCTGAAATGTTGCAACACTTTGTGTGACACTCGTGTTTGCTTACCTTTAAGACATGAACCACAGATAGTAGAGATCTTAAATCCAACTTTGGAATACCTTTTGCAGCATCAAATCGAATTAGTTTCTACAAATTTCTGAAACTCACATGTCTAAGTTTTTGACGTCACAATTCTATATCATTTACTTGAGCTTGATGAAAAATAACTTCATCACCTATTGAATAGCAATTATTATCAGACCTTACGCCTGTCAAAATACAATTGTTAGATTCATCAAATATTGAACAACAATTTTTCTCAAATTTGACATATAGATGATCATCACAAAGTTGGCCTATGCTAATTAAATTAGCTATAAGTCCATCTACATGAAACACATCTCGCAAATGAGGTCATCCTTTGACATTCAGAATTATTTTTCCAACAATCTTTCCCTTTGCTCCTCCTCCAAAAGTAACCAAACCACCATTATGTTTAACATACTCCTTCAAGTATTCTTTTGTTCCAATCATATGCCTAGAATCAAAAAACCAAGTTCCTGCAACACTAGAGCTCAAAGAAGTATAAACAATATTGCAATGACCATGCAACAAAGTTTTTTGAGTATCATCAAGGTTTAAAGCAAGTTGTGTTAAGTGATCTTTCTCAAGATTCATACCTCTTTTAAATTTTTCATAAAACTTTGAAAGCATCCTTTTTGTTCTAAAATAGTGGGAAATGGTATGTCGTTTTCTTTTATAGAATTGACAAAAATATGAATCTTTTTCAAAATCGCAAGCAACACAAGAAATTTTTCGACATCAATCGTTTCAGAGTTCAATCGATTCAGAATTCCCAAAGAATTGTTATACTCAAACCTCAAAGTTTCCACCTCTTTATCTCTTTGTATTAAAAAAAATGCACTTTAATTCTCCATTTTCGGCAACAAGTCGACAATTATCAAGCACATTTTTGATTAAATCATCATGTACATCCCTATAAGAAAGTTTCAAATGATTAATATAATCATTGTCACTAACAAATGAGGGATTAAATGCGAATTGAAATTCTGAGAAAGAAATCTATTTTCTGTCTCTGATTAAGATGTTAAAACATCTGAAGCAGTTTCAGAAACATCTTCCATGTGAATGAAAATAACTTTTTTTTGATCTGTTTCATCGTTTTCTTCTTCAACTTCTTATTCAGATTCACTCAAAGTGGCAATTATGTTCATTGTTCGCTTCATAATAGTGTCTACACATTGATTAGCAAAGTGTCCAGAACCACTACATGCTCGACATTTAACATTTGCGTAATCTTCAGATGATCGATATCTATTTCCACCTCTTGAAAAATGACTTGAACTTCCTTGGAACTTTATTATGATCTTGTCTTCCTCTTCAGTTGTTTGATCGACATCCTTCTTTAAAGGATTAAAAGGCTCTTTTTGAAAATTCCTTCTTTTTTTTGTGGCTTTGACAAGAACTACTGATATTTTTTTACTAAGAAGAGCAATTAGTTATTCTTCATCTTCTATATAAGAATCTTTATCATCAAAATTTGTAAAACTTGATCCCACTTCTTGACTTGGAAAAGCAATTGTCTTTGATCTTGATCTGATTTTATGTTGTTGCTTCAGACTAAGTTCAAAGGTTTGCAATATACCAATGAGTTCATCAAGACACATTGCTGAAGTATCCTTTGAATCTTCAAGAGGATAGACTTTTAACATTAAATCTTTCAAGCAAAGTTCTCAACACTTTATTGACCAGTCTTTCATTACTGATTGGATCTCCCAAAGAAAAAACTTCATTAGCAAGATCACATATTTTAGCATTGTAGGCTATAATAGACTCATCTTCTTCCATTCTCAAGTTTTCAAACTTTGAGGCAATAGTACGAAGTTTTGATTTTCGAACACTTTCAGTTCATTCACATTATCGCTGCAAAATTTTCCAAGCATCCTTTGTCAAAACACAATTAGATATCATCTTGAACAACATAACATCAACTGCTCCAAATATAACATTCAAAGCTTTTGAGTTGTAATTAGCAAGGATAAACTCATCGTTTGTCCAGTTTTCTGGAGACTTCACAATAAATTCACCTTCCTTGTTTTCAACTTTCGGTGGAGTCCAAGCAACGATAATTGCACGCCAAGAATGTTCATCAAGAGATTTGATGTAAGCGTATATCTTGACTTTCCAAATGGAATAGTTGGTTCCATCTACTGTAGGAGGACACATTAAAGTCCCAACGTTATCCATAATTCATCTAATGACAACAAACAATAGGATCTCACTTAGTATTAATTGAAGGCTCTGATACCAATTGAAAGAAACTGCACTGGGTGAATTTTCAGAGATGTGGTTTAAGATGTTATAAAATATGTTTGTAACACTTTTTCTTAAACTTAAGCAGTGGAATGATTTTACTAACAACAAACAACGAGACTAAATAAAATGTATTTTATGAACAAGATAAACAAACAACAAGATATAATAAATACAATAGACCAAAGAAGATAAGAAACACTTATGTTGGTCCCAAGTGGTGGAAGGTTTAGATTGGGGTGAATAAACTTCTCAAATTTTCAAATTTTCTCCAAAATATGTTAAGTTCAGCTCACTCGCAGGTAGCTACCAAGCTTACTAGTCAGATGATACTACAGTGACCTTTTTTTTTGAAATGTTATTGGACAGTTTGAACTTGAAGAATTTTATGCAGTGGAAATTCTTTTTATGAAAGTCTGTTAAAGTATGGAAGGATACTTTTAATGCAAATGTGTTATGATGCTTTAGCAGATAGATATGCTGAAGAAGAGATATATGGCAAGATAAAGAAATGAACGTGATATACAGAGGTTCGAAGGTGGAGTAACCCTTCTACGTCCTCTCTACCCCTTCTACAGGGGTTGTTAGAAAAGTTGGTTTACATACAACTCGAACCTAACAAAGAGTAGCAAGCTTCCCACACATGTTATTTGTCTACTCGACCGAATGACCCACACAGGATCCTTACTCTTTTCTACAAAGAGTGAAAGCTTAGTAAGAAACAGTTCCTAGAACTAAGCACTCTTAAAAACAGTCTAAGTAAATGGGTGGTTCTTCTTTCGTTCTTCAACTTGGAGCTGCAAGATTGATCTTTGAATGCAGGAATCTCTGTCGTTGTTTGCTGCTAGACTAAATACTTGGAACTAGAATGATTTTAATGTTGAAGGCTTATAACTTTGAATCGCGTAGTATGCTTGGAGTTTCAGTTCTTGTTCCAGTCGATCTCATCTTCTATTTATAGCCTTGAGGATTCTGCCCATTGAAGGGAGACAAATCTTCAGCATTTAATGCATTTGAGCGTCATAGTACACTTCATTAAATACGGCTGACTTTGGAGCATCCTTCCTTTTCCACATGGCGTATCTTGATTTGTTGATTTTCTTGATGAATATACTGGTAACACAACAACATTCTCTTTGCTCTTGATTTGACTCTTTATTCGAGTGATCTTGGATCTATCGTTAGTGGCCTTGAGCTCCTAAGCCTATGTTGTTGTATATAGTAACCTTTGGAGGTTGTTGTAGTGACATTCATGCCTTAGTAAATTTTTTGATGTCTTCGAACTAGTAACTTATCTAACTTATAATCTAGCTCACTTAAACAGTGTGAGAAATGGGGTACTCTATTTTCCTATTACACTTATTGGTTTTTGTCTCATCCAAACAACTTAAAAATCCAAACAACTTCCCTTTAAAATTGTTTCTTGTCTTTCACAACCATACAATGAAGTATTAATAACAAAAGTACTTCAAAAGATTTACATAGAAAGAAACACTCAAAACTAAAGGATTCAAAGTGAATCCTACACACAGACTATCTAACTATTGACCGCGCTGTTGCAACGCGATAAAATTAATTAATCTTCCCTATCCTAACCAACTAGTAGTTAAGGCAAGTAAGAGTCGATCCCACGGAGAGTGACAATTCAATTATGTTTACTTATGTCTAAATTCAAAGAAACAAGAAATATGGGGTTATCAGATTGATTGATAATTAAACTAAAAATTACTAAAGATCTAGAAAACAAATTAAACAGAAATCAAATGATGGAAAACATTTCAGTTAACAGTTCAGTTATCCCCCAATATCAATTACGTCTTAATCAATGTTATCCCCTCTCTCAGATTATCATAGAATTATCACCCCTAATCTAACAACAAGCTCTGTTAAATCGAATCGTCTCTTATGATTAGTTAAATTAGGATAAGATCACTAATTAACATTATTTAATTGAACAACCTAGAATAAGCTCTCTAGATTTAATTCATTAAACGCATTAATTACCAAGATGATAGGGTGAACTAGACTCCAAATACACAAGCTCGATTTGATAATCTAGGATTGTGTTACCCTAGAGATGCGAGACCTCTAGTTTACTACCATTGAAAATTAAACCACAACAATTATGATTCATGATTTAAGATTCTAGCAATCAATTATCAAACACTTAACCTAGGTCGCGAATCTAAATCAAGCATCAATAATTGAAATCATTCATCATAGATAACACAATCAATTCCAATCAAAATATCGAGAGGGAGAAACGGGATTAATTAAAACATAAAAAGATAATTGGGTTCAAACATCCCTGTTAACCAGAATAAGGAATTAGCCAATCGTCATCTCGATCGGATCCACAAAAATTGTTGATTGATCCATAAAAAAGAAAATTGAATAAAATAAAGAAAGTGTATATAAAGTTCTCTCTCCAAGAATCTCTCCCAAAAACTGTCGTGTCCTCCTTTGTGACTTGTGGCCAAAGAAATAAAATTCCCTTATAAAATTTCTATCCTCAATATGATGTGGACCCTAAGCCCATGGTGAAAATGGATTCTTCTTTGATCTTCATTACTCTTGGGCCTTGATCCATCTAACTCTAAAATACTTCAAAACTCCTACAATAATCGAGAAAATAAAACATGAAGTACCTCGAGTTCAAAAGCACATATAGGTATGAAAATAATGCATCCAATCAAAATAAAAGATGATATAAATCCAATTAAGTCAACAACTAAATGCATATATTTTCTACCTATCAACTATATATATATATATATATGGATGATTGCACGTGAGGTGCTCAAGATAAGCCTAAGAGACGTGGAAGTCTCTAGACAAGGATCACGAAAGCGTAGCTTCACTCGCTAGCCTTGGGGCAGATGCACTCACACATAAAAGCCTCAATTCGAAGTTAGAACATCTCATCACTGTATACAAATCTTGTAAAGAAGCAGTTGTCACACAAGATAAGTTACAAGATTAAAAGATGGTTAGAATATTTTATCCCTAAAAATCATGTAACTTCCAATCTTTTAAATTTGAATCTGTAACTGCTTAATTATCATCTGATATAGATTAATTCGTTTCCGTTTAAATATAGACAGTGAGAAACCAAAAATCCAAAATTCAACAACAAAAGTAAGTATAAATAGATGTTGTAAGTCACAGACATCTTTGATTTATATTGAAAATAATTTATCATAAGACCTGGGGTGAATAAAAAAATAACGGGCATAAAGTTAGAATCAACCCAAACGGCAAAGACGTTTTCCATGAGTGACAACTTTAGGTGTAACTGAATAATAAAGCAGGGATATAGAAGTCGTGGCACATTATGAACAATACATTCATTGCAATCGGCTAGGAACAGCAGCTCCACTTTTATTCCTTCCTTTTATTTTCATGTATTTTATTTCTCAGAGCATTGAGAGAATCATTCATGAGTAGTTATGGAAATCACCAGTTTCTCGTTGCTCGCCCGCCAAAATTACACAAGCTTTTTCTCACTACACAAAAATCACTGCTTCAGTTGCATTTTGATGGCGAACTGCTCCATGTTTCTTCTCCATTTTCCTCCCAAATTTGGACTTCCGACCAGAAATTTCTTGCTAGAGCTGCGTCTGCTGCGCCTCTGGGTGGCGAATATTCTTCTGGTAACTGTTTTCTGATTGCATAATCTGAAATCATTTATTAGCTATGAATGGGAAGAGGGGATGGTGATAATGATTTTATTAATCTATGTTTGTTTTTGTTGATGAAACTGCTTCAAGTTGTGGGTGATAAAGTGTTTTGGATGAGTAGCAAGTTGCGTGAGTTTAGCAAAATGTTGATAAAATGGAGGATGGTGATGAAGGAAGTTGCAATTTGCAGTTGCTTGTTTTTCGGATCTCTTATGTGAGCGTTTTTGTTTCAATTTCCCAGAGCAAATGCAGAGAGATAGTTCAAAGCAGAAGAGGAGAAAAATAGCTGGCATGGATCAGGAAGAAGTAGAAGATCCAACTATTTTTGCTGATCCTGATAGCTATTTTTGCGAATTTAATGGGGTGCAAATACACCTACAAGATTTGTGATGCAGAGTTATCTCTAAAAGAAGGATCAACTCCACATTCACCTGGCTATAGAAAAAGGATAGGTTTCCCTATGATTTTGTTGCATGGTTTTGGGGCCTCCGTTTTTTCATGGAGTCGAGTGATGAAACCTTTAGCACCGGTTGTTGGTTCTAAAGTTCTTGCATTTGATAGACCAGCCTTTGGATTGACTTCGAGGGTATTCAATGCTGCTAATCAAGATTCAAGACCCTTGAATCCATTTTCAATGATGTTCTCTGTGTTGGCAACACTCTACTTCATTGACTTGTTGGCTGCTGAGAAGGCCATCCTTGTAGGGTATGTTCCACCTGCATTCTTAGTTTTGGTAGATCTAAGCTTAATTGTTAAGCAATAAAGATCTTAGTTTTTTTTTTGTTATAGTTTCTGTTACTTACACTGATGAGTTGAAGATTGTCAGGCATTCTGCTGGTGCACTTGTAGCTGTAGATGCATATTTTGAGGCACCTGAGCGTGTGGCTGCTCTAATCCTCGTCGCCCCTGCAATTCTTGCACCATTCACTACGAAGAATGTGGTCAAAGGAAAACAAACTGGATTTAGTAATCCGACCACCCAGGGAAACAGACCAGACTCAAATACTAGTGGAGGACTCTTTGCCAGGTTTTGCAGCATTTTATCAATGTTGGGTAAATATATCGCAGAGGCAGTAAAAGGGATGGCAAACATGATAAACTCTATGTATCAGAAAGCTTTGTCAGCTATCCTGCGCTCTGCATTTGGTGTGACAGTGGTAATCAATTTATGGTTTACAAAGTTTGTGTGATGGTTTGGCTACGTTGGCCTAGTGTAACGTCTTGTTTAATGTGTCAGATAAGGATGATAATTGATAAATTCGGTATACCGGCTGTTCGAGCTGCATGGTATGATCCAAATCAAGTGTCTGATCATGTTTTACAAGGCTATACAAAGGTATTAAGTACTTTGCTATTCCTCTTTTTGCAAGATGGATGATGCCTAACTAAGTTCTTTAAAACATATAATCAAATATGCAGCCATTGAAGGTCAAGGGCTGGGACAGAGCACTAGTTGAATACACAGTAGCATTGCTAACAGACCCTGCATCCAAATTGAAGCTGCCTATGACGAAACGGCTTAGTGAAATCTCATGTCCAGGTTTTGGAGCTACACTTTTCTCTAAACCTACTCAATCTCTGTATGCAAAGAAACATTAATCTCACTCAGAAAATGATAACGGTAAACATTTACTAAAATCATGAGAAGTAATGTTTCATCTCTTCTTGAGAGTTGGCAGTTTAGCACTGTTACTGAATTGGTGGGACTTTGATGATCAAGACTGGTTGTTATGATCCACCAATTAATTCTTGTCCATGTCTTCAACTGGATTCTTAACACATAAACTCTAAGTACTTTCTATTTGGAGGCATTACATGTTTTTGACTACACGTCAATACTTTATGGACGCAGTTCTAATTGTTACCGGTGATACTGATCGGATTGTCCCTGCTTGGAACGCTGAAAGACTCTCACGAGCCATTCCAGGATCTACCTTTGAACTAATCAAGAACTGTGGCCACTTGCCCCAAGAAGAAAAGGCTGAAGAATTTGTGTCTATTGTTGATAAATTCCTACAAAGCGTCTTTGGTGTTGCAGAAGAGCCATGTCTACAACCAGCAACTTGAGAGATTGGTAATCATTTATGCAATGCAGTTTCTTATAACAGCATTCATTTCTAATTTATTGTGATCAATGGTATTAGATGAAGCTCAGATATCAAAATTCCATTTCCCATGTTCCATAAAACATAAATCATCATCATGTTTGGTGTACAAGGTAAATGCCTCTCATATATAACTGTTGCAGAGGGATTAATGTAATTATTGAAATTATGACTCGAAAAGTAGCATAACAGGGGGGATGACGAACCAAATTTAAGAAGGAGGATAAGTTGATATAGCAACACATGCATCTTATGAAGCACTAGGAACGTCAATACTGACATAAAATCATCTCCGAAGACTGCACCAGCGGCTAATGCTCCGGCACCTACTCCCATTCCAAAGCCAGGTCCGACCCCACGCCCCGGTGGTGCCGCTGAAGACGGCATGTTTATATAACTGCTTGTCATCGGGAAAAAATTAGGAACATATCCTACATTAGATGGAGGTGGTGGAGGAGGAGGAGATGGAGATGCTGGTGCTTGTGGTGGTTGATAACTCAGTCCACCGGCGGCAGGGTAGTTTGCTCCATGAACTGGGTGGTGGTGGGAATGGTTTGGTGGAAATGGCATTCGGTAGCTGCTTTCTGGTTGTAGAGATCTATGCCCACTAGCCCCCAGGTTAACATCACCATTGTTATCTGTTAAGTTAAAACCCTCATTGCTATCTGCATATTACACAATGATATAGATATGTTTAGCAGAGAGAGAGAGAGAGAGAGCGCTTTTCTGTACTTGAAACCTGAAGTTGTTGGTACCTAGATATGATGAAGCAGCAGCATCTTCGGAAACTCGGATCGAGACATCGACAAATCCTAGAGGTTTGTTAGAGTTGTTTTTCCTCAGTTGAAAGCTCCCCACTTCTTCAACAGGCTTGGGAACATCACAATTAGAGTTGAATTTCTCCAGAAACTCTTTCAAAGCAATAGTTACAGATCCCAGGAGGCTTTCTCTGAGAAAGAATGGCTCTCTAGAGTAAACTTCAACATGGAGAGCCGACTCTTGGGACTTCGCTTCAGAAGGATCAATCATGGTCGAAAATCTTGTTTTCCAAACTGGATTCACATTCCCTGAGGCATCTATTTTGGTGCAATACTTACTCTCGGGATCGATCCATCCAACGGCAAACCACTGGAGTTTCCAAAACGTCGATGTTCGCCTAAGCCCCCGTGCTGAAATCAAGCAAACTTCAACCTGTATTTTCCCCATCTCCTGTGTTTCTATAACAATGGCATAGAAACAGTGATACCACTCTGCTGCTCTTATCTTGATAAAGTCAATAAAGCATAAAAAAGATGTCTCCTCATACAACTATAATGTTATAAAGAAGCTTCACCTTTTCTTAATAAGTGCATTACAGTTGGAAAGGAATCAGATTAGTAATATTCAAATGTTCACAACTATTTTGCAACTTCACTTGGGGAAGGAATCAACAACAGTTTTCTACCAGCAGATATCGTTTGCTCATCCTCAGAATCACTAGAGAGAGAACGAGCATACATCATTGTTGTCGACTCCAGCCTATCGTTCTCAAAACCACATGCCCGGAAAAATTGTCTGTGGAGAATGTCAAAACAATTCAAGATAAAAGGATTGAGGAAACTTAACTTATAAAACTGCAAGATTTCTTAATTTCAAGCATAACAAAGTATTATAAAGACAAGTAGAAACTGGTAAGAATTCACCTTTCCTCATCGTTGCAGAGCGCTGCTATGTCGTATATGTCTCTGTTAATTAGCATTCTGCAATAAATCAACAAACCATATATTGTGACATTATTTCTCATACAAACTTTAACTGCACACAAATACTACTAGATTAAACATACTTCCAATCCAAGATAAAAGGATATTATTAGTAAACAATCATCAAGCACACAAATTTCTGCACTTCACAATCTCAAACCCGATAACCAACATTCTGGTGAAAATTTGAGTGCAAAAGTTTGAATATTTCAGATGTTAATTAATGATAAAGTTAAACTTTTGTTTATCAACAAACCTTATTATTCTCGCAACTATCATCCTACCTATTCCCCTACCTCGCAAATCAGGGTGAACCTGCAACACATTGTAAATCATTATTCTTCCAATTTCCATAATATATCGAATTGCTAAAACAGTGCATAGAGCAATACAATTAGAAACTAAAGGTAAAGAGAATTTTAAAGCTATTTTTTCCTTCAATTTGACAAGTTTGTGTGATTTTATCCAAATTTCAGATATTGATTAGTTGAAAATCAAATAAACTATACCATACTTGATTCGAGATCATTTGATAAAAACTTCATTTGAGCTCGATTCTACTATTGCGGCTAATAAAACCGGCTCGAACTCAATTATTATAAAAAGATATAAATATCGAGCTCGACTTGAATTCAGTCGGCTCATCTAAAGCTCATTCAAGCTCCATTAGATTGATTATCAAACAAACACAAACATAAATTTTGAAACTCGATTATATTTCAGACAAGCTTTAACAGTTATTCTTTCCGTTCAAATTATATCATTTTCAGCACTACCCATTATGTTGCAACAATTTTCCTGTACTTTAACTTAGCAATTTATAGCAAATCTGTTAGTTTAAATAAACTGCAATATATAATCCCCAAAAAAAAAAAAAAAAACAAAGTGGCAAATGATTTATGATCTGAGTGTAAAATAGAATTGAGATTAAAGAGAGTGAATGTTGGTTAATAAATTTGATACCATGACATCATAGATAGAAGCCGTCAATCCCAGATCAGAAACGGCGCGGCCGAAGCCTATGAGCCGTCCATTTTGGGGCGTGAGCGGCGCCACTTTTCTGATCCAATCTCCACCAGTGGGTGAAGATACAAAATCGGGCTTGGTGAAGACTGAAACTACGACAGAGCTGTGGGAGACGGCGGTGCGGAGCTTGAGAGCGTCGACGGGCTCCGCGGTAGGGAAGCGGTGGCACGAGTGGTTGCAGACGCCGTACAGTTCTCTCAGTTCATATTGGTTCACGTGCGACGGATTTGTGGATACCAGTAACGGCGGCGGAGAAGCGGCGCTGGATTTGATTTTGGGTAAATTGTGGATTTTGGAGGGAAGAAGATTACCGCCTGTTGCCACGGCCATTATTGCCCCCTTTCAAGTTTCCATTGGATTTCTTCATTTCTATTTATTTACATAATGTATATTATATATATATATATAATTATAATATTATATATATATATATATGTTAGGAATTGAACACGTATGTTTTCACCCAACAAAATATATGCATGTTACAAAATGAGAGTATCTTATATGTCTATGCTTGCAAAATTCTTGCATTCTACAATTGTAAAATTCTCTAATTATAAGAGATTACTGCAAGATAAGGATACTGTATAGGAAGGATACTATTTTCTGGCAAGGAAGAAAATCAAAGAAGAAAAAGAAAGGTTGCTAAAGTTCACAAGCCAAAAGGATGCTCCAGAATACTAACTCTCAAAGTCTACTGCAGACTAAACAACAAAGCAACCAAAAGAGGAAAACTGGAGCATAATCCGAGAATACTCTGAAGACAAATCAATTCAATATGAGGATCATATTATGTTATCCGTGGAGACAAAATGGATTAAGCAAATTAGAGGAATATATGTGTACAACAAAGGTTGCTGAACTTCAGAGAACATTTAATGAACTGTACTATGAAGATCAAACGCATTAAATGCTGAAGATTTGTTTCTTTTCAACGGGCAGATTTCAATCCTATAAATAGGAGACGAGATCGACTGGAACGACTACTGAAACATCAAGCATCCTATGTGATTCAAAGTTCTAAGCTTGAAAAGTTTAAGTCATCCAAGTTTAAGTCACTCAGTCTAACAACAAGCAACAGTAGAGTTACCTGCACTTAGACTCCAAGCTTGTTTCTCTTAGTTGAAGAACAAAGAAAACTACCCTTTTATTCTAGACTGTTTTAGGAGTGCTTAGTATTAGGAATTGTTTCCTGCTAAGCTTTTTCTCTTTGAAGAAAAGAGTAAGGATACTCTGTCGAGTAGGCCAGTAACCTGTGTGGAAGGTTTGCTACTCTTTGTTAGGTTTGAGTTGTAATAGCTGGAGTGGTGTAAATCAACTATTCTAACAAAGTTCAGGGGTAGAGAGGAAATAGAAGAGTTACTCCACCTTCGAATATCTATATATCGTTTGCATCTTATATTTATCTATATTTTCATCTTGCTGCATATCTATCTGTGATAAGCATCATACTTCACTTGCATAGAAAACAGTTTTCCATACTGGTGTTCCAAAGACTTAAAAGAAAAAACTCTATAAGTTCAAACTGTCTAATTACATTTCGAAGAAAGGTCACTACATTATCATCTAACCAGTAAGCTTAGTAGTTACCTGGGCAGTAAACTGAACTTAACATATTTTGGAGAAAAGTTTGAAAATTTGAGAAGATTTATTTAAACCCCATCCCCCAACCTTCTACTACTTAGGACCAACAAGTAATATCAGAGCAAGTTGGACTGAAAAACCAATCTGAGCTGGTCTTTCCCAAATCCCGTTTTTGAAAACACATTCTTTTAAAATCTCACACCACAAAGTTGACTAACTTGAAAGTCTTTATATTTTCCATAGAGGAATATGATGATCAGAAAAATTAGGATGCAGGCAAATCTATCTTCAATGCACGATGAAATGTGGTTCGTCATCATCAATTGACCAATAGTGATCACTAAACCGAATCAATTGTCTTTGTCGATAAAGAAAAGACAGGAGACCCCTCACCAACCATACCTGGAAAATCAAGAAAAGAATGGAGCGTAGACGACAGAAGGAGGGCCAACCTAGACAATGTGGCCAAGAACATACTATTTGTCACTCTGGACAAAGACACATTCACCAAAGTTAAGACTTGCAAAAATGCGAAAGAAATATGGGACAAGTTCGAACAAATTTGTGAGAGCACTGAACTAACCTAGTAGAACAAAGTCTCCATAGCCACTCAAAAAAATCGAGTTGTTCGAAATGCTGCCTGGAGAGACTCTAGAACAAATGGATCTAAGGTTAACAAGCATAGTGAAAGAGCTGGAATCTCTGGACAAGCACTACACACAGAAGGAAAAGAACATGAAAGTTCTTAGAGTACTACCTACTAAATGGGACAGCAAGACAACTACCATGCGAATGTCAATGTATCTGAAATCCATGACCACCTTTGACCTCTTCTCTGATTTAGAAGCGTTTGAATTCGACATGAATAAGAGGAGAAATGAAGCTGAAGAAACTGGCACGAATGTTACTGCTCTCAAGGCTAGCAGCAATAAGCAACCAACAACCTTGGAAGAGGATGCTAAGAAAGATATGACATTGTTGCTCAAGAAATTCAAGAGATTCATGAAGAGCAATGCAAGGCAAAAAACCTTCAAGAAAAAGTCTTATGCTCCTCCAGCAAGCAAAGAAGGTCGACCTAAGTAGAACCCTATAAGTGACACAAACAGTCTGGACATTTCGCAAGAAATTGTGCCTACCCGACAGTTCACAAGTATCCAGAGGAGGAGAGGACCTAGAGAAGGAGAAAAGAACATTCAGGAAACAGAGGTTGAAAGCCCTGATTAGTGAAGCTGAAGCCTCAAAGGTTGTTGCTCCAATAAGCAAGGGAGCTAAGAAGCAACCTTTATCGGATAGCGATTCAAATAGCTCATCTTTCGAAGAATAAGCTATGATTCGCCTAATGACATATATTGAAGAAAAAGACAGCGATGATGAGTAATCTTCTGAACCTAATGCTCTCAAAGGTGACAAAAAACTAAACATGATTAAAGTCTTTAGGCAAGCGCCAGTTACCACTGGAAGAGGAATTTGGTAAGGATGGGAGCAAGGGGAAACCTAAGGCCGGTCTCCAAGGCCTGAATGCTACAAACAACATATCCTTCGGGATGATTGTTCATTCTGTCGTCAAGGCCAGGGACAGCGAGCAGAATATTGTTGGGAATGATGAAATCCCAACGCCATTGGGATAGCTCAGAGGCAGAAACAATAGATGGATAATTAGAAACAAAAATAGAGGCATGAGAACTCCTAACAGAAGGAACTCTAGCAGGAGCAGGATTAGAAGGATCAGCGGTTCCTAATAAACGCTGGTCTGAAGAACCAGATGGCCTAGTCGACTCAGAAGAGGACAGTGACATAATGTTGTCATCATAGTCGCGAACTCGGTCGAAATAGGAGGAAGACATAACGAAGGGAGAAAAAGATTACCTGAAATCTTTCAAAACAAGATAATAAGTCGGAGGTTGAAGACGATAGTAGGAAGGTGAAAAGGTAAAGTTGCGAGTTATAAGCCCTACTTATAGGCACAACCCACGTCCTGTACATGTCGTACGACCCAAGTCACGTATCTTCAACTTCGAAGGGGAATAGGATGCTGACACGTATGACAAAAAGGATGGCTCAGATGAGTTAGCTTCCCTGTAAATTCACGTCATTGTGACACAACATAAGGGGCTAATGTTACACCCTAAAAATATTACTCTAGTTTTGTAATCGAGCCGACCTTAAAACCGCGGTCGGACAGGTCCAGGCGTCCAGATAGGGCATAGCCAGAAGCTCGGCTAAAGACTTGAAGAACTATAGAAGCCGACCTGAACAGACGACCCAAATAGCGCGGCATAAAGTAGCCCGAAAAAGTAGCACAAACAAGGCAACGCTGTGGATCAAGAAATATCTTCCTAAAGATGGCAAAATTTTGATTTCTTACCATGTAAAATCCCTGATTCATGGGATCTCTTACTTGATACCCAATGGTTGAACCCCCATGTATCTCTATAAATAGGACCTCTAGGAACAAGGTTGGGAAAAAAAGTGAATTCCTCTTGCTTTAGAATTGAGAATTCGTTCCTTAACTAGAGAACTCCATGATGATTTGGATCTTAAAAAGATCTGAATCCTAACTTTCTTTTTGCTCAATTATACTCACACAACATGAGATTTAACTCCCACTTCATTAATATAGGCTCTCTGCCGACCTATAAACCGGTCAGCCAGACCCAGCCTAGAGCAATCTTGTCAGGGTAGGCTCCGGGTCCAGTGTTTTCTTTGTTGTTTGAGTTGTTTCTTTTTATCTTGATTTATTTCAATCCAATTTAATTAGGTGTTGGACCGAGATATTTGTTCCATACAAATTGTGATGTTAACAAAGGTCACTGCAGCAACCTTTGGAGGTTACCCCTACAACAACATAAGACTTCAGAGCTACTATGTTACTGGCAATTAGACTCAAGATTCGGACATCAAGTCAAATCAAGAACAAGGAATGTTGTTGAGTTACCAGTAGACACATCAAGAAGAACACCTAATCAAAACGCGTCATGTGGACAAAGAAGGATGCTCCAAAGCCAGCCGCATTTAATGAAGTATTATGAAGATCAAATTCAATAAATGCTAAAGATTTGCTTCACTTCAACGCTCAGATTTCTCAAGGCTATAAATAGAAGACGAGTTACCAGTAGACACATCAAGAAGAGCAACTAATTAAACCGCACCATGTGGGCATGGAAGGATGCTCCAAAGCCAACCGCATTTAATGAAGTGTATTATGAAGATCAAATTCAATAATTGCTGAAGATTTGTTTCACTTCAATGGTCAGATTTCTCAAGCTATAAATAGAAGACAAGTTCGAATGGAACAACAATTGAACTCGAAGATTTCTACGCAATTCAAAAGTTCAAATCTATCAACTCTCAAACCTTACTAAGTTTCCGTCACTCAGTCTAGCAGCAAACGACATCTGAGAACCTGCATTTAGTGTTAAAAGCTTGCTGCTCTTAGTTGAAGAAAATTCAATCTATCATTTTATAAACTATTTAGGAGTGCTTAGTGCAAGGAATTGTTTCCTACTAAACTTTTCGCTTTCTGTAGTAGAAAGTAAAGATCTTGTATGGGTTATTTGATCGAGTAGACAATTAACCTGTGTAAGAAGTTTGCTACTCTTTGTTAAGTCTATGTTGTTATAGCTAGGGCTGTGAAATCCAACAATCTTAATAATGTTCCCTCTGTGTGAAGAGGTAGATAGGACGTAGAAGGATTACTCCACCTTCGAACCTCTGTAGATTGCTGTTTTCTTATCTTGCTTATATCTCTATCTAACTGCATATATCTCTCTTAAAAGCATCATTTATCATCTGTATCAAACCATATTTTTCGATACTTGTGTTTTCAAGAGATTGCATAAAAGAATTTTCGATGCATAAAACTCTCTAAGTTCAAACTTTGCAATAACCTCTCTCAGAAATGTCACTGCAGTAACATCTGACCAGTAAGCTGTATAACATGTTGAAAAATAAAGAAAAAAGTGAAGTAGATAAAAAGAAGAAGATAAAAACTTATATACCCCTGGGGTACATAGGGGCACATATTTAGGTGTTATATACATGTTCTTCATGTGTTATATATATACTTTATAGGTGTTATGTTTCTTGGTGTTATAAATGTATATAAGAGTATACATGTGATACGCGAAAATTATATACATGATACCTGTAGAGTATATATTTAACATCATATGATGATTAATTTGGGAGCACCATACCCCCGGACACATTGGTGTCACTCAAAGAAGAAAGAAAAAAGAAAAAAGAAAAAAAAGAGAATATATATAATTATTAATTTTTATTACACCGTCGGATGTTGTCAATCTGTAATTTGAACTCTAGTCGGACGTCAAACTCTTCTAAAATCCGACAAAATTCTCTCTCCTTCTCTCTCTTTTCTCTCCTCTATTTTTAGGCCAGAAGCTTTACTCTTTTGCCTAATTCCCTTCACGGCTTCATCTTCACGAGATAAACACAATGGATGAATAGAGAGAGAAGGATAGGGAGAGAAATTATTCACATACAAACGCACATAAATGCGTGTTAGAAGAAGACAAGTAATTCAAAATCTGGGTTGTAAAAAAGGCAAAGTCTTGGTTGTTAAAAAGGGGGGGCAGTGAGGTTTCTCTCCTTGTTTTCGTTCAAATTTTTATCTGGACCTTGGGCGGTAAAAGTGCCTCAACTTTTAATTTCTGGGTCCGGGGATTTAGGGTTTCTTTCGTCTCCGAATTGACCCATCTTTGGTGTTGTAATTCAAGCTGGGATACTTGCGTATGTGTTTTCTCTGTGTATAATTTTTTTTAGGGTTTAGATTTCTTTGTAAAAAGGGTTTGTATTAGTGTAATAGTTCGATATGGATGGGCGGCGAATTACGGCGAGTCCGCGACCGTGCTGTGGGCGGCGAGTGGTGGCCAATAAGCGGCCTCGCGGTGGTTTAGATGGGTTTGTTAACAGCGTGAAGAAGCTTCAAAGAAGGGAGATATCATCGAGGCGCGACCGTGCTTTCAGCATGAGTGATGCTCAAGAGCGCTTCCGCAACATCCGCCTCCAGGTTCACTTGATTTAATTCATCTTCTTTCATAATTCAATTAATTCTTTCTACTGTCTTTTGTGGTGTTTAGAGCATTTTGAATTATTGAAGATCCTATGGTTGTCTGTGGAAGATATGTGCTTGTAATGTTAGATTTTGAGTGCAACAAAATTAGGTTTTTTTTTTTTTAATGGAGTGTTCCCTCTGTTTCTGATAGAAACCCTTCTAATATTGCTCCTTGAATTGGCATTTACATGCTGTTATGTATCTAGATCTGTGTATCTGAACTGGATGGGAGGTGTTTATCATCTGTTTGGAGAGAACAACTAAGAATTCATGTTAGCATTTGGAATCATGAGGATGGTTCTGCATAGATAAAAATTTGTATGTGTATGTGTATCATAGATAATTTGGTGCTTTGATTTGCCTTTTGGGTTATCTCTGTCTACGCCTTCAAAGGAAGGGTTATCTCTGTCCACGCGTTCAAAGGAAGCTGAGAGACTTATTGCCTTTTGAGATTGGTTGTGATCTTCTGTGTGATATCACTATCTGGCTTTTGTTCGCTTGTGGAATGATTTGTTGGAATCTGATGTCTATAAGGCTGTTTTACTGATTAATTGAATTATTTAATGAACCAACTAGGACTCACGATTATGTTGCAGCATGTGATTTTTTTTTTTTTGTCGCTTTTTTGATCAAAAATTGATGACTTTTAAGAATGAGATTGTGTACACCTGAGTTTTGTTGGTTGGGTAACCGTCAAAATTTTTTATTCTGTCTTTTTCTGGTTTTATTGTGTTAAACCCTCAAATTTCGACAAATTCTATCAATAACTTTCTATCTGTTTCCTTTCCATTCCTTGATTAGGTTGCCATGCTGTCTAATTTTGTATTCTTGCCACGTTCTCTAATTTTGTGTTTTTAACCACATGAAAGATGTCTCTTTTTTCTATCAAAGTAAAGTCTCATGCACCTTAGGTGTGCGTCTTGTTTAGAGGTCACCCTTCAACCCCGAACAAGTTTCGAAGATCCCTTTTTTAGATTTTTAAAGACATTAATTTTTTGAGGAAAACATAAGAATGGTCAGAACTCACATTTTGAGAGGAGCAAATACTTATTTTTATTTTCTAAGGACATTTAATATGCTTTCAACAATTTAAATTATCAACATTTGCAAGTATACACTATTTTCACTTTTTCAGATTTTCTTTAAATAGTTATTTGGATTTTTTGTTCCACATGTTTAAGAGTTGCATGCCTCGGGTGCAAGCACCAGGATCACTTCTGTGCCTCTCAACAACTATGCAATTTGGAAAACATATAAATAGATGTACAGTTTACAATATTCAGGAGTGCCATATGTATGGTGGGTAGGTCTAATTCTTCTGGGTGGTGGAACTTGACTAACATAGTAAGTTGTGGCAATCATTAAACAAGAATTAGATCAGCAATTATTGTGAAGGCATTCGTCTGCCACTAAAATGAGAACTTATTGATTTCTGGATTTTATTTTTTATTTTTTGTGTGAATTATTATTGCCTACATTAGTACCAGAGCAGCTGGTACAAAGTTTAATTATTGTAGTACTGTTACGACTTTGTGTGGATCAGAGAGATGTGGAAATTGACTAATCCTATGCTTATTGAATACATTGAAGATGCAATATCAAGTCCTCTGTATATGGTGCAGAGAATGAGTAAATTGCTGTCAGTTTCCTTATGTCAAGTTTAAAAGCTATTGCTTGCATGCATTAGTTCCTCAAGAAAACCTGATTGAGGTGTAAATATCTATTTTACTGCCTTTAATTGAGTTCCATGTCCTCTATTTTGTGTAGAGGATGAGCAAGTTGATGTTTAAAAGCTGTTCTTACTGTAGTTTCTTGCCAAATTCGATGATGCTGTAAATACCTGTTTCAACTTGATTTTGATATGCTGTTGCATAACTGTTAATGGCTCTCTTTTGCTTGATGAAAATTTATTTCTAGACAAGTATTTATACATACCTTTTTATATTATCAATTTTAACTATTATAATTTGATGGCTAACCAAGTTTTGCTCTTGGTTCAGGAGGAATATGATACTCATGATCCCAAGGGATATTGTTCTCTGTCATTACCATTTCTGAAGAAGAGGTCGAAAATTATTGAGATA
This sequence comes from Scutellaria baicalensis, assembly GCA_005771605.1. Lineage (NCBI taxonomy): Eukaryota > Viridiplantae > Streptophyta > Magnoliopsida > Lamiales > Lamiaceae > Scutellaria > Scutellaria baicalensis. The sequence continues at coordinate 71,472,493 of CM016721.1, read as the reverse complement.
GTTGCTGCCCGTGATATTGTCTTTGCACTTGCACAATCTGGTGTTTGTGCTGCATTTAGTCGAGGTTCGGCTTAATTTACTTTGTTTATTTATTTAATTTTTCTATCTAATAAAAATGACTGAACAAAAACTTATATAGTGGTGATTTTTCAATGCAGAGACTAATCAGAGGATATGCTTCCTGAATGTTTGTCCTGATGAAGTCATCCGGAGCTTATTTTACAATAAAAATAATGATTCACTGATCACTGTTTCTGTCTATGCTTCAGATAATTTTAGTTCCTTAAAATGCAGGACCACAAGAATCGAGTAATTCCATCTAACCATTCTCTTATGTTTTCTCTTCATTCTCATGTTGGTTTTGAATACTTATGCATTGCGTTTCTGAACTGTTTCTTAGGTACATACGAAGGGGCAAACCTGATGCTGGTTTCCCACTCTTTGAGTCTGAGTCATTGAAGTGGCCTGGTTTTGTTGAATTTGATGATGTGAATGGAAAGGTTCTAACCTATTCTGCACAAGATAGGTAAAATCTAGCTAATTCTTCTTTGAGTTATCTGATTTATTTCCTTGTACACGAAATCCACTGCTCTTTCCTGATGTCTTTATCTGTCTTCTTTTTCAGCATATACAAGGTTTTTGACTTGAAAAACTATACAATGTTATACTCCATCTCAGATAAAAATGTTCAAGAGATTAAGATCAGGTAATTTATGTTCTAAGGGTGTGTTTGCTTGCCCTTATTAGGGATGATATATACCATATCAACAAAATTAACTTGTTTGGTTGAAAAATAAAAGCACATGATATAAAAATGGCCCGGTAATATATCATCAAATCTTGTGATATGGCTACCCATAAGGATGAATGGATAGCTTATCATATGTATTAATGACAATTCCTAATCACTTGTATACAATCAACCCTAATCAATAATTTGAAGCAAACACACCCTAAGAATATGGTTCGTCAAGTGCTTATATTTTTCAAGGCACTAATACTTGAGAAATGTTGATGTAATCTAGGTGTTACCCTAAGTTTTGTGCCTTTTGATTATAGTTGGTTGAATTTTATGCGCATGCTTCATGTTTAGGTTCTATCATTCTTTTATCTTTCTAAACCCGGACACATCTTGTTTGTCTAAGTGTTTGTTCCCTTTTCTTTGAGGTTATTTGATGAACTATTGGTGGCTGAAATATTTACTTTGCCTTCCTTTTCTTCTTATATGAATATTTATATGAGATGCATTAAGCTTATCCTAATATTCAATCTGTGCTTGCTGGTTGCTTCATTCTTGATAGTATATTAATGTTGGAATTATTATTTGGTGAATATTTGCATGAGGTGAGGTATGAACTCAATTTCAGTAATTTGAAATGTGTTCTTCAGCCTAAAGTAGGCTTTCTTTGAATCATATACGTCAGGGTTTGATTTAGACAACCAAACCAAGGCAAGCATTTACACAATTTCCGACAAATTAGGGGAGAGACCTATTGCACCAAATTAGAAGAGTTTATGTTGGTAGATTTATTGATGGTGGTCACGTATTTTTAATTCTTTATTCTTTTTTTTTTTCCTTCAAAATAGTTGCATAGTCAATCAACTGAAGATTACTTAAAATTCTGAGAAATTAACTTTATTGTGTATAAGTTAGCCTGTATGAATTGGCTGAACTGAAAATGTCAATGAAGTGTGTTGATCAGTAGCTATATGAATTTGCAATACGTCTTTCCTGAGGTGCACCATGTTTCTTGTCTGTCAATTTGATGGGCATTTTAATTGATGTAGCAATCAAATTGTGCTGTAACACTTCATGCTCAAGCATGTATTTGTTTTGCTACCGAAATTTATTTTCTTGCATGTTGGTTCCATCTGATATTTATTAATACACATTTCAATTTTGCTGTGTGCCCATTGATATTTACAGTCCAGGAATCATGCTGTTGATATTTACAAAAACCCAAGGTGCTGTCCCCTTAAAGATTCTCTCAATCGAAGATGGGACTGTTCTGAAATCGTTTAACCATCTCCTTCATAGAAACAAGAAGGTGGATTTCATTGAACAGTTTAATGAAAAGCTTCTAGTCAAGCAAGAGAATGAAAATCTCCAGATTGTTGATGTAAGTCGTTGCTAATGCCCACGCTCCTGTTGTTCTTTGCACTGTGGAATCTGATATCTTATTGTCTCTGTGTAGGTCCGCAATGTTGAGATTACAGAAGTTAGCCGAACTGAATTCATGACCCCGTCTGCATTTATATTTCTGTACGAGAACCAATTGTTCTTGACATTCAGAAACCGAACTGTTGCTGTGTGGAATTTCAGAGGGGAGCTTGTGACCTCGTTTGAGGATCACCTTTTGTGGCATCCGGATTGCAACACTAACAACATATACATCACTAGTGATCAGGACCTCATCATTTCTTATTGCAAAGCCGATACTGATGAACCATTATCTGATGGAAATGGTATGCTATTCACTTCCGTTTCTTTTGGCTTTTGTTATTCCTAAGCCAATGCTTTATTGTTATCATATTACATCTTATCACTCACAATAAACTATTTGGTGCAGCGGGTTCTATCAACATCAGCAATATCCTGACGGGGAAGTGCCTAGCCAAAATAAAGGCGAGCAACAGTTTTCCGGTGGATGAATGCAACTGCAGTGCGAGTTGTGGTGGCAGACGATGCAACCCAAGGAAGCGCATTCAAGCTTCTAGAATCCGGAGCACCGTTGCAGAGGCCCTCGAAGACATCACTGCTCTCTTCTATGATGAAGATCGCAATGAAATCTACACCGGAAATAGGTATGGTCTTGTTCATGTGTGGTCTAACTAAGCTAAGGCTGGCAACTTTTAGCCTCCCTGGTTGCTGGAGAAACTTGGTTGCTTCTAAGAATCTTAATGACTTGTTATTTTGGCAATTTGGTCATGACTTCAGTTTGTGGTGGTGCTCCCATAAAGGGGGATGATGATGTTTACTATGAGTCTATGATGATGTTATGAATTTGTAGAAGTCTTGTTTTCTAATTAGACTTGTGGATTGTGGAACCCATTGCATAATGTAGAATTGCTGCTGATTAGTCTAAGTTAGAGTTTGAGTTTTGTGTTTTTATTTTTCCTTTATTTGGTTGCTTTGATAGTTTCTTCCCTTGTTTTTTATCAATGATAAAAAAAAAAATTCCGAAATTTTGGAAATTTTGAAGTTGATATTGTAATGTGGTGTAATGATTTTTTTAATCAAAATATCGTTATTGATATCGATTTTCCTTTTACTTATCAGTCACTTCATAGTTCAAATTGTTGGAAAATTAGGAAATATAGGTTTTGGTTAAAAAAACAAAATTGTAAAGAAAATGAATGGTTTATTATGTAGAAGAATTTCACAATGAATGGCTGAAAGTTTTGTAATTTACACATTATGAAAATAAAGTGGATCAATCCACTGTTCATGTGATATGGTGTGAGAACATAAAGGAAGATAGAAATTTACTATGTGCTCTTCCAAAATTATTCGACATTATTATCTTGAACTTATTATTTTGTTAGTGTTTAAGTTAATATGGGTAAACATTTGTCATAATTTTTTCCTAAAATTTCATGTTGAAACTCTATATTTTAATTTAGTTATTTGTCATTTTTATTGAAATTAATATTTATATTTTCACTAATCTTTCAACAAATTAAAATGATATTTCCAACCTTGATACTTATTTTTGTTTCAATACTCGTCCCTTGTTTTTCTAAATAAGAGAGTCTTGGGTGTCCCCTTGGGCACAACCTGATTCAGAAACCCGCGCCTAATCCGAATATTAAGTATAAATTTTTATTTTTATTTTAACACAAAATTTCGTAGCTGAGGAGACGAAACCCTCGCAACCCTTATTCTCAAAATTTCGCAGCTGATAGATACAAGATTCTTCAGTTGAGAGACGCAATCCTTGATCTCAAAATTTCTTCCTTATGATTTCGATTCAGTTAAATACTTATAGTTTTCCTCTTCTTAATCTGATTCAATATCTAGGGTTCTTGTTTTGCTTAATCTTATTTACATAAAAACTTAAAACCATAATGGATGAAGGTATGAATGATAAGGAGGATGAACAATCAAATACAATTATGGTACTGTCAAGTGAAGAAGATGAAGAAAATGCTACAACATCGGTTTTTCTTGATCAGATCATTGAATCAATAAATGAAGGTAATTAACTAGTTTCCCTTCATGTAAGATTCTCTGGTACATAGATGAACATTTATTGCTTATAACAATATATAAGGTGTTAAAAATGTCATCTATGAGTATTACAAGCTGCTAGTACAAAAAAATATATACTTTGAGTTATGTACCTTAAAACATTCAAGGTAATCAAAAAAATAATTCTAAGGTATTACTAATATGTTCTAAAGATGTTCGTGAACTACTCTCTCGTATTTTACAACTATAAGCGTCAATTATAAATAAGTAATACATGCAAGTTCTTTTTTTTTTTTTTTTGGTGTTAGAAGTTTGCTCTGAACGTATTATATATTATTTCTAAGGTATTACAATAATATTGTAATAGTATTACCATATTATCTTTCTGTATTCACAAAATATATCTAAGGTATTACTAATACGTTATAAAAGTGTTCGTGAACTACTCTACTCATATTATACAACTATAAGCTTCAATACTAAATAAGTAATACATAAAAGTTTTTTTTTTTTTTGGTTCTAGATGTTTGCTCTAAAGGTATTATATAGTATTTATAAGGTAAGAAATCCTTTACTTTTATTTAATCTTAGATTGTTTAGGAGTACCTAGCGGAGGGTTCAATACCTGCTAGTGTTGTTCACTCTTTTAGAAAAAGTAAGAATGTTGTGTGGGTTAGTTCGATCCTGTGTGGGTCTTGGTTGAATAGTGTATCAACCTATGTGGAAGCTGACTATCCTTTGTAGTGTTGTTTGTAATAACTAGACTGTGTAAATAAAACTTCATCAACAAAGTTTCTCCTGTCGTGAAGGAGTAAAGTGGACGTAGAGGAGTTACTCCTACCCTTGAACCACTATATATCGTCTTGCTCTTATTTACTTACTTTATCTTATCTATTTGCATTCTGCATATCTTACTGCATTCAAAAGACGGTTTTCAAAAGCATTACTTTAAATTTTCCGCTGCATATAAACTCTGAGTTCAAGGAAACTGCTCTTATGTAGCAAGCTGATGTAAAGCAACTAGAGATTGCTAGGTCACTCCTGAACTTAACCTTTTGGTTTGAGTAGGTTTATTTCTCCCTCTAAACTTAGTACTACTTGGGACCAATAAGGAGGTAAACATGTCATTTTATAGTAAAAGAAGTGAAAAACCCATTTAAAAAAAAAACATGAAGAACGCATGAAGAAAACCACACAGGGGTTTTGTGCAGTTTTAAAGTATAAGGGGTTTCACTCCAATTTTCCCAGCTACTGATTTCGCCCAATTATCCCAAATGAAAATTGACTATATATTCGTTTTTTATAATATAATTAACCCTTAAAAGATATGATATCATAATTTAAAATATTAATCTAATATTCTGATTGAGATCTAATAAAGAGTTATCTCATCCATATTCCAAATAAATTCAATAAATATTTGTATTGTTAAAATTCATATATTTCAATACATAAATATGAAGTGAAAAAATAAATTCAAACCCACATAATTTTATTTATCTTTCATTTATTTTGAAGATCTTTATTTTGCTAAAAAAATTCAACCAATGGTGCGGCAGCCAACATGGACAAATTATAACATGCACAAGTTATAGCTATAAAATCTTCGGTGATCTAAATTGAAAAATTAATTTAAATCCGTGTTTTATTTTGTTAAATTTAAAAGTTGTTATTAAAAGTATGTATTATTTTACAATTAAATCAAATCAAATGGTATACATGCGTAATATTGTTGGAAACTGAGATCCGAGATCGAATAAATTGGGCAAACTATTTTGTACACCCGAATGCACGTGCAATCGGTCAACGTGCTCCCATGCCCCTAGTGGGCGCGCTCAAGCCCATCAAAATTCTCTTCAGGTAGTGTTACTTACCTTCATGTTATGTTAGTATGACCTTCATACCTTCATGTTATGTTAGACTGACTTCATGTTATGCACTAACATAACATGAAGGTCAGTCTAACATAACATGAAGGTATGATTAACATTGTTAATCATACCTTCATATTGTTAATCATACCTTCATATTATATTAGTGTGACCTTCATGTTATGTTAGTTTGATCATCGTGTTATTTTAATTCAATGGTTTTGTACTAAGGGTATGAAATCTGGAAATGAATGTCACACCAACATAACATGAAGGTCACGACCAAAACACACAAAAAAGTAAAGAGGCGTGGGATGGGTCGACCCGCGCCGCAGGGATGGGTCGACCCGCGCCGGCCTGCGTGCGGCCCGGATGCACGAATCTCAAATCCATGCACCCGATACACAAAAAACTCACTCAATAAATTGACATGCAATGAAGGAAGAGTAGTTTGTGAAGCTTGCAAAATTGTCATGGAATTAGCCTTAAGAAATTATCATCTTCCTTATAGTAGAGGGTTGGAGAGAGAAAAGGAATCTTAAAATTTCATCCTCTTCAAGTTATCAAAAAAATTGAATTGGAGATATGATAGATGATGTAGAGAATTGTTAAAGGTATTATGATGATCATCAATATTCCCTTTCTTCACGATTTTCCAACTTTATTTCTCTCAATTCTTCTAAGGCAAGACAACAACATATGGAAACAACCTTCTTTTTTGCTATTCCATTCATTACTTTGAATATACAACATCTCATAAATTTAATTTTATAGTACAGATCATCCCTAAAACCTATGTTTTCGTACGTACCTTTAATTACAATTAGGTAAGAATATTGTAAAATACATTTTAATACGTATGTTTTTTTCGCATTCACAAAAACTTTTATGCATCAGGTGCATGGATCCTAGATCCATGCACCCGACCCGACCCGCGCTTGTACGCGCTTCCACGCGCGTCTGACGCGCCCTCACGCGCTCCCACGCGCCTGGGCGGATGCGCACCTTTAGGTTACGTTAAGGATACCTTTCAGTTATGTTAAGGATACCTTTAAGTTATGGTAAGGATACCTTTCAGGGATACATTTCAGTTATGTTAAGGATACCTTTAAGTTATTTTAAGGATACCTTTCAGTTATGTTAAGAATACCTTTGAAATCCTGATTCCAGGTTACATGTCATGTTATGTTAATAATACTTTTTAGTTATGTTAAGCATACATTTAGGTTATGTTAAGGATACCTTTAGTTATGTTAAGAATACCTTTTGGTTATATTAAGCATACCTTTAGGTTATGTTAAGAATACCTTTAAGTGATGTTAAGGATACCTTTGAAATCGTAATTCCAGGTTACATACCATGTTATGTTAAGAATACATTTTAGTTATGTTAAGCATACCTTTAGGTTATGTTAAGGATACCTTTAATTATTTTAAGAATACCTTTTGATTATATTAAACATACTTTTAGGTATATTAAGGATACCTTTAGGTTATGTTAAGAATACTTTTATGTTATGTTAGAGATACCTTTGTGTACAAAATGTGTAACACAACTACCTTATGGATAAGGTATCTCTAACATAACATAAAAGTATCCTTAACATAACATAAATGTATGCCTGACCTAAATTAAATGTATGAAATTTGGGCACAAAGGTATCCTTAACATAACCTAAAGGTATCTCTATACATTACCTAAAGGTATTCTTAACATAACCTAAAGGTATGTCTAACTTAACGTAAAGGTATGAAATCTGGGCATAATGGTATCATTAAGGTAATCTAAAGGTATTCTTACGCATTACATAAAGGTATTCTTACGCATAACTAAAAGTCATGACTAAAATTGAAAAAAAAACAAGCGCGAAAAAAAAAAAAAAAAAGAAGAAGCGGGTCGGATTACCCGGATCCGACCCGGGTGCATGGATCTAAGATCCATGCACCTGATGTACAAGAGACTTACTCTTTGGCATTTTATCATTTTATGTGTGTATATGATATATATAAAGAGAGATATATATTATATATATGTTGTCATGTGTTACATTCTCTCAAAATGCAAAACTTTTATGAAACAAGCTCACTCTCATTACTCGCATTATACCATTTTTATATATTCATATGCCAATTGTGAATTTTGGATTATGATCAATGAAATATATTTAAAAAAAACTCAATAGTTTTGATTGTCTAACATTAAGAAAAAAACTAAATAGTACTTCCTTCAATCTCAATATTTATACGTTGTTTTAGAGGTCGTATTCTTTTTCTAATTAAGTATAGTTTTAGACTTTTATACTTCATATTCCTTAATTATTAAAATTTATAATTTTGTAGGATTCATCTTATGAAATTAATTTGATTCTTTCAATTTTAAATCCTAAATATTTTAACTAATTTTTTATATTCCTTAATTTATTAGAAAAAAAAACTTAAATAAGACACTACGTACATTGAGATTAGAAGAAAATTCATATTATGGTGTGAAACTGACACCAATTGCCACAGAGCTGATAGTTTATTTATTGCATTCGAAATCTCCACTACTTGAATATTGTGATTTGAAATTAATGATTATATTGAATTTTGACGAAAACTTCTATAAGTCAAACACACGAATCTAAAATCTATATATTATAGTTGACCCGATCAATGCATCTCCACTCGTGTTTCAACAGCTTGCATGCACCCTTACTCGCCTGACATTCGCGCTTAAACCCACTCAAATTCGCTCTAGTAGACCTACCTTATGTAGGTATGTCTAACATAACACAAATGTAGATGAAATATAACATAAAAACACGTGTAATACTACGTAATGGTATATGTACAAAATGTGCCAAAACTAGCGGTTTTTTTTTTTTTTTGAGTTTAAGTTATGAAATCTGGACAGAAAGATAAGTTTAACATAACATAAAGATAGGTTTAACATAACGTAAATATATGTTTAACATAACGTAAGAGAGAGGGAGAGAGAAGAGTCAGACAACTCGGATTTAATCCAAATGCATGAAATTCATGCATTTGTTTCATAGGAGAGTTACTCTTGAATTTTTAGTATATTAACAATAGATATATTAATATTTGCCGATAGCAAACCTGATAATGAAACAATCAATGACATTTAAGAAAACTCAGAAAGTTAGTTGTTAAGATTAATGAGTAAGAAAATGTAATCACTTATAAAACTATTTGGGCCCATAAACAGTCTTATTCAGTGAGTTTAGAAAATCAGAAATTTTAGTTAACTAATTAGAGAGATTCTAAACCACCATTAAATTTCTTTAACACATTCGTAAATTCCTTTTTTACCCTTAAATTTTATTTTATATCTTTTTATCTTTCTCAACACAACAATATAGCATCTTTTTCAATTTCCCTTTTGCACATGTATAGGTATACTGCTATCAATTTGACGATAATTGTTCAGCAATAATGAAAGAATATTTTAGTAAAATAACAAGTTCTATGAAAAAAAATTAATCGAGTTTATTCTAGAGGTATGTGTTGATCTCCATCCGTTAGAAAAAATGATAATGAAAAAAAATGTTTACGATCATTTCAAGTAGTTTATGTTATAATTTTTGTGGAGATTCTAGTTGGGTTTTTATTCTTTCACATAATTTTGAGTTATTAGATTTCTTCCATTCTTTCACAAATCGCACGTCTTGTTCGATGAAATGTTTGAATGGTTATACATGTGCTTATCAGAAATCATAACATTCGAAAATAATATTTGGAAATACTACATTAAATAGTCATGTCCATCACAAACAAAAAAAAAAAACCACAAAATTTAATTGAACTATAGTACGTTTTATCCTATAAAGTTTTAAATCCTCTTCCAATGGCTTTTTTTGAATAATAGGGTTGAAACTTATGGTTGTGTAAAGAAAAAAAGAGGAAAAAGTGGAGAAAGAATTAGGCTGTAAAAAATATCAATAATGATATTTAAGGGTAAAATTCGAATTTTAATTTCTTGATGGCTTGCTGAGAAATTTTGTTGTTGTGTATAGAATTATCCAATTAATTAAGTGGAACATACTAATCGGCTACTTAATTTCGTTTTCTCTTATTTATTATTCACATCATCTTTTCAAATGATTGATCACTAGATCTATCTTTAAGATCTCTTGTTATTTCCTAGTCTTACTTTCGATAGTCCATCATATTAGACTCATGTTCTTTAATTCTTAACCTCCATTTTTAATTAAAACAAGAAGGTATTTATTGATGGGAGGATGTTTTTCACGTAGGTGTTTTATGTATCATAGTGTTGTATTTCAAAATGGTTTTTCTAATTTCTATTTGGTTTAATTTTTTTCTATTTCAAGTATTAGTCTATCCTATTTGATTTTTTTTTCATAATTTCTATTTAAAATTGATTTTGATTCTTTATTAGAAAATTTGAACAAGTAAACTTTTACTTCAAATATTTTTACATTGTAATTTTATTCGTTTAATTTTGTATAACATATGTGTATATATCATTTAAATTATGTTATAATCACCTTATAAAATATATAATATTATTTTTTTAGAAACATATATAAAAATTTACAAAATCATCCAACAGATATATCTTTTGGAAGTATGTTAATTATATATGTGAATTGAAAATTATTAAGAGCAAATGGGCCGAATTACACAAAATTTTTTAAGGATTTGACTTTTCTAACATTGTATATAAGAAAATGTACTTTTCTACCACAAAATATAACAAAGTTACCTTTTCTACACTATTTTGACTCGGTCATGGAAAAATCATCAAGTAATGATTGCTTGATGATATATTAAATTTTATTTATACTTATTTAACAATTGTTTTATCCAAATACTGTAATTACAAATTTATTTGCTCTTTTTATTTATTCTGTTGTATTTATAGTTATTTAACAATTGTTTTATCCGAAAACTGTAATTAGTAAATTTTTATAATTTCTAATTCATAAATTATGGTTCGATTAATTAGTACGAGAACCACTATAATATGTTAATCGAAGCAAAATAATTTATACTTAATGTAATAGAAATACTGAATATAATTTAGGTGGTTCGAGTGGCTCGATCACTAGTTCAAAAAATAAAAAATTTACAAAGTGATCGAACCACTATGTGAAATTCATAGTGGTTCGATCACTAGTTCAAAAAATCAAAAATTTCCAAAGTGATCGAACCACTATGTGAAATTCATAGTGGTTCGATCACTAGTTCAAAAAATCAAAAATTTCCAAAGTGATCGAACCACTATGTGTTTCACATAGTGGTTCGATCACTATTGAAAAAAAGCCAAAATTTTCCAAAGTGATCGAACCACTATGTCAAATTCATAGTGGTTCGATCACTATTGAAAAAAACCAAAATTTTCCAAAGTGATCGAACCACTATGTCAAATTCATAGTGGTTCGATCACTATTGAAAAAAATAAAAATTTTCCAAAGTGATCGAACCACTATATCAAATTCATAGTGGTTCGATCACTAGTGTAAAAACCAATTTTTCTAAGCATATACATATGTACTTATACAACTGTGTTTCAAGGTCGCGCCAAATACGTAGGGCACCTCCTCTTCGTATGTGAATCAGAACCGCACAATGAACATGTCTTTTTTTTCCTCCTCGTAGGTACGTGACCACTATTGATAGGATCATCCTCCTCAAGCTCATCCAAAATAGGGTGTGAACTTTCGGGAATGTACTCCGTACAGGTAGCCCTATTGTGACCAGCTCTTCCACATCGTCCGCATGTCCCACTCCTTCGAGGAGGTCCAGTAGAATGTTCACCCGTAGAAGGTATACGGGTACTTTTAGGTCGACCGGCCTGTCTTGGATTCTCTGGAGCCGTACACAGTTGTAGATGAACGACATCGTGTTGTTTCCAGTATTGTGGCTCTTGTACAGGCATAACCTCGGCGGCCCACATTCCCCTCAACCATCCGGTCGTGTAATAAGGCGACACGTAATTGATCACCGACCGTTTCGTAAAACTGTGAAACCAAACAAAAATCAAGAGATGGGATGGGCGAGAGAATTGTAGTCAAAGATCAAAAAGTGGACTGACCTGATGGCAGCACATGCGTGTGAGCAAGGAATTAACTCGCTTTGGAACTCCCAACATGTGCACATACGGTGGTCCAAGTCCACCACATGGAGTTTACCATTGGAAACAACCTTGAATTTATTTCCCCCAAGTTCAGAGACATCCATTTGTCGACCAAGCCGCTGCCGCTCGATTAACTTGTCGTGAACGTTCTTCGTAAGAGGGTGATCCCTTTCGTCCGCCGTTTGTCTCCGTTTGACAAACCATTTTTCCATAATCCGTCGAGCAGCCTCTAGGAAGGAACAAACGGGCAACTTTCTTGCCCAAACGAGGCGTGCATTCCAAACCTCCGCGGCATTCGACGTCATGAAACTGTATCGTCGTACTGGACATTTTACGCGTGACCACCTCGTTTCTTGGGCGTTCTGCAATGTATTGATTGCACCCATCATCAGACTGTCACGTAGGGCTGACATGTACCTGTTTAAAAAAACAAAGAACACTTTACGTCAATTTGTTATTTATGAATACGTAGTGCAAATAATTATATGGGGATAAACTTACCCATCGAACTCATTTGGATCATAACAGTATGCAGCTCTTTGGAACAGATTGACCAAATGCGACCCATGTTTGGCCAAATGTTGTCTAATATGGTAACAACATAGTCCATGCGTGGCCTCAGGGAAGTTCTCATGTATAGCATTACTTATGCTTGCGTGCTGATCAGAAACGATGAGTAGGTCGTCAGGGCATCCGAATGCTTCCCTAACATGCTTCATGAACCAAGACCATGACTCATCATTCTCGATGTTTCCAATTCCAACTGCAAGGGGGAAAATTTGGTCGTTCCCATCTTTTGTCACCGCGACAAAGCCAATACCTCTGTATGAGCCTTTCAAGTGACAACCGTCAACAACTATAACCGGACGACCGTAATTTCGAAATCCAATGATTGAGGCAGCCAGGGCAAAAAACACGAACTTGAATTTACCGGACGAGTGTGTTTCCAATGCAGTGTAAGTTCCAGGATTGGCATCCACCAACTCGAGCAAATACAGCGGGAGCAAGCAAAATGACTGTTTCGGATCGCCGTACGCCTTGTACATAGCGTGACGTTTCGCCCTTCTTGCGACTTTGAGGCTGAGGTTCAGGCCGTATCGTTGACCCATTTCTTGAATCATAGCCCTCGGCACAAGATTGGAATTTTCTTTTCTGGCCTGCTCGACGTAGTATTCACCGATCACCGAGGAAGGGATTCTGCGGGATGCGCGGGTGTTTAAGTCATGCTGACAACTATGCGGCACTACAGCCTTGGAGATTTTCCAGATCCCGTGCTTGGAAGATGAATTAAGTACGAATCGACATCCGTCGTGGTTGCATTTCACATTCCACCTGTGCTTATCCGAATATAGGACTCGATATTCAACTTGATTCACCAAATGGTACATCCCGACTGCATTTTTTAAATCGGATTTACTGTTATACACCGAGCCTTTTTGAAGTCCATGAGGGACATGTACAATCTCCCCGGATTCTGGCTCGTCAAATCCGTCCATATCGGGAACATACCATTCCGGCTGCATTGTGTACTCACAAAATTCCGCAAACGCCTCGCGCTGCTCATCATCCAACGATGCGTCAACATCTTCGTCTAAGGTAAATCCGTCTTCTCTATCTGACGTCAAAATGTGGACATTACAATTAATAGATTGTGATTGGGGAATTCACAATAACTCTGTACTCACATATCCGTTATGTAAAAGTAATTACCTGCTTCAACGTCCAAATCAGCGGAATTTCTGTGTTCTCCATGGAGCGGTTCACCTTCGTCGAAAAAGGCAGGAGGACTATTCAGGTCGAGAAACTGAAAATTATTGTCTCTCCCCCATGATGATGACCGGTTTCCCCAACGCTCATTCGAAGACGTCCCGGCTTCAGTGGTTTGATTCCGACAGGCCAAATCCCATTTCGAAAGGAATTCTTCGTCGTTATGGAGTCCAGTAGGGACAGGTGCAGGGCTGAATTCATGTACAGTGTGCACATTATAGGTTGAAGGACTTCCAAAGTCGAACGGAAACCAGGAAGGCTGAGAACTTTGATTTTCATGGTCATCCAGTGAAGCTTGCTGATCCTGATAGGACGATCCCGCGGATACTCCAGGATCAACCCTAGTCAACGAAACAAAAACAACCAAAAGAGAGTCATCTGAATAAAAAACCTCTTCTAAATCAGAATCAGTCTTGATTTTCTTTTTTTTCAATCTCCCGTTACAGTCAGTTAGCGCATGGATCACATATCCCCAATAATTTAAGTCGGCAAGCACGATCCCATGAATCGAGGTCAATAAATCCATGTACGTGAGTCTTGGAAGACTGATCAACTCTTGGGACCCATTTACGTACTGAATACCTTCCCAATGACCTCCGAACGAAACCACCACCGAATAAGACATTTTCGATAATATGATCTGAAAATGTATCCAAATTAGAGTGAGGAAAACATTCGATATAAAAAACCAAAGAGAGATAACTTACTTGATAATTCTTCAAATACTTCAAATTCTTCACACTACTATCACTCCCGATTTTGTGCTATTAGTGTCGGAAACTCATTCTCACTTAAATAGATGAGTTTTGAGCAACCCGTGAATGAATGTTCAAATCAACATTAATTCTACCACGTGAACATCTTGACTATGGATTGGTATTGATTTCAAATAAACTGTGACAACAAACATCTGAACATTTACTGTGAAACGTGAAAATTAAAGTGAATAATACTGTTAATTACTAGAAAACAAAATTTATATGTCGGTAACCTGAGAAACACATTTATTCGAACCACTATCAAGTAGTGAAAGTGGTTCGATCACTTTGTAGAAATTCTGATTTTTTCACGTAGTGTTCGAACCACTATGAATTTCACAAAGTGGTTCGATCACAACTTCAAAAAGTAGAAATTTTTTGAAAGTGATCGAACCACTTTGAATGTCACATAGTGGTTCGATCACTTTGGAAATTTTAAATTTTTTGAAGTAGTGATCGAACCACTTTGAATGTCACATAGTGGTTCGATCACTTTGGAAAATTTAAATTTTTTGAAGTAGTGATCGAACCACTTTGAATGTCACATAGTGGTTCGATCACTTTGGAAAATTTAAATTTTTTTAAGTAGTGATCGAACCACTTTGAATTTCACAAAGTGGTTCGATCACTACTTAAAAAAATCTAAATTTTTACAAAGTGATCGAACCACTTTGAATGTCACATAGTGGTTCGATCACTTTGGAAATTTTAAATTTTTTGAAGTAGTGATCGAACCACTTTGAATTTCACAAAGTGGTTCGATCACTACTTCAAAAAATCAAAATTTTTAAGTAGTGATCGAACCACTTTGAATGTCACATAGTGGTTCGATCACTTTGGAAAATTTAAATTTTTTGAAGTAGTGATCGAACCAATATGAATTTCACAAAGTGGTTCGATCACTACCTCCAAAATTCAAAATTTTTACAAAGTGATCGAACCACTATGTGACATTCATAGTGGTTCGATCACTTTGGAAATTTCTGAATTTTTTAAGCAGTGATCGAACCACTATGAATTTCACAAAGTGGTTCGATCAGTTTGTGGAATTTTTGATTTTTTGCCGTTGTGATCGAACCACTATGAATTTCACATAGTGGTTCGATCACTTTGGAAATTTTGGATTTTTTTAAGTTGTGATCGAACCACTATGAATTTCACAAAGTGGTTCGATCAGTTTGTGGAATTTTTGATTTTTTGCCGTTGTGATCGAACCACTATGAATTTCACATAGTGGTTCGATCATTCTGTAGAAATTTTGATTTTTTGAACTAGCCATGCATGGATGAATTTGACATGATAATACGAAAAATACAGATGTATACGGTAATCACGAAGGTCTGGATCTGCATAAGCATTTCGTTCATACATGATAATACGAAAAATACACTGCTAATCTAGAAAATCGGGAGCTACAGTGTCCTCGGAGGTGGAGTACTTGTAAACTGCTAGGGCCATATCTCTCCGAAGAGCATCTATGCCCTTCTTCTTGGTGAACTTCGGGCTAGGGAATGTATTCGTGATCATGCTCTCTGCCGTAATCAGACTCCAGGGCCCACAAGATATAGGATCCTGCTGCTCGTAACACTTGTTAGGACCCACCGTGGTGAGTTCCCACTCAATCTCAGACCCATCAACCGGAACATGTCCAGTCCCACATCGTCTGGACTCCTGATAAAAACCGGCTTTGTCCAACGCCAGAGGCAAAAGACGACGTATACCAAGAGTCTGACGACAGCGCAACGCCATCACCTCGTCCGTGTACGCATGTCTCATGCTGTCGAACAGAGTAACGGAGCAGCGTCTGAAGTCAATGAATGCAGTGACCCAGTGCCCGTTCAAGTTAAGAACAGTTACGACCTGTAGAATCGATGATGTGTACATTACGTTGGTATAGAACATTGTAGTGTAAATATTGTTAATGAGGTAAAATACGTTGTGCAGAAAAGGAGACTTACGCCCAAATCCAGTTTCGCCCACTCCTTCACTTCCCCCCACCGCGGCTTCATTCCCAAAACGTAGTGGATGAGTCTCGTTAGGGACGTGAACGTGAAATCCTCTGGATAATCCCGTTCAGCGTATTTCTGCTCATCAGACTCTCCACGGTGGCGTTCTGCCCAAAGACCCTGAGCCGCAATCTGGATTTGTAAAAAAAGAAACCAATGCTCAGAGATGAGGCCATGGACCGATCATAAAGTAAATATTGGTGTTAGTCAATGAATCGATGGACTCACCCCGAATCCAGTGTCGATAATCTGAAGACTCTCCTTGAAATCTTCGCGTACACCAAGAAATTCTGGGGCACTTTGCAGAATCCCGAGGTACGCATCCATGTGCTGTCACGAAGTCAAATCAATTAATAAAGGTACAAAAAAGGTTAAACAAATTTTTGATCAAAGAAGTTTTAAACTTATGATTCAAGACTAACCGAATTTTCCATAGCTTGTTTAACGTTGATGAAATGACAAAACCAGGAAGGGCCCACAGCCACACCAATGCCCACATTCCGCCTGCAAGACAAGACATTGTACATAAGTGATTGGTATTGAAACTAGAAAACGATTAAAAACACTTACTATGATAACAAAACACTTACTTCTCAGCAGACCGATCATCTCTGGCACAGTACGCCCGGAAATCCGCCAATTTCGTCTTCAGTCTTCTACTAGGCTCATTCCTGAGGAAGGGACTGCGCACATGCTGAGACGGACGACGCTCCCTCTGTGCACGGGCCGGCCTACTAGTGGACGGTCTACGCTGGACCGGGGTCTCGACCTGTCGCTCGGGAGATGCTGCACTAGATGTGGAAATATGAGCACCCCCGAGCTCGGACGGGGTAAACTGTACAGGTGTCTGCAGAGTGTACCTCATAGCAGACGGAGGCTCGCTGGCAACAGATGTAGGGGGATCCATCTGTGCAGCTGTCTCTGGATCAACTGCAGGTACACTCTCTGACGGCCATGGAGCCCATTCATGATGTGGCCTCGGCAACTGATACCAAGCTGGCTCTGTGGACGATCCGGACGGATAGAACTGCTCGTGATAAGAAGTCCTTGGGGGACTCTGATGCCCGTATCCGAAGAAGCTATCAACGTACGTCTCTAATCGCTGAGCTTCTGAGTCCACGTACTCCCGGAGTTGCCTCTGCTGCTCCTCGAAGGCCCTACTCTGCTCGTCGTAACGAAGGGCCTCGGCATCCACGTACTCCCGTAAGGCCCTATTCTGCTCGTCTAATCTACGGGCCTCGGCCTCCATGTACTCCCGTAAGGCCCTAGCCTCCTCGTCACTGCGTAGGGACTCTGAGTCCACATGCTCCCGGAGTTGCTGCAACTGAGTACTGACCTGGTCAATTCTCTCATCAACATAACCGGTCATCCGAGGAAACCATGAATCGGGAGCTGACTCAGGCTGGGGAGGATCAGCTGCAACTGGGATGTCGGACTGGGCCCTTGGCCTTCTGGAAGAACGAGCAGGCCTCGACCCGGATGCACGAGCAGGCCTCGAAGTGGACGGACGATCGGAGTCGGGCTCAGCCTCTGACTCCACGGGGTGCGTAGCTCGTCCAGATTGTGTTCGCCGACGAGCCACTGCACCACGTAGTGGACCATAACGAGGTGGAGGGGGCTGAACGCCTGTAAATATGTCGCCGTCGACACCCATCATGTACGGCTTCACCCACTCCTCCGGTGTCGCATCAAGGGACTCGAAGCACTGAATACCCTGTTTTACAAGTCCCCAATTTCAGGTTATATTTGATCAAAGAAGATTAAAGAACAAACGAAAGAGTCTAGTGTAAGAAGACAAGGGTGATGCAAATACCTGACCGTCCAGCATGGTCGACAGATCAATCTCCGCCACCTTGAGGGACCACTTCAAACACCGAGGCATGGACAGGGGCGTATCCAACCGGCGCCCGGCGAAGGTGGACGTGAATGGGATCGCCTCAAGTGCCCATATCTGTAAATTTTTACAGGACGTAAGTTATATTTTATTGAAAAAATTGAAAAACTTATGAATTAATGTAAATGAAATGAACACTATGAAATTTACCAGTAGGGCTGTCGAGAATCCATAAAAGTGGTACTTCCACTGTGTAGTACGTCCATGTGGGAATTCAGTGGGCACCTTGTCAATGTAGCGTAACAAGTTCAGATATGAGAACTTGCCCCATGGGAAATTCTCCCACTGCTCATCATCCTCGACAAGAACCCACACCCAGGGCTCCACGACAGACTTGCCCGCATCCACGCCCATAAGTATGCACTGCAGTATCAGGATCTTCGCAATCCTGATACTGTCCTGTCGAGAATGTCTCCACTCCCCCTGGGTGAATCGCTCTAGTAGCTCGTTCACCTTCACTCTGGACGAACCACCGTGAACTCTACAATAGAGTGAGTCCTCGTCTGGATGGTGGACTGCCGAAGGATTAAAATCGGAAGTGCCGAAACGCAACCCAGTAACCAGTGCGAACTCCCTCTTCGAGAACCGGCACAGGCGACGGTCTCTCCCAATATGGAACCATCGCTCATCAGCTGGAACGGGTCCCTTATGCACCTGGCGTGTCATAAGGGCATGTAGAAACTGCTTGCTGATCGTCCTTTCGGTTTCCCACAGCAAGAAGTGTCCAAAACACGTCCCCTGAAACTCCTGCACACAGTCCGGTCCTAGGGTACGCAATTCTGCCTTGATCTCATCAATGAGGCTCAGACGAACATAGCCAACTACGTAGGCTATAGTACCCTGTAAAGCCTCGCGTACCCATACCGGCTCGTACTGTATATCATTAAAATTCAATCAGTATACATTCAAGTAAATATATATATATACAAATCGAATTTTCAACATTCAACAACAATTCAACATTTGCAATTTTCAACATTCAACAATTCAAACACCAAAACTTTTGCAACCTGAATCGGCAATTTTCAATTCGAATAAAGAACAATAGTGCAAAAAATTTAAAACAAATAATGAACAATTCGAATCAAGAAACCCGTATCTAAATCCAAAAATTCAAAACGTGCAAAAAAACAATAAAGCCTAATTGCAATCATTACTCAACAAATTAAACAATTGAAAGCTATAAATCCCAACACTCAATTCGAACCATACTTCAACAAGTCAAACAATAGTGCAAAAAATTTAAAACAAATATTGAACAATTCGAATCAAAAAAACAATAAAGCTATAAATCCCCAAGTGTTATGAATCAAAAATTCGAACCAAAAAACCAATAAAGCTATGACTCAAAATATTCGAACCAAAAAAACAATAAAGCCTAATTGAAATCATTACTCAACAAATTAAACAATTCAAAGCTATAAATCCCCAAGTGTTCGAACCATACTTCAACAACTCAAACAATGGTGCAAAAAATTTAAAACAATTGAACCCATGGACCCTAAACCGAATGTATTCAAAAAACCCAAAGCAATCAACAATAGTGCAAATCTATTCAAAAAATTCGAACCATAAAAACAATAAGAGGCCTAATTGCAATCATTAGTCAACAAATTAAACAATTCAAACACTATTCAAAAAATGTCAAAAAATTCGAACCATAACAACAATAAGAGGCCTAATTGCAATCATTAGTCAACAAATTAAACAATTCAAACACTATTCAAAATTCTCAAAAATTCGAACCATACCAAATTAAACAATTCAAACACTATTCAAAAAACCTAAAAAATTCGAACCATACAAAACCATAAGAGTACTAATTGCAATCATTAGTCAACAAATTAAACAATTCAAACACTATTCAAAAAATGTCAAAAAATTCGAACCATAAAAACAATAAGAGGCCTAATTGCAATCATTAGTCAACAAATTAAACAATTCAAACACTATTCAAAAAATGTCAAAAAATTCGAACCATAACAACAATAAGAGGCCTAATTGCAATCATTAGTCAACAAATTAAACAATTCAAACACTATTCAAAAATTCTCAAAAATTCGAAACATCCCAAATTAAACAATTCAAACACTATTCAAAAAATCTAAAAAATTCGAACCATACAAAACCATAAGAGGACTAATTGCAATCATTACTCAACAAATTAAACAATTTAAAGCTATAAACATCAAGTGGTTCGAACTATACTTCAACAAATCAAAGCAAAAGTGTAAATTGGAACATACCTCATCACCCATTGCTAAATCACTTCAAGATTCAAACGGAGTTGCCAAAAATCGATGGACTCACCAAAATGCAAAATTTAACACCTAAATACAGTTCCAATTTTATTAAAACAAAAGACTTCAAAATAATTTAAACATTTTGAAGTATTAATCGAAAGACATGTACAAAAAAAAAAAAACTTACCAATGCACTTCAATGTTTGAAAGAGAGAAGAAGAGAGAAGAAATTTGAGAGGAAAATGTTGAAAGGAGGCGCAAATGGGGGAGAAATAGTGTTAGGGTTTGTATTTATTTTGGGGTCAAAATGTAATATTCAAAAATTGGGGGATGGAGGCGCAAATGGGGTGAAATAGTGTTAGGGTTTGTATTGAATTTGGGGTCAAAATGTAAAAAAATAGAATTTTCAGGGGTCAAACTGAAAATATTCAAAAATCCATTTTTTTCCAAAGTGATCGAACCACTATGAATTTGACATAGTGGTTCGATCACTTTGGAAAAAAATGGTTTTTTACACTAGTGATCGAACCACTATGAATTTGACATAGTGGTTCGATCACTTTGAACAAATTTTGATTTTTTTCAATAGTGATCGAACCACTAGTGGTTCGATCACTTTGAAACATTTTGATTTTTTTCAATAGTGATCGAACCACTATGAATTTGACATAGTGGTTCGATCACTTTGGAAAATTTTGGTTTTTTACACTAGTGATCGAACCACTATGAATTTGACATAGTGGTTCGATCACTTTGAAAATATTTTGATTTTTTTCAATAGGGATCGAACCACTAGTGGTTCGATCACTTTGAAAATTTTTGGTTTTTTCAATAGTGATCGAACCACTATGAATTTGACATAGTGGTTCGATCACTTTGGAAAATTTTGGTTTTTTTCAATAGTGATCGAACCACTATGTGAAACACATAGTGGTTCGATCACTTTGGAAAATTTTTGATTTTTACACTAGTGATCGAACCACTATGAATTTCACATAGTGGTTCGATCACTTTGGAAATTTTTGATTTTTTGAACTAGTGATCGAACCACTATGAATTTCACATATAGTGGTTCGATCACTTTGTAAATTTTTTATTTTTTGAACTAGTGATCGAGCCACTCGAACCACCTAAATTATATTCAGTATTTCTATTAAATTAAGTATAAATTATTTTGCTTCGATTAACATATTATAGTGGTTCTCGTACTAATTAATCGAACCATAATTTATGAATTAGAAATTATAAAAATTTACTAATTACAGTTTTCGGATAAAACAATTGTTAAATAACTATAAATACAACAGAATAAATAAAAAGAGCAAATAAATTTGTAATTACAGTATTTGGATAAAACAATTGTTAAATAAGTATAAATAAAATTTAATATATCATCAAGCAATCATTACTTGATGATTTTTCCATGACCGAGTCAAAATAGTGTAGAAAAGGTAACTTTGTTATATTTTGTGGTAGAAAAGTACATTTTCTTATATACAATGTTAGAAAAGTCAAATCCTTAAAAACTTTTGTGTAATTTCGGCAGCCATCTCAAATTAGAGTAATGTCAATATTAATTAATCCAATATACAATTTTGACACTATTAAAAAATGTAACAATAATTAATTTGAATTAATATAAATAAATATAATAGAATAAAAATTAATTGAATATGAGACCCACATATAATGATTATATTTGTGTTAAATCGATATAAATTTGTGTTGAATTGATGTAGAAATATGTTTTTAAAAAAGTAGATGTTTTTAATTAGTGTGTTGGCATATGTGTCCCACCTTAAAATGGTGTGCTAAGGCAAAAACATTTGTGCTACTGGTACATGGATCCTAGATTCATACACCCGGGTCAACCCGTCTCACAAGCATTTTCAAGCGCTCCCACGTGCCTGATGGGTGCCCTCAAACCCACCAAAAATTTATTCCATGTGTTTTACCTTCATGTTATGTTAGACTGACTTTTATTTTAGGTTAGTGTGATCTTCATGTTATGTTAGTCTGACTTTCGTATTATTTTAGTTCAATGGTTTTGAACTAAGGGTATGCAATTTAGAAATGAAGGTTACACTAACATAACATGAGGTCACAACCAAAACACGCGAAAAAATAAAAAGGAGCGGATTGGGCAACTTGCATCCCACCCAAGTGTATGGATTTTAGATCCGTACACCAGGTGCACATGAGATCAACTCATATGCTAAAAATCCACACTGATGTGGATCCTCTTATACAATGATGATTTGGAGGTGATTTCATGCTATTTTCGTCAATTATATGTAAATATTGGTGAATGTATGATAGCATGAAAATTTAATAACAAAATATTTTTAAATTGATGTATTTTATATATTACAAAAAAAAAAAATTGTGCATTAAACGCATAAAATTTAGGATTTATGTAATTCAAGTCAAACCGACCCGAACACTCCCATACGCCTTGGTTTCTATGCTCAACTCTCTTAACCTTTATTTGGAAGAGGTTTTAGTGGGTTTGGGGAAAACCTAACATTGAAATCCTGGATTTCATAGCAAATGTGAATAGTGAAAATGTATATTTGTTTGAGAATTTAGTAGAATAAGATTATATATATATCAAATCAAATAGGAAAATGTGGGTTGATATAATATTTTATTGTAAAAAGTTGGGTTGATGTAATATTTTAAGCAAAAAAAGTTTTTTAGTTCTATATGTTTACCACATTAGATTTTTAGTCATCTATCTTTCAACTTTTGATTTTTAGTCCTCTATATTTATTTCATTAGATTTTTAGTACTCCTCCAATTTTCAACTTTTGAATTCTAGTCCTCCATGTTTAAAAAATATCATTGTTATAAATTTTAAAACTATTAAAATATGAATAATGTCATTTTTTTAATTTGTATTATCCATTTTCGACACAAAATGTATATAATTTATGTGAAATAAACTATTTATTACTTAGTATCAATTTCATGCTAATTCTTTTTATTTTTCATATTCACAAAACTCTAAATCAATTGTAACAAGATAGAAAATAGAATTATCAATTAATAATAAGTTACCCATGTTAGATGAAGGAACTTTTTTTTTTTGTGAGAAAAAATAAATTGTAACTAAATTAAAAAGTAAAATATGATATTACAAATAAACGGATTTAAAAAAAAGATATCTTTTTAGCTATTGAGGATTAAAATTTAAAAGTTGAAAAATAGAGGACTAAAAGCCTAATGAAACAAACATAGAGAACTAAAAATTAGAAGTTGAAAGATAGATGACTAAAAATTTAATAAGGGTAAACATAGAGAACTAAAATTCAAAAGTTGAAAGTTAGAGAACTAAAAATCTGATGAGTTAAACGTAAAAGACTAAAAAACTTTTATAAAAATGCGTATTTGGTAATGATTGAATGATTAAATATATGTAGTAATGATTATGTTAGGATTTTGTAATTCAAACTTAAATTTGTAAACAAACATATTTTCAGATTTTGAAATCCAAAATCCTGCCATATAAACCTTTCCAAACATAATGTTAGCTTAAACATTATTTTAGAAAGACATGCAATATTTGAATACCTTAATTATATCAGCTATTCTCTTACATATTGCATTAATGTTACTATGAATATATAAGTAATATAATATATATGCATGAGTAACATAAATGTATAATATATATGCATGAGTAACATAAATGTATATATACAAATTATGTTGTAATTTTTTTAGTTAAAATATTAAACAGAGTTTATAATATTTGTACATTAACATCATAATAATATAATACAAAAGTTAATATAATAATAATAATAATAATAATAATAATAATAATAATAATAATAATAATAATAATAATAATAATAATAATAGTAGTAGTAGTAGTAGTAGTAGTAGAACAAAAATCCATGTCTTGTCCACAATACACCAAGTTTACACATTAATCAGTAGTAATATAATTGTTTGTGTCATTCGATGATTGGGATCAAACCACAAAATCTGCAATTATGGGCTTTCAATAATTTAATTGTGGGTTACTTGACCAACTGATAAGTATTTAGTATATAATATAGAAAATAAATTGTTATATTCCCATATTATTTACAAACCACAAATTAAACTGGTGCATAGATTAAATTCCTAATAATTGACAAAATTATTCCTCTAAGAAAAATTTAATGAAATTATAACTTAAGTCGAACAAACTAAAATGTAAGAGCTGCTACCAAAAATTTAAGATTAATGTGAAGAGGGAAAAATCTAAAAAGACGAAAGTCGAAACTTTTTCAAAATTCAATAAAGAATTCATTATGTCAGTACTCCATGATTAATTTGGGCTAATAAACTCATGTCAAACACTTAAATATATATTAAAATAAATTGCATTTATTTATTGTTTTATAATATAAAAAAAATCTCATATTGGGTAAGATAGAATCAACGGTTGAAATCCAATTTAAGGTCATCCATTTTTGTCCCTTCTGTTTTATTTATTTCTTGTAATAAATAAATAATAATAATGCAATTTCACCGCCCAAAAAAAGAAAAAAGGAAAAGGAAAAAAGAAAAGGAAAATGTAGCATAGCATAGTTTATGTTCCTTTTGAATCTCAGCGGTGTTTACGTTTCTCTCTCTACACTCAAAACAAAAGTCTCTCTCTCTCTACAGTGTATACTCAAATAAGAAAAAGACTTGATCAGAAACACCTCACCCTTTCTCTGTCTTAGCTTAGCTCTCTTGCTTGCTTCATCTCCAGTTAGTACTCTCTCTCTCTCTCTGTCTCCCCCCTCATTTGCATTTCCTATTTTCTATTGGAGCTTTAAACTTGTGCACGTATGGGCGTAGCTCTGTGGTTTTGTCAGTAATGCCAAGGATTTGAACTTTGGTGTTGCTTTAGATGCTGCTCCGCTAGACTCTTATTTGATTTATTTCTGGTTTTGTTTAATGTCGGTGGCTTTGGAAGCATTATTTTTGGTCTGGGTAGGTAGATCTGATCTTGAAAGGTAGGTGTGGAGTTTTTGAATTTCAATTTCTGTTTCTATTTGAGAGAACGATTGCGCCCAGATTTTGATGGAATGTGATATTGAAATTTTATTTGCTGATTAATCATTCAATACGTGTTTAAACTTATTTGATTTTGCATTTTTTTAATATCTAATGCTTATTCTCAAATTTATTCCTTTGGTTCAGTGCTGTTTCTGTGTAAAATCACATTTATGAGATTTCTGAGCTCTTTGTGTATGTGCGATAGCTTTCAGTGTTTATGATTAATAATTAAGTGACAAGTTCTTGGAAAGCAGGTTTGGTTATTGATGTGAAAGTGTACTTTGGGATGATAAAATCTTCAAAAATATCTGGTAATTCTTCTTGTGTAAATTCCTTCCTTCTTCATAAATTATAGCACTGGCGATGTATTTGAAGTCTATATTGCTGCAAGTGTGCTACTTATTGCTTTCTTTGATAAGTATTGCCTTCAGAAAAACATTGGTGATGATGGAAGCAATAGATGCCCACCTTCCACTCGATTGCATTGAGTTCGACATTGTCCCGAGTCAAAACAGGTTATACTTCAAATGAAGCCTATGATGTCTTGTTATGCAGATATTATTGAACCTGAGTTGCACATTGCTGTTGCATATTCCTGTCCTCTTATCATTTTCTTAATCTGTTACCATTTTCTAGTACTTGATTACCATTTGTTTATATTTTGAATCTTTTGAAAAAGTCCTGTTGAAGAGAAACTATATGCTTCATCCATTTTAGTGAGTGAAACAATGTTTCTGAAATCTTATGGAAACATGTTAATATGTTTTGCATAGTCAGAGATGTTTGAATGCCATTCTTGGCTATCTTGATTTTTTAGTGTTGTTTGATACTTTGATTACTATTAGTTGTCTAGTGATTTAGCTGGTTATTTGGTGCTGCTAAAGGTACGAGGCATGTGTATGCTATGAGAAGAAGAAAGAGAAAGTGAAATCTGGACTTTTGGAACATCTGTTGTTGCATTCTGCTGACATCAAAGCTTTGCATTCAAAAGGATCAAATGCCAAGTATAAACTTTATCCTCTGGAAAATCCACATGACATTAAATGGTTTACAAAATCCACATTGATAAGGTTTAGTGAACATTTTTTGTTTTCACTATTTTTCTTTCATTAGAGAGAGTGTGGTTCTTATATTCCCTGTACATGCAAATTACTTTATTCCCGTGAAATAGGTTTCTACATATTATTGGGTCAGCAAACATATTGGACATTACCAATTCGTTGAAAAATGAAATTTCTCAGCTGGAAGAAGCCCGCCGATTTCATCTTTCTCTATATGCGAAGGTAAAATCAGTTTATTTACTCCTCAGTTTATCTAGTAAATAAACTGAATTTTATTTTATTTTTTATTTTATTTTTACTTCTCAGGGTAGAGAATATCAGCTCCAGAGTAGGGAATCTGGTTAGTATGCCCATATTTTGGTTTAATTTTAATTGAGAGGTCATCTCAAAATTCTCATGTGGAGGTGTTAGTTTCTTGCTTATTCAATTTGTTAAGACATTCACGGTTTTTTGAATATAAACATTCTGCTCATAGGCTTTGCCTAATGAAAAGAACGAATAATCCTTTTATAGGAAAGATACGAAGCTTACCATGATTATACTGTAGATAACAAATTATGTTTGTCTCTTTTTCCTATATCAGATGACAACTGCACTAATGGCATTACATCGGCTACAAAAGTGAGTGTGTGTTTTTGCTTAATCTTTTTTGTTGCTCTATTCGAAATATTGAATCATATTGCTTGTATGTTCTTTTAACTATCTATGGTGGTAATGGCTCATCTCCAGGCTGAAGACTCAGATGCTTCCAAGTATGTTTGATTAGTTTTCCGCTGCTACTTAAAATTCAAATAGCATGTTCTGTACTCTCATTATTGGTTTCCTTCAGAAATGAATTGCTACGGGCCATAGACTTGAGGCTTTCTGCATTGAGAGAAGAGCTGACCACAGCTTTTGACGAAGCTGCTGGTTCTAGATATTCTGTGGAGGAGATGACTGATGTAGAGAAGTTTTCTCAGCATTTTGGATCGAGAGATTTAAGGTAGAGTTTTCTGTAAATTAAAAGGCAATGTTTTCCACCTTAAAACATGTTCTTTTATCTTCTATGGAGAAACTCTTGATCTAGTGTTAATGTGTACCCATTATCTTAAATTTTGCAGTGATTCATTATGCAAGCTTATAGAACTGAGACATGGAGCTCAGGCTATAGAAATTCTGAGCAGTAAACATTTCTCACAGAGTTATGGAGTCAAATCAAAAGAAGGGAATGATTGTAGAAGTAGATCGACAGTATCTGACAAGCCAGTAAAATATGGTGTCTCACCTGCAAAAGCCGCCCAGGTAGAGAGACAAAGTTCTACAGAAACTGATGAATCTTCCTTGTCAAGTGAGGAAGAACAATCATCTGTTGAAAGAAGTCGTCCTCTTGTAAGATCCGCTTCACCTAGGAGGTCAGCATCTCCAATGCGGAGAGTACAAATTGGTCGATCTGGATCTCGAAGGTCTACTGCGATTACTATCAAAAGTCTGAATTACTTTCCTGCCCGAGAAAGAATGTTCCCAGCTGCAAATGATAGTGATCAAGAAGAATCTGAGCAAACGTTTAAAAAATCTGAAAGTAATGTGAGGAGAATGAGTGTGCAAGATGCAATAAATCTTTTCGAACGCAAACAGAGGGATCAAACAGTGGATACCCAGAAGGCCAGGTCATTGCTGAATGCTTCTATTGGACCAAATAAATCTGTATTGAGAAGATGGAGTAGTGGAATGGGTGATGATTCTTCACAATGTCCGCGAGATACTTCCATTGAGGATCCTGTTACTGAGACTCACAATGATGTACAAAGTAGGGAAGATGCATACAGTTCACCAGAACCTGAAGCTGCCCCTGGTGTTGCTCCGGAAGACTATCCAATTGAGCCTCGTGGATCTAATGAGAAGTTGAACTCACCCATTAAAGAAGCATGTACGCCAGTAGTTATGCAAGAGGAGACTCGTGCAACTGAATCAACTGATGCTGGTGAAAGATTAACTGCCTCAGCTGAGTGGAGCCGTCAAAAGGAAGCAGAACTAAATGAGCTGCTGATGAAGATGATGGAAACTAAGCCTGTAAAAAGTAGAACTGTTGTGCCTCCTAGCAGCAAAAGACAAAGCTTGCCACCTGACCAGGAGAGGCGGTTTTTATAATCACTACAAGGAGAAGAGGGATGAGAAACTGCAAGGAGAAGCTGCTAGGAAAAGAGCAGAGAAAGACAAACATCACAGCGCAGTGCAACAAGTTCTCAATTTGAAGAAATCACAACAGAACTCGTCAAATGCTAGTGATGGGGGTGGAAAACAAAAGGTGAAGAAGATCCAGAAACCACAAAATATTGTGTCACTACCAGCAAATCCAAAGGCAGAAAGCCCAAGACTTGGGGTTGTTAAGAATGCCTCTCCGAAAGCATCTTCTTTGCCTTCTGTACGTAAATCATGGCCATCAATGCCGTCTCCAGGAGTTAGAGGGCCATCTCCTGCTAAAACCCCACCTGCCACATTGTCTACTGGTGCAATGCCAGCTCGTAGAAGATCACAGCCAACACCACCAGTTTCTCTGCCTAACACGAAAGTGGAGACATCTCAAATGCGAGCTAAGTCTGTAAAATCAAATGAGAATACCAGCGAGAAAATCCTGAAACATGCTACTGAAAAAAAGCAGCAGTCTGCAATGAAGCCTAAGAAAACCGCCAAAAGCAAGGTTCAAACTGTTCCTGAAGATCTTGTTTCCTCAGAAAAACCTAATAAGGTGACAAAGAAGAGCAGTGTTGTTCCGCTGGAATCAAAGCCTTTTCTTCGGAAAGGTTCTAAAACTACATCAAGTGTCAACCCAGCTGCAAAGAAAAAAGCATCTACTCATCAGGAGCCGTTGAGAAAATCTGAAGATCTGACCGTGGCTGAAGAAAATCCAACAGATCTTAACTCTTCTGATTTAGTGTTTCAGCATGAAGAGAGGGAAAGCGGAAAACTGACAATTCTTGCAGGTGTTGAACCTGGAACCACTGCAGGAAGCCCCCAGCAATGTGAAGACAAGGTGGAGGGCTTAAGTGAGGTTAACCCCATCTTAGGTAAGGTTAACCACATCACTGATAATGGCACTTACAGAGTAGAAGAACTTGGATTAAAAGTTGAGGCTGAAGAAGAATCAACCATTTCACCCACTGCTTGGGTGGAAATAGAGGAGCGTGAAGTTAATTCCAGTAGTGAACCTAGTTGCCCAATGGTGGATTCACCACCAGCCTATAAAGCGCCAGTTGGAGCGTCAAGTCCTCGAGTTCGTCATTCTCTGTCACAAATGCTTCTTGAGGAGAGCAGTGAACCTGATGTCGTTGACTGGGGGAATGCTGAAAATCCTCCAGCAATGGTCTACCATAAAGATGCACCGAAAGGATTAAAAAGGCTACTGAAATTTGCTCGAAAGAGTAAAACTGAGACAAATGCGACTGGTTGGTCTAGCCCATCTGTCTTTTCTGAAGGAGAGGATGATGCTGAGGATTCCAAATTTTTAAACAAGAGAAGTTCTGAAAATCTACTGAGGATAGCAGCCCTTCATCCAAAGAACAATGGGCACCAGAAAAGTTCCATCGACTATGAACACCCAGGTACTTCTCTTCTGCTAAAGCCTAGATTCTCATAGCTGGTAAAATATGCAACACTATTCATAAGAGAAAGATAGAGTTGTTGATGTCATAGAAATTAAACCAAGCTCCTTCGTAGCAGAAACAAGTCTGCTTCAGGCTTTCCTAGTGGATCCTGTTATCTTGTTTGATGAATATGGAACACGTGTGTTTCAGGTCAAGCAAATATCAGGAAACTGAATGCTCAGAGTTTATCTCAGCAGCTACAAGAGGGCAATGTTTCAGCATCTAGTGACCACAACCAAAGGTAAACCAAGTTTTGTTATCTCCATTATGCTTCCATACACTATTCCATTTTCCTTTTCGTTTTAATGATTGTCACATGATCTCACTATGGCTTTTCTATTTTGTTTTTCAGCAACGCGATCCTTCTTTTCCCTTTCGGCATTTAAAGGCAGCAAATAGAATGTCGAGCTATGAGGTAGACTGCTTTTATTAATCTTATGCACTAGGCATTCTCATGATCCCTGGAAACGATACATCATCATTATTCGGTGATGCATTTAGCATCTGATTTGTTTTTGATGCATTAATTGATTATAATAGGATGTAACAGAAGTAAGATTAGAGGGGTTTAGCAGTGTGTGTTGACACAAATCACACCACAAATTTGTATTTTTTATCTCTTCTTTTTTGGGGATGCTTGTGTTGTATTTTGTGTCTATGCGGCTGGGATACTATTTGTTTGTATCAAATCTTTTTATTTAACTAATTCCATTTTCTTACCTTCTACTCATCAATTATTTCCTGCCTTTATAAATGTTTGACTCTGAGCCTCAATATTGCGCGTTCAGCATTTCATTGTATATTCTATCAATGACTATATTATTCAATATTTTATGGGGAAGTGGACAAAAATGTCCAAAGTGTTTTTCAAGTATTCTTATAAACATATATATACATATATATGTACGAGTATCAAGCACATGCGTCGCAAGTGGAGAATGAAAATCAAAGTTTAAAAAGAAAAAAAATCAAATAATCGTAATAACAAATGATAAAAATTCTAGTTGATTGTATTCTTTGTGTATTGACTCTAATTATGTGTTTTTGTTCTTGATGTGACCTTACTCTTTCTTTTTTTAGATTGTGATTAAATATATATTTTTTCCTATTATTTTTATAGAAGATAAATGACTTACTATGTGATCACGATTTTTGTTTGAATCTTTACTCCTCTTTTTGAGTTTGAATAATGACAATTTCATTTTCCCTTATTAGTACACATTTATGTTCGACCCATCTATGATGAAATTTTCTTTGTTCCATTCATTTACACAACTTATGACCGTTGACAAAATATATGATGTTTGATATTCGGGTTATGTATAACTTCTTAATCTTGTTTTGGTATCTCATTTCACATTTCAAAGCTTATCTTTTTCAAAACCTATCCTTTTGTAGTAAATCGTTATCTACAAATATCATGATATAATCTAATATAAAATTATTAAATACATTTCTAAATAAGATTCTAATGTAAAATTATTACATAATAAAATTGTTAAAGTTATAAATTAAAATAAATATTAGAAATTCTAATAAAAATATTAAATTACTATTAAAAACTTAAATAATAATCTTTTATAAGATTTATATAATCTATATTAAATTAGAGTCCTACTTATAATAGAATTCTATATATTTTGATTTAGAATTCTAATGTAAAAAATTTTAAATATGGAAATCCTAAATTACTATTATAACCTTAAATAATAATATTTAGTAAAGGATATATTAGACAATCCATATTTTGTAAGAAACATTCATACTTTTATATATGTAATATATATATATATATATATTAACAGTTACAAGATAATAAAGATCAAAGTCTGACTATTTGACAATAATAATGAATGTTAAAATATAGATGATAAATAAAAAGTAAAAATGAATATATTTTTATGTACAGTATAAATATACAATTAATATAACTAAAATAGCTAGAATATATGAAAGGTGCTAAATGTTTATATGAAACAATGTTAAGCTACACTTAGATCATAACCACGAACTTGTAAAATTGAACTGCAGTCTAGTAGTATCATTTTACTTGTCACTAAATAAAAAAAATCGTTTTCCACTTTTAACCTTTTACTAACAAATCAAAGAACACATGGCATAGATAACACTTGTGTGCCTCGGGGTACGGTACTCCCAAATTAATCATCATATGATGTTAAATATATACTTTACAGGTATCATATATATGCTTTTCAGGTATCACATGTATACTCTTATATGCATATGATACCTGTAGAGTATATTTATAACACCAAGAAACATAACACTTATAGAATATATTTATAACACCTGAAAAACATATATATAACACCTAGATCCGTACCCCTATGTGCCCCAGGGGTATATAAGTTTTTGCCACCTTTTTACTATCTTAACATATTTCCACTTAAATTGCACGCAGAATTCGGAGAAATACATAGTTTTATTCCTTAAATCAAAATTTGCTTGGAACAAGGAAAATGTCATGTTACATTGATGAGCATCTATAACTATCAAATACAAGAAATAATAAAGTCCATCGATATGATGAATTCGACAAAATTAATTCTTAATTCATATGGATCTTGTCGACCCACAATTCATAAACACAAGGACATTCGTTTATATAAACGATTCCTATCACTCAAAACATGTTTTAAGGTATCGGAAATAGGGAAATATTATCTCCGCATGGGATCCATAATATCGTGAAAATATTGATACTATTCTACTGGTGTTGTCTACAGAAATCTTTTGACCCAACGAAAGCTGAATCGACGCTAGTTTAATCAACTCATTTCCAATGGCGATGTGGTTCTCTCCATAGAGTGTTTCCAGAACCTAGAGACAATAATATATTGGAACTTCAAATCAATAATGGAGTATTATAATTTGATAATATATATAAAAGCTCATTTCAAGTATTTTGTATTCTTCATCACACAAAATGCATCCTTAACCTTTATTTCCTAAACAGATTGGTGTTCAGTCACTTAAAGAAACTAAAATCAATTAGTCGGAGAAGATCTTAAAGAGTAAGATGTTCATCCTCATCTATTAGGTGAAGAATATAATCTTATAACCTGAAAAGAAATGCACTAAACTACAAATAACTAAACCATATGGCCTAATCCGGCCACCTAGTCTCAAGTTTCTACGAGCACTTAAAGGGTTAGAGACGAGTCGGATCCATAAAACCATTTATAACAAAGGTCCCACTGGAAAATGGATAGTTGTTTCAACTTTAAAATCATGTTTAACTGAAAAGCATACCTTAATGGAAGACTGGCAATGGTCCATTGCAGCTTGTAGTTCTCCCATTAAACAAAATGCCTGAGCAATATTATCTTCCACCTTCGAACATCAAATTAGTTACTTAAAGGTCAGTCAGTCCAAGACAATCATACTAAAGTACTTCAGATGGATCAACTATATAGAGATAAGTTCGACTCAGGCTAGAACATTGTTATACATGGCCCTGGGATGTAAAATCCAATAGAAGGACATTAACTACCTCAGCAATTCTCTTGTTGAAAGGATGTAACACTGTCCTTAATACATCAACAGATCTTAAAGCATCCATGACAATATTCTTTGTGAGTTCACCAGAGGCTACTGCATCCTGCAACCTGACCAGTATAATATATAATCAAATGCATAAGTCACAAAAGTCCATACAGATGCAAAAGATACCTGATGATGTAGTGCAGAATCAAGAAATAGTTGTTCCTAAACATGTTATAAAGAAGAGGATCTTCACATCTATGAAAGATATATAAATACTGCTGTTTAATTTTTTATTTTTCTTATTTCTCAAGGGGGAATTGATAATGTGCTTCATCTCAGAGACTTTAGTATTAGATCGTACCAGCATTACCTTCGTAAATTTTTTTCAGCTTTAGCAATTGTATTTTGTGAAGCTTGTAAGTTGCATGAAGTGCCACAACTTGAACAATGTCCTGGCTCAAAGTAGCGCATATAATCAGTTTGCTCAAATACACAATGAGCTACCTTGCCGATGTTATCATCATCATGAATAT
Source organism: Scutellaria baicalensis (assembly GCA_005771605.1). Lineage (NCBI taxonomy): Eukaryota > Viridiplantae > Streptophyta > Magnoliopsida > Lamiales > Lamiaceae > Scutellaria > Scutellaria baicalensis. The sequence goes on along the minus strand of CM016721.1, from coordinate 71,437,896 downwards.
TCTCCTTCAGAATACGATACGAAACAAGACGAAACATAAATCTGTTAGCTACTGTTATCATGCTGCCCCAAAACTACCATCATTCTAAGACAACGTGATTATTTCTCATAGTAGGCATATAAATTTAGAATAATCAGAGATAATTTAACATCAATTTCTTGTTTTTACTATTTTAAACATTCCTGCTTTAAGTGCATAATCACCAAATGGTGATCCTTGTGTGGTCCCTTTTCATCTAAAAGTAAATAATCTACTGAATTTTATCAACGTTCTGTGGATGACATATTTATTTATGTAAATGTGATAAGGTTGAAAAGATTGAGCAGAAAGCATATACCTGCAAAGAGTTCAGTCCTTCAAAGTGTTTGAGTTTTTCTTTCTGGTATTCAGCAACACAATTGTCCAGGACAACTCCATAACAATTCGGTTTAGAACACCGATAACCCCTATGGACGAAATCAGATAGATTCCCTTGTTCACAACCACTGCACTTACATATAAATGAGTATCTTTCTTCCAAAAACTTACGACGCTCACTGCAATCCCACTGCCCAACCTGTTATCAGTAATTGTTCAGAACAAATATTTTCTTACAATGTGAAGGATGAATTTTTACTCCAAGTATGCTGTAGCTTCCCATTGCATTGCTCACTAACACCATTTTCACCACGAAAAGTTTCAAACATTAAGCACAAAAAGGGTTCAGACATGCTACCATGATAGAGCAACCAATCTAAAGGCCAAATGAGTTTTGTTATAATAGTTGCATTTTAATAAAATAGGATTCCTGTTACTACCTGAGGGCCATAACAGAGTTCCAGTTCTGATCCTGTTTTGACATTTTCTGTTGCTCGTATGAAGAGAGTACGAGAAAAGAAATATGCGTGAACATTTGGCTGGCAAGAATGGTTAAATAAACTGCCGCCTGAATATACAGCTTGAGCCACTTGAATCTACAAAAATATCATTAGACAGATTCAGGACATCTAAAATTTTATCAGTGTTCAAATTAAATTAAATCAAATTGAAACTTGAACCAAAAAAGCTGCAGTTTAGTTAGATAAAGGCAAAGTATTTATTGCATGCGAAGTTGCAAAAAAATTTATATATATATTAAAATCCAATGTTGTTGCCGATAATTATCAGAAGAATCAAGTAATAACATTAGGCTGAAAAGTTTCAAAGGTGATACAGACCCTTGGAATAACACTTAAGCCTCAAGTTTCTCCAACATCTAAATAACTATTCAAAATGCAATGGCAACCTGATCTGTTATCTAGTCTGATAATGCAACTATCAACAGCTCCACGAGTAAATTGAAAGTTAGATCTACATTGCATCTGACTTGAATAACCCAATTATCATGCAACAAAGGGGTTTGGTTCTAAAACTCCACTCACGTGAGTGTTACGTGCTAATGTGTCTTTGGTTAATCAGCAAATAAAACTCAGGCATTGATGAGCACATGGAACCATTGATGTCGCTGAAAGCCCTCAAAGTGCAAGTACATCAATGCAATTATCAAGGTTACACTTTACATGCTAATAGCTCATTGTCTTAGCCTCCTACTATCAGTTCAGCCACAGGTGATGCTTCTTTTATTTGATTACACTATTTAAGAAACCAATAAGATCAATAGCAACTCAACTGAACATTTTTAACTGAAAGTAACTCAATTTTAATGGTAAAGGAAGGAGGAAGTCCTATACAACACTAAACTCTTGACCTTCCTAAACCTTGAAAAGAGACAAATACAGTTTTCCACATTTTTTAAATTTGACAAGACCCACTGTGCTTTCCGATAATGACATGTGAATATTTGAAATTGAAAACAGATAGCTGACTTGTATAATTAAATATTTCCATAGCAGTCAATACCTGTTCCACTGAACTTGTTGCATCATAATCTAGAGGCTGCTTGACATCTGAATATTTCATTCTGACAATTGCCATCGAATTGACCCTGATTTTAGAGAGAAGCACAATAATCTACACTACAAAAGAATAAAACAATGTAAAAATTTAAACAAGAAATGGATTGCCTATGCAGTAATAACTGACTTCAACAAAATCAATATGTATAAAACTATTTACAGTTCAAAACATCAGACATAAGTACTACAAGTGCAGCTTTTCATAGTATTAAAGGAAAGTGATCTACCTCCGATGTTATCGCCGAGTTTAGAGGAAGTTTGGAGGCATAGAACTGCTGAATACAGTACAACAGAATTATAGAATAAACATGAAACTCCAATTTTGTTTCAGATGAAAGTTCTCCATAATTCTGACAAAGACCCTAGAGAGAAAGAATGATGTCAGTTAGAAGTGTGACGATAGTTCAACAATGGAGAAGACAGCATACACAAAAAAAAAGCAAAACACTACAAATGTACCAGAATCCTATGAATATTAGGATCCAGATCACTAGAACTCTGTTCTTCAATGTGCTTCACAAGGATACGGCCAGCCAGAACCACATCAGATGGCAAAACTGCAGACCAGTGCATACCTTGACATTCATGCCTATGTTCAGCAGCATGTTTGATGTATGAATTAGAAATTCCAGTTGAAGTCACATTTCTAATATATCTTTCAAGATCATCAGATAACTCGTCTAGAAATCCACATTTGTTCACATATTTTGTAAAATCCTGCCCTCCAGCTTGAACTTGACATTTCAGAGAGCAGTATAGTGGAATTGAACATGAGACACAGGGCACTGTATCTGCTGGTAGTTCATTGAAGCAGAAAGCACAATGAGTTTCCCGACAATGCTTCAATATAATCTGCAGTACTACACCACATGAGAATGAAAAGATGGAAATTGCAACCCTTGCTGGTTCTTTTTCCTATCATAATTACCATTCTTTCTACCCTACGCATTTGTGAGTTCTACTTTTAGGTGCTTATGCAGGGGAACACAATCATCCCAGTATATTCTAAATTCACCAAGAATATGAAGTGGAAGCAACACAAGGTCACTAATATTATTGTATATTAAAAGAACTCATGATTCAATGAAAAAGGCAGAAGATATTAGCAACAATGCTTACCTACGAATCTATACATGGACTAATATAGTAGAAAAAATGTTGCAAATAATGAAATGACAAAAGACTTCACTTTTCTGGGAGTTCGTTATCTTAAAATTCATACCGCAGCATAAGGATCCTCCTTATGAATTAAAGAAGCTAGAGGAATGTTAGTCAACGTAATCATTCCCCTTCCCTTAAATGTCGTGGAGACACATTGGAGTTCCACTTGAAGTGTTTCATCTGTCACATAAGACCTATAGTATAAGAAATCATGAAAGTGAAAAATATTTGTTACCAGATAAATCGCAGAATATTAAAACATGCCGTCGCCAAAAGAGATGCACACACAGTCAAAGTGATGCAAGGTTTAAACAGTAGAAAAAAAAAACATGTCGCGTCCAGTAATTATCGAGCTAAGAATAGAACAGATATGACAGTTACTTTACAATATATGACTGAGAAAAGATTTCTATAGAAGACTTTTTTGTATGGAACAAGGATATTAAGTAATACCCCAGCCTCTTTTGTAAAACAGTTTTGTAGTACATTTTCTTGAGATCATAACTTCTGTGAACTCTAACTTCTGTGAATTCTGTGGAAAACACAAAAAAAAAGAAAACAAAATACTGCTAGCCCACGATAAACCCATAACAGTTAACGAGCAACCTAGCTAGTTTGACTTGACAAAAGCTCAACTGTGAGAAATGCAATCATTTGGTTGAATTCATCAGTATAATTGACACAGTAAACAGATATCTAGCATTAATAATGAAATTTACTTTTCATATTCAACAATTCAGTAAGAGATAGTTTTTTGATTTGTTGACATATTCAGGACCAAAGCCATGAACCACCTGATACTCTCCCTTTCACGAGATGCAATTACCAGTTTAATTAATGATTAAATGGCCTTTATAAGCAAATGCTTATGTGAAATATTTACTGGTTGCAGATTCGGAGAAGTCCAGAAATTTTGTAACAGTACATCAGTGCATGACAATACACATTCAGTAACAAGCATCAATCTACAACATGATTTCGATGGATTGCCCTAAAGGTATTCCGTTTTCAATCATAAACAACATATTAGAAGAACAAGATTATACTTCTCATAACTTATGCGGATGAAGAAATATTGAGGTGAAGTTAATACCAAGAAAACCCATGCTGCCATCATTTGCCTTATCTATAGCACCACTTCTAAGTTTGGATTGCTCCAATAACAAATTCAATTCACTTTCTATCTGTCTTTTTCCACCCAAAGATGTCTCAATCTTCAGGGAAATTCTCAAATCATTGATAGCATCTTCAAAGTTCCCCAATGAAGAATTTGCCTTGGCTCTCCTAAACCATGCCTACAGTACGATGTAAGTTCAGAATTTTAGTTAAGATATGAAATGAGAGAAAATAGAAAATTAAAAAATGGGGACACATTCTTCTTTTCTTAGGTTACTTAGAATCACTTCTTGAAATTGCGCAAGGAATAAAACAGATATATATATATATATATATATATATTTACTCCACCTGAGTGTCAGTACCTCTTAGTTATGACTTTGCAATCAGAATAATCAGAAGATGATAAGAAAATCCAAACACAAGGTTATGAAGGCAGCAAAAGAGTTTTCTGCAAAGCCATTCATATCTAATTACAAATTACATATATAAATAAATGAATAACACCAGCATTCCTAGTAAGATCCTAAAACATCACTAAGTTTCAGCCAAAGGGAGAATACAAATTAAGAACATACATTTTAAGAACTCACCTTTGCATACATAGGGGATAGTATGAGAGCCCGGCTGCAGTCTCGCAGACTCTCAAGCAAGAATCCCAATTTCTGAAGAGAAATCAGAAAACAGACTCAATGAATATGAAAAGGTAAGATATGGTATATATGTAAAAAAGGATTGCATCTACAACAGCACCTTTACTCAATTTAAAACAAACACAAACGACCAACATGCCAACCAGCTAGTACAGAACGCCAAGTTTTCGTGGCCCCAAATATTTAAAAAGTATAAGAGAACGTTTCTACACATCAACTATGAATAGTTCGGTAACATTACCAACCAGTAAAATACATAACACGAGAACGGTCATGAAAACTCACATGCAATGAGGATGCACGATTAAGATACAGTGTTGAAACCAGATTTTTCTCCTTATCTTCAACATCCATTGGAGCACTGCACAGTGCCTGATTTATATATGTAAAAATAAGAAGACCATGATCGACCTTCATCATTTGTAGTAACAAAGAACAATCTAATTTGATGTGACATCCAATGATTGATTTCATAAAGCTAAAAAGATAGAGCACTGTGACAATCTGTGATCAATAATTAGGATATAATCTGCAAGAAAATATTTTGATCAAAGCAAATTCTCCTAGAAATGAACAAGAATGTCAATCACTGTAATCTTATATTGTGAATATGACCATAAATATGAGGGGCTTGTTCTAGAACCTTACAAATTTTGAGAATTTGTATGTAAACTTCATCATTTGATGAAGAAGTCGAGAGTGGGCAACCTCCAGTTTGTTGTTATTTTCTTCCAATGTGAAGTATTTGTCTACACGCAGTCACGCATAATATCATTTTCTTTTGTTTCCACCGTTGACAAGAACCAAGACATAGTGCAGAGGGTAATGATTCATAATCTAAACTTCATCAGAAACTTACAGAACTAAATATAGAGAGTCTGGATATTGAAGATTTCTAAGCAACATAACATTGCCATCAAGTAAAACTACTGTTCTTAAAACATAACATAATACCAGGGTGACAAAGGAAAACCAATATATTCATAAAGCCAAAGCATGGCCTAGAAAATGTAGTAAGAAAATGCAAATCTTTATCTTAACCTGAGAGTAGAAACTCAAAGCATTTGAATAGTCCCCTTTGGAAAAGCATTCATTGCCTTTGGCCTTGGCTTCCATAGCAGCTTCCTCATTCTTTCCACACAGCGCCATTTCTGGGTCCTTCAAATCTCTAACCATCTATGAATACTCAACCAAATATCAGAGGTAAAAAAAAAAAAAAAGGAATTTTCAAAACAACAGTACAGTTCCCATTTAGCCTATCAAAGGATACCTGATGAAAGAGGGGTAGGGTTTGGAAGAAATCGAGCAGGGAAGAGCATGTAGAATGGAGGTCAGTTGTGGTGCTATCTGAGATTTTCTGTTTTAGCATTTCAGGAATCACTGATTTCAGCTTCTCCATGCTTGGAAGAGAGATTGAATTTTCAACCCGAATGGGGTTTGTGATTCTTCTCTGAACTGTGGGGAGAAGTGATACTAGCGAAGATTTCTCTATATATTTCTCACGCCCCAAAATTTACCATTTAAAAACAACGGTCATTACTACAGCAAGTAATTTGAGTCCAAGCCGGCTTGAGCGGCTCAGTCGAGTTGGGCTCTTAACGGTTCAAAAAAGGTCGAAACTTTTTGGTTCGATCCAATGGTTTGATGGGTTGTATGGGTTTGGACCAATTTGGCATGTGGGGCTTGGGCCGACCCCATGACTTCTAAATCCTTTTTTTTATTTCTTTTTTGTGCAATTTGTAAATTTTACATGTAATTCAAATTTTAGATGTAAAGTTTTTTTATTCCTTTCCACCTCATTAAGCTGATTTTTCCACCAAGCTATTATGGATTTGATTTCCTCTGTTGTCATTACTGATCGGCTTGTTTTCGAAGGCCCAATGTTGTTCGTAGTAATGACTCCACCCACTGGTGTACCGTCCGTTTGTTGTGCGATCTGCTCATGTCCCTGATTTCCTCCAAAGATTCGGAGGATTTGTCTGGGGGGAGTTCTTAACTCTTCTCCGTTCGTCATGGTTTGTGTAAAGGCGAGTATATTGTTTGATCTGTAGACACTCACCCCCCCTTCTTCTATCACCAAAATGTTGACATCGGAATTTGTATGGAGCAAACTCTTCAGTCCAACACCCTATTGAATCGAATTGAATAAATCAAAATAAAGAGAAATAAATCGAAAGAGAAAAGAACACTGGGCCCGGAGCCTACCCGGGTAAGATTGCACTAGGCTGGTTTTGGTCTACCTGTCCATAGGTCGTCTGAGAGCCTGTATTAATGAAGTGAGAGTAAGATCTCCCTTTTAGAGTACAATTGAGTAAAAAAGAGGATTCGAATCTATTAGAGACTCAATTCGCCATGAAAAGAGAGTTTTCTCTAGAGAGAATGCTCCCACTTATCCAAAGTCCCCCTAACCTTGTTCCTAAAGGCTCTATTTATAGAGATACATGAGAGTATACCCCTTGGGTATCAAGAAAATGATCCCATGATTTGAGGGATGTACATGGAAATAAATCTGATATTTGCCTATTTTAAGAAGATGTTGCTAAATCTTTAGCGTGTTTCCTTAGCTAGACTAGTAGTCGTGCAGCTCGTCAGTTCGTTCATGAGGGTCGAGCTCTTTATGGTATGCCTTGAGTGGAATTGTTAGGAATTGATTAAACATGTTTTGATGAGACAAGATATAACATGATTGCTGCCTACAGTATCCTGTCTATCTAAACTTGCAAAACTCTTGCATTCTATATTCTATGAAAATTGCTAAATATAGGAGGATACTGCAGCTCAAGGATACCGAGCAACAAGGATACTATACCCCAACAAGAAAGTAACTCAAAGTAGAAAAAATCTTAATTGAAATGATGTCACTTTATTAATAGGTAAAAGACCGCACACATATATTATTTTATCTTATTAAAATCTAAATATTGATTTCCTTAATACTAAATAATTACAATTTATATATTTTCATTTCTCCATTCACCTGCATGAGTTGTATCATGTAAAATTTATAACATTAAACAATCTAACATACTTGTAAATTCAGACTAGGGCATGGAATTTAATATATGTCCTTTTTCTCAAGAGAGAATTATACAAATGGAATGTATCACATTTTGTCGACAAGGGAAAGGTTGGACGTATACCTAACCCAATATTATTATGGATTTTATTATAGAGTAATTAGGAACTGTTAGATTAGTTAAATTTGTGATTAGGATTTAACCTTAATTATTCATGATGTTTTGGCTTTTTTTTTTGCAGATATATTTATTATATACACAAATATTAGTCACCTTTGTTAAGTATTTAGTTACATTAATGTACAATCACTGAGAGCCAAGAAAAGCCAACGAAGAATGATTTTTTTTTCTCCCTTCAAAGTACATCGATTTTTTAAAGAGTTGGTCTCCTGTGCACCAAGTGCACATATAATTCGAATCAAGTTCAAGTCGACCCGGATCCGTGCCCTTTTTATTTATTTATTTTTTCTTTCGCTTCAAACTGTTACCTTTATGTTATATGAATGTGACTTTTATGTATAAATGTAGTGACCTTTATTTATAAATGCGCTGGAAATTTTCTGAAAATTTTCATTTTTCATAAGTTACTGAACATAATGGTCATAACATTTATATATAAATGTAACATTTATATATAAAAGTCACACTTATATAACGTAAATGTCACATCCTTACAACATAAAGGTAACAACTTGAAGCGAAAAAAGAAAAAAGGGAAATCCAGATGCGCGGATAACCTCAATTGCACCAATTTTCATCATCTGTGCACTTGATGTTAAAGAGAATTTGCTTTTTTTTTTTAGAGGGAAGTTGCATGATTAGACTTGGTTGGGTTAAAAAATGCGGATATATCATTACATCTAAAAAACACTATATTTGTGATTAATGTTTTATTCTCTGTTCCAATGTTTTAATATTATATATATATATATATATATATATAGGTAGTGGATGAATACATGAGGTACAATTTCATTATAATCAGTTATCATTAAAAAAAGTTCTTTCTTGCCGGCTACAATTCAACATTCATTATTCTTTAATTATATTTGAAAATATTTATCATTCATTTTGTACTACACTTACTCATTATAAAAAATTCACATAAGTTGTGTCATCCAAACTTAGGTTGTATAACTAGGGATAGATATCGATCTTAGTCTGGTAAGTTAAACACTTTCTAATTTTGGTACATCAAGTTTAAGCTTTCCAATTATAGTCCTTTAACTTTTTTCAATTTTAGTCCTTACGACTGCCACATCAGATATTCCGACTGCTACGTCAGATTTTCCGACTATCGTCAAATTTTCCGATGCCCACGTCAGATTTTTCGACAGCCACATCAACAATTTTGGTTGTTCCGACAAAAAATGATTAAAATTGGAAAAAATTTGATAATTAGAGGACTAAACGTGGAAAGCTTAAACTTGATGCACCAAAACTGGAAAGAGCCTAACTTACAGGACTAAAATTGATATTTCCGACCAAAAAGGATTAAAACTGGAAAAAGTCTAACTTACAGGACTAAAATTGATATTTCTCCTATAATAAATGATGTAGCTTTAAACTACATCAATGGTCCACTAGTGAACTATTCCAACAAAATAATAGAATTTCATACATAAAAACTTGTGTGAGACAATCTTACGGATAATTTTTGTGAGACGGATCCCTTTTTATCCATTAACCAAATCTATATTCACAAATTCATAAGTGAATTTGAAATAAATATTGTGGGTTGACTCATCTCACATGAAATAATCTGTGAGACGGTTTTACATGAGAAATACTCGATTTTATATATGTTTGAACCATTTTATATAAATGTCACTTTTTGTAGAATGGAATTAGCCTGAAAAACTTACACATCCTCCAAATTTTTTATATAAGTTGAGACATTCCCTACAAGATTTTAGGATGTACACCATATATTCTATTTTTGTAATTTATTCTCTATACTCTAATACTAAGTTGAGAAATTGTTGTTAGAAGATGCATCTAATAGAACACCATTAAAGCATGCCCTGAGTTTAGGGTTTGAGAAGATTTTGAGTATTTAATAAATTAAAGAATAAGAAGAGAAATTAATCGAGAGTATTCATTTATGAGAGTTTCAATTAGTATAATCAATGACAACTCATCAAAAATAATGTTATGCCTCCTAATTATTTGTATATATAATACTATAATTTAACAACTAATAGTTAAAATCTTTAACACAAACCTACCTAAAAAAGTATAATCTATATATAATAATACGACAAATAATTATAATCTTTAACTCAAATCGAACATGAAAAAATACATTATTCAAATGTTTAATAAAATGAAAAAAAATTATATCCCTCCAAATTTGAATGATATGCTATATTTAAATATTTCATCGGTTGGTATCACCAAACTTAGATGCTACCACCATGTTATGTATACCAACTTTAGATGCTACCACCATGTTATGTTATGTAGTAAGAATATCATTGAAAGATAAAAACAAAAAAAAATCTATATATAAAGAGAAGGAATTGGATGCTCTATTCCAAATTGTATTTCATTTTATGTTTTCGATAGATGATAAGTATGCATTGGTGATATCATCTTTTACACGTGGGGTGTGAGGATTATATTGGAATACTATAAGAAACGCTGTTTGGAATAGAGATTGGCGGGGGAATTAGGTGAGAAGATGGGAAAGGGAAGCATGATGAACAGAATGAATACCATCATCACCATCTTGTGCTCATTAGGCATGGCAATTCCAGGCAAGTATGCCAACATCCTATCCATGCCAAGCTCCTATACCGGGCCCGATCAAGACAATCCCGTGGAAGAATGGTTTCAAAGCGGCCTCAACCAGACAAGGGAAAAGTCAGTTAAGCTTCACTTCTACGTTCAAGACATAGTGAGTGGAGAGAACCGATCTGTTTGGGAGGTGGCGGAGTCGGAGCAAACACCGTCTTCCCCCTCGTATTTTGGCATGATCTCCATGGCCGATAACCTGGTGACTGCAGGGCCCGAAGCTGAGTCGGAGATAGTGGGCCGGGCTCAGGGGCTAATCGGGTTTGCAGATATGCATGACATAGCCATAAACATGGTTGTGAGCATTGTTTTCACAGAGGGGAAGTATAAGGGAAGCACCATTAATATATTGGGAAGAAATCTTTTATCTGAGAAGCAACGTGAAGTTCCCATTGTTGGAGGGACTGGATTTTTCCGATTGGCGCGTGGCATTGCACTCACCAATACTTACTCTTCTTTTCATCAACATGTCACTTATGAAGTTTTGGAGTATACTTTGTATGTGTTTTATTATTGAGCTTTTTTTTTTTAGGCTAATTCGATTTATTTGAAAATGTGTCTTGTCTCTCAAGTGCAATTTTGTTTCATTTATCATTTAGGGACATTATATTTTCGAACTTTGAAATTGAAACGGTATCTTTAAAAAATGGGCAGATTTAGGACGAATCAGCCTGAATCAATGAATTTCGGACTAATTGACACAAGAAAGACATGTGTCTAACCCAGTTAGCCCGAAATTCATATGACTCGGGCTGATTTGTCTTAAATTTGCCCATTTTTAAAAGATACTCTATAAGTGCTATATTTCTTCGTATTATAAATATACTCTACAGGTATCATATGTATATACGAGTATACATGTGACACCTGAAAAATATATACATGATACCTGTAGAATATATATTTAACATCATATCATGATTAATTTGGGGTACCACAAGTGTCACTCTAAATGTTATGATATTTATGTTTAATAACTTAGGAAAAATTGAAGATTTTAAGGTTTTTCGCTTCAGGTTGTGACATTTATGTTCTACTGTTGTGATCTTATGTTGTGTTCTTGTAACATTTATGTACAAATATATGACCTTTATGATTCATAATTTGAAAAAAAATGAAAATTTTCAGAAATTTTTCAGCGCATTTTTAAGATGAACATACTTTTATATGATATTAGTTGAACCTTAATATATAACATAAATATGCAACTAATATCACATAAAAGTGTAACTAATATTATATAAAGGTGAAACTAATATCGTATAATTTCTTGATTTTGTTTTGATATCTTATTTCACATTTCAAACCTATCTTTTTGGCGTGAATCATTATTTACGAAAATTATGATATAATCTAATATAAAATCATTAAATATTTAAATAAGATTCTATATAATGTTATTAAATAATATATAAAGTTATTATATAATAAATAAAGTATAAAGTAAAATAAAATGTTAAATAAATATTATAACTAATATAAAATTATTCAAATAAAAAAATATTAAATTGATATTAAGACCTTAAATAATAATCTCTTATAAAAATATATAATCTATATTGAGTCCTAATATAATAGAGCTATACTCATAATAAAATTTCATATGATATTTGCTTAGAATTCTTATTTTAAATTATTTAAATATGAAAATTCTAAATTACTATTGTAACTTTAAATAATAATTTATTAGATAATTTCTAATAAAGATATATTAAACAATCCATATTTTATAAGAAATATCCTCACTTTTATATATGTAATGGTAATGATATATATATATATATATAGTTATATACATATATTTGTAGACCAATTTTTATTTTTATAAAGAACTTCCTCTGATCATCTTTCAAGGATTTGAAGTATTAATATGGGGAACTTATGCATACAATCTGTTCGATGAAATTCCAGAGCAACATCCATGGCTTTCTCAATCAATCTCCGCAAATTCCTTTACCGCTTTTCACTCTTTCCCAAACCCATCTCATTCTCTTCATCACCACCACCACTTTCCGATGCTGATTTAGTCTCCTCCGCAGTCTCAATTCTCAAACACCACCGCTCGAAGCCCCGGTGGTCCCACCTCCGTTCGCTCCTCGCCGCCGCCAAAACAAACCGCCTCAGCCCATCTCAATTTTCTCTTATTTCACTTCAAATCCGCAACAATCCGCACCTGGTGCTCCGCTTCTTTCACTTCACTCTTCGGCACTCTCTCTCCTCTCACTCTCTCTCTTCATATGCTACAGTCATTCACATTCTCTCTCGATCTAGGCTTAAATCTCATGCCTTAAATGTTATTAAATCAGCTATGTGTGCATTCTCTGATGATAAACAGGAAAACCCTGTTGCAATTCTTGAGGCACTGATCAAAACATATAGAGCTTGTGATTCTGCACCATTTGTGTTTGATTTGCTCGTCAATGCTTGTATAGAGTCGAAAAAGATTGATCTTGCTCTTGGAATTTATTCAATTTTGAAGTCGAAAAACGTGGTACTGAGAAATAACACTTGCAACTCTTTGATTGAATTTGTTTCAAAGAGTCGAGGCTGTTTTGCTGGTTATGATTTGTATAGGGAAATTTTTAATCTTGATATTGATAATGTGGATGGAAATGAGTCAAGTCATAAGAGAGTTTCTCCAATTACAGATACATTGAATGTTCTAATGGTTGGCTTTTATAGAGAGGGTTTGGTGGATATGGTGGAGGAGGTGTGGAAAGAATTCGTAAAAGTTGGATGTTTGCCGAATATGTATAGTTTTAATGTGTTAATGGCTTCATATTGTGAGGATGGAACAATGGAGGATGCAATGAGAGTATGGGAGGAGATGGAGGACAAAGGTTTGAAACGTGACTCAGTGGCTTATAATACGATAATTGGTGGTTTTTGTAGAGCTGGAGAGGTTGAGAAGGCTGAGGAGACTTACAGAGAAATGGTGATGAAAGGTGTGGAGACTACTTGTAGTACATTTGAGCATCTCATAAAGGGGTATTGTCAAATTGGAGATACTGTTAATGCAATGATGTTGTATAAGGATATGTGCAGGAAAAGGTTTAGTCCAAAGAGTTCAACTGTTAATGTTGTTATTAGGTCACTTTGTGATGAGAATGAGATTTCTGCAGCATCAGATTTTTGGTTGATGTCTGCAAAGAAGCATGAGGCGATTCTGGAGAAGGAGAATTATGAGAATTTGGTAAAAGGTTTGTGTGAGGAGGGAAAGATGGAAGAGGCATTAGGGCTTCAGGCAGAGATGGTTTCGAAAGGGTTTGAACCAGATTCAAAGATATATAGAACATTCATCGATGGGTATGCGAAACAGGGGAATGAATCAATGGCCAGTAAATTGAGGAAAGAAATGCTCAATAAGAAATAATCTAGGAATATGCATAGATGTGATGTGATCAAAAAAATGAAGCAGCTTGGTGTACAATGATTCTTTGGAATGCATTAATTTCTCCACTTAAGCTGTGATGATTTCCGGGAGTTTGATCTTTAAGGTGTCTATATTCTGTGACAACTTTGTAATTCTATGATGAATGTTTGTGTTTAAGAGATCTCTATGGATTTTCCAGTAAGAAGTGAAGATATTGTGTGTAGGCTGTAGCTGTATGTTCCCTGGTTTAATGCCTAGTGAAACGAGCAATGCATTCTGATTCTCTCTCTCTCTCTCTCTCTCTCTCTCTCTCTCTCTCTCTCTGTATTGTACTATTTAATAGCTGATTCATGGAAAGTATCATTTATATTTTCCATATCCAAAATAAGGTAATGTAATTGACAATACTAATATGATTGAGCTTGAATAAGTGGTATCAACAAAGAAAATTAAGGTTACCCTCTCTAAAACCCACTGTTTGTTTTTAGTATTCAATATATTATCACTTCTGAAGCTTAATTGAAAAATCTGGAAAGATGAAAGATCTCCCTCCAAGTCATATGTACAAGTTTCATCAAATATGGTGTTATGCAGTATTCTATGTCTCTGTGAGATCTTGCACACTCTATTAATAGAACAAAAGGTTAGAAGAAGACGAAGTCATTAAAGCCACACTTCAGACACACACACATATGTGTGTAAAGTCAAGTCAAAAACTATACGGGTTTCATTAGAGCAACATTCATGGCAAAATTACAGAACATCAACAGAAAACTACTATGAAGAGCAAATTAGTTATTCACCTCCAACATATGAGGTCTTTGGTCGGTTTAAATCTGTATCTTTTCTCCGTTCTTCAATATACCGCTGGCAAACAAGCATGGACATAGTTATTTTTCTATGATTTTTTAGTGGGAAAGCTAATAGAAACGTATGATAATTGAGCATATAAACAAATATGTTGAGAACCTTTAAATATAGTAAGAGCAATGCAATTTTGAGAATTATAGTAACTCAGTCATCATCCAAGGAAGGAAGTATCCAAAGATTTGATAGAGATGAGGTCAGCGAAAGAAACCATGACAAGAAGGCCATTGCTGCTGAAATCTGATATCGACTACAGAGTGTTGTAGAACAAAAGGAGACATCAGCTTTGAGCAGAAGATCAACAATACTTACAGTTGAGCTTGCTGCTGCCAGTGTGAGAGTGGATAAAACCTATGAACATCATCAACTTAGAATTATCGTCGTGTATATATATGTAAATCGAGGAGTAGCAACATTTACCAAGTCCCCTAGTATGATGAGTCGCAATATCCCTGATTGTTCATGTACGAGGAAGTTAGTGAGGATGAAATATCCATCAAGTATCGCCAAAGTGAAACTCCATGGAATGACTAAGCCCATGATTGTTACCAAAAAGCTGCAGCATCAACACATGAACATGAACATGGACCCAAGTACATGCTAATTGCCAAAAAAGAAAGAAAAAATGATAATACCAGAAGCTTGTGTAGCCATAGAATCCAACTCCTAAAGACATGAAGAAAATCGATGATGAAGAGAACACGGCCTGCCCCAGTCTCAAAACAATACTAGCACTTGTCCCTACAGACCCTGGGAACTTTTTCATTATTTAACACACCATTGAGGTGTTCTCTTGTGAACCACCTCCTCCTGCCCTTCACTTCCAACTTCGCATCTTTCCCACCAACAAATCAATCATGCCAGTTTCTCATTTCTTCAAAGAGCTTCAGTTGAGTGACAAAAAAAAATAGTTGGTGGAACGGAAGAAAGACTCAACTCAAAAAAGTTGGTGGAACGGAAGAAAGATCTTGTGGTAGGAGAAAGTTTTGGATTTACTTTTACATTTCCCATCTCATCTTTGCCCCAATAAAGTTTTCGGTATACTTAAGTGGCATTCTCTATTTCAATCAATATAAATTGTTTTTAATTTGCAGGCTACAGAAAAAAGGTGTTTTTGTGAGTTATGTGGGATTTGACATGTAAAGTCTTTTCTCCAACTTCGATTGATACAAGGTTACGTTGTTGTTGTTGCTGTTGCTCTTGCTGTTGCTCTTGCTGTTGAGCAAAGTTTGATGTATGGGGATGGAACTTGTTCTTTGATTTGCATTCTCAATTACCCCTGCCGACATAATTAACTATGTTATACACGTATCTATATTTAATCGCATATTCTATTAGATTTATATATAATGTTGCTTTCATTTGACGATTAGTTATAAATCATTATGGTTTCTTTGTCTTTGAGAACATGTCTCCAAGCCTTTTCTTTGGTGGGAAATGGGACCAAAGATATTCATGAGCAATTTGTTGTGGACATATCATATGTATATGATGGTTGTTGATATGTAGATAATTAATAAAAGAGTTAATTATTTTTTGTGTCCGTAATTTGATATGATTCGTAAAAGAAGATAAAAAAAATTCAGACTTGTAAAAGATGACACTAACTTTTTTGGGCTTGTAAAATAAGATTTTAACTTACAAAATTCACGGATTTTGCACAAATTAAGCCCGAATCGGATAAATGGGTCGAGATCACACATGAATTGCACATGCCACTCTTAATTTTGGATTTTCCAAGTCGAATTACTAATGTGGAAATTAATTTTAATTTGATTTCTTTTTAAAATCAAAATTATTTAAAAAAAGAAAAAGAAAAATCAAACTTCCCCCTATTTCTGTCTCCCCCCTCCCTAGTGTAGAAGACATTTGAAAAGCAAGGTTTCAATATGTCGCGGTGGACCTCAGGTTTCCGGTGGATCGACTCCGGTCTACCTATGCCGGCATCTTTTTTGCAGTGGTCGAGGTTCTTAGCCTCATACTTGTTGCCGCCGAGGTGTTGCGGCTTCCAGACATTGGCGACGTCGTGTGGTCTGTCGTCTCCGCGTGGAATCGATCGCGCTCGTTTCCTTCATCTGCTTCTTCCTTGTATTCTGCAGCGGCACCATATCAGGGACTGTAATTGTGGTTCATTTATTAGGCATTTATTCGCAATGTGTGTGATTCCGTGAACAGGATTATGAATTAAAGTGTCTGGTTGGCGTCCGTTGCAGAGAAGAACTTGTTGGAGAGGGATTGCAGAGAGAGTGCGGTTTCGGCCCTTGCCAATTCGGGCAAAATCTGTGAATTTTGTAAGTTGAAGTCTTATTTTGGAAGCCAAAAAAAGGAAGTGTTATTGTTTGTAAGGCCGGATTTTTTTTGTCATCTTTTATGAATTGAGTCAAATTACAGGATACAAAAAGTAATTAATTCTTAATAAAATATAAAGAATGATAATTGGAAGATCTCATTTAAAAATAAGTTAGATCTCTATATTTAAAAAGAAATAAAGAACTCATAAACATAAATATGGTCTCATTTTTTCATTTTTACTCTTTAACACTTTTCAAAATCTTAGAAGACGTTTTAAAGAGTTTATAAACCGACACGAACACCCTCTTTGGTAGCTGACATGCAGTTTTTATTAATCTTACTAGTACTTGCACCCGCGCATTGCGCGATCTGTGATATAATGTTGGTAAATATTAATTATTTGAATATATAGTGTGAATGATTTTAGTATATAGAAGACAATATAATATTTAATAACTAAGAAAATCTAATTTTCATAAGATAATTCAATTCACAACAATATATTAATATTATACACATCAAATTCACTAATCTATAATTAATACTAAAAACACAAGTATGAATCATGATCTTTAAATCAAAATTGGAAATTTTACTTGCAAAGTTTGTAAGTCTTTTAAAAACTTCTCTATACACAACATTTCTAGTTGAAACATTTTTTTTATTATCTATGTTACAGACTAATATCGTCAGTTATTTAAATTAAATATACTAAAAAAACTAAAAAAAATTATGAATTAAAAATCAAATTTAATTACTATATATATAAATTACACAATAAAATTAGAAATTTTATGTAGTAACTTGATGCAAGCACTTTCAATTATATATTTTCAACTTTTTATTTTAAAATAAAATGAATTGGAAAATGATTTTTAATTAATATCGTTTAACATCAAAGATAACAGATAACTATTCCATTATATGTATCACGTAAATTAATTGATTAGCCATAAATGAAAATATCCCAATATATCCCCGATATTTACGTTTTTTGACGTGACCGGAACAAAAACGGGGTGTAACGATATATCTCCGATATTTTTCATTTTTTTGTAAATAAATAAATAAAATATCAATAATTAATTAAATATCGGTATCGATTAGTAGCTTCAGGTAAAAATTATAGGAAATTTCATTAATATCAAAGAAATATTGGTAAATATCGGTGGAATATAGGTAAATATCGGTAAATAAATATTGGAAAATATCGATAAATATCGGGAAAATATGGGTAAATATCGAGAAATATTGGTAAATATATGTAACGATATTTTCACCGAAACCCATATATCCATCGATATTTCCGTAAAACTAAGGTGCCGATATATCTACCGAAATCGATATTTTCATCCTTGGATATAGCACGACATTGATCATTACAATTCAAGTCCAACACAAAATCGAAATGTAGTACTTATGATCATGATGATGACAATATAATTAGAAACTAAACAATAATTTAAATAATCAGCTGAGTCATTTAACGCCGCACTCTCATATAAAAATATACGAAGTTTTAAGTGTAAAGTGAAAGATGAAAGTTTTATTTAATTATAAAATATTTATAATTGTATACTTAACAATATCTCAATTTATCATTAACATATATTGATAAAGAATAACATATTGAATGATATTATATATTTTTAAATATAAATATTAATTTAAAAATATAAATATTTTTAGGATGACATATAATTTAGACAAAATACATATTATATATATACATATATGTATATACACAAATCTTTAATATTTATTTATTGATTTACATTAAATATGATATAAATTATCCTCATGCAAATTAATATTTAATATTGAAATTATTGTTTGGATATCTATTGTTTGTATTTAAGAAATCATTCAATAAAAGTTAATTTAGAAGATCAATAAAATGAGAATAAATTAATACAATATTTATATTATTAAATCAAATGGATTAAATAGTGAAAAATGCAAATATTTTTTTTTTGTTAATGTGACACTTAAAAATATTAATTTAAAAATACTTAGGAAGACATTTAATTTCACACTAAATACATATTATATATACATGTATGTATATATACACATCTTTAATAGTGTATACTTATTTATTAATTTATATTATATATGATATCAATTATCCTTTAATAAATTAATATTTATTATTCAAATTATTGTTTGAAGAATATTTATTGTTGGTGTTTAATAAATTATTCAAAAAAAATTAACTTCATTAATATTAATAAAATAAGAATAAACTAATACAATATCTATATTATAAATTGAATGTATTAAATAATAAAAGATACAAAATAAAAAAATAATTGTTGACATGACACTTTTGTGGGGAAAATGGTATTTTTGTAAATATTTCCAACGTTTCATCTATTATTATATTATTAGAAATATATAGATAGATTTATATATTTATTTTTTCTTTTGAGTTTCTATATAATAAATATAAAATTAAATATAATAAATATTAATATTTTTTAATTTTTTTATTAATAAATGTAAAATAAAAGTTATTAATGATTTCTTTAAATATAAATATTTAATAAATGAGCTATTTATTATAGTTATTTTTGACAAAATATTCTACTTTTATATATATAGATTAACACAAGGAAATAATCAATCAAGGGCCCTACTTTTGAAGTTGTTATTTGGGTCACCAGCCCAATTTATCACTATAGGCATAACACCATCTCAATTTACAACACAATATAAAATGTTGAGCTTTATACCAATTAATTAAATAAGATAATAGCCCAATTACCACTAAAATTTGAAAAAGTGATATTGGTGTGAGTCCATTTGACCGAATATGATTACTTTATGAAAAATAATAATGGCCCACCTACTAAGACACCAACCAACCCAAATTTTATGGCAACATTAATATTAAAATTGAAATGTGGTAACTGGTAAATGGTAAAAGCCTTTCACGAGAATTCAAACTTACCCCTCTCACGAAATTTGCAAAATTACCTTAGAAGTGAAAAAAGCGCTCGTGGAAGAATCTCTTGTGGAAGGGTTGTATTGTTCGGTAGAGCCAAATCAATATTCAGAATCTGAAAATGGGTGACCAGGTTAGATTCGAAATCTCTCAAAAAATATTGAAACTTAATTATGTTATTATAGTAGAACTAGTAGTGTACCCGTGCGTTGCACAGTGTTATATATATATAATTATTAAAAAAATATAATAACATATAAAATGTAATGATTATTATTATTTTTAAAAATATTGATACTCTTTTAATTTGTATTAGTATAAAGTTAGGTATTTTAACTTTAAATTTATGTCATTATAAATAATTATATTCGAAAATATTAGAAATTTGAAATATATAAAGTAATATATTAATCTATGGATTAAACAAACAAATAACATTACATGGGTAGTGAATTTTTAAAAAATAAATTTAATATCTAAAAATAAGTTATATGTATTAGAAACGTTATGATTTAAGTATTGAGATAAATAAGTTTATATTTTATTGGCATTTATAACTATAAATACACATGTATTTTAATAATTCTTTTTGGTTCAACGTCACATATAACTCATTTATTTTAAATCAAATAAAAAATTATATCAGCTTATCAAATACATGAAAATCTCTCTTGCTATCTATTTAAATGAAACAATTCAAAATTGGACTTAATCTACACATTTTGAATAAAACAATTATGAATAATAATTATAAGATTGATAAGTCAATATATCAGAGACTAAGAATGATGAAATTTTAATTTGTGAAAAACCAAAAAAATTACCTCTGTCTAATCCCTTATGTCACCTCAATTAATTAGAATATAAATATAAATAAAATTTGACAACAGATAAATATAAAATAAGAAAGATAAAATAAAATATTTTTATATTTCAAATGAATAAGTTGGTTAACTTGCAATAATAATTTTAATCAAATTTTTTCTATTTGATATGTTTTATATGTGTAATTTATTAGGTTCACCTATAATATTTTTTTATTTCTACATTTTAATATCAATTTACAATAAATTAATATTATATATCATAAAAACGTTTAAAATGAAAATTCATTGAAGCTCACACACATACATTTCCATATTTCAGTTTGATAAATTTTACATGAATATTAAATTTAAGATCATTAAATAATGATTGATTTTATATATTATATATTTAAAATAGGGTAAATTACAAAAAAACAACCCTAGCTATCGACTTTTTTAAAATTGCAACCTAATCTGTTTTTTTTTTTTTTAAGATTGCCATCCAATCTTTCTGTGGTTTTGCTGATTGCAAAATTTCCGGTCATTTTTCCGGTAAATGAATTAATTTTTTTCACTTTACAACCCAAACCTTAATTTTTTTGTCCAATCGCAAATCATGATTTTTTTTACGCTTCACACTGATACTTTTATGTTATACATATGAGTGTGACATTTATGTTATATAAGTGTGATCGATATTCATAAAATAAATATCAAGGAAATATTGGTCAAAATTGGTGAAATATATGTAACATCGGTAAAAAATTGATGGAATATCAATAAATATCGAGAAAATATCGGAATATATTGGTAAATATAGGAAAAATAACAATAAATATATGTACCCATATTTCCATCGATATCAATATTTTTACGATATTTCCGCGAATTTAAGTTACCTATATTTCCACCGGAATCGAAATTTTCATTCTTGGTTGCAATCTGATAAAAACACAAAATTCAGGTTGCAATTAGATTAAAAAAAAATTAGGTTGCAAAGTGAACAAATTAATCTCTATTTTTCGGGAAAATTTGCAATCAGCAAAACCACAAAAAGATTGGGTGGCAATCTGAAAAAAAAAAAAGATTAGGTTGCAATTTGAAAAAAGCCAATAGGTGGAGTTGTTTTTTTGTAATTTACCCTTTAAAATAAGTACTTAAAAAATAAGATGAGAGATAATAAATATATAATCTCTTATTTCATCTTATTATCTATTTATTTATTTATTTTTGACATTTCTATACAATAAATACTAAATTGAGTATTATAACTTATTTCTTAAATTAAATATTTATTTATTTTTATTTAATTTCTTAAAATACAATAAATAAGTTTATTTATTTTTATTTGTATTGAGTTTCTTAAAATACAATAAATAGGTTTATTTGTATTTATTTATTTGTATTGAGTTTCTTTCAATAAATACAACATGAAAGCAATTAATAGGTTTCTTAAAATAGTAATTATTTAATAAGTAGATAATTTATTGCAGTTATTTTTGGCAGAATATCCTGCTTTTATATATATATATAGATTAGAGTTCGAAATCTGAAATTTTCGTGAATATGTTTTTATAAAACTTAATTATGTTATTATCTGTTGATATTTATGCCTACTGTTGTTTGGTTTTGTGAAATTTTCATGGATTATGCCTACTCAAAGATTAAGAGCTTAGGGAAAATTGAAGTTTAGGGTTTCTTGAACATTTTATGGGTTGAATTAGGTTTCACGAACATTCTGAAATTAGTTTTCGAACAGTCAGGGAAATTTCATGGAAACGTTAAAAAAAATAGGGTTCCACGAACATTAATATTCCACGAACTTTTAATCTTCATGGAACCCTATTTTTTAGTGTTTCATGAACTTTTAATTTTCGTGGAACATTAATCTTCACGGAACATTATTTTTTAATGTTCCACGATATTTCCTAGAGAATTTAGGATAAGGTTCCACGAACATTGTTCCAAACCATGTAAATACTTTATATAATAGAATATATAATTTAGTTGCTTTGAATTATTAAAAATATGTCTTTATAAATAATTCGGTGTTTTATTCTTGTACATGTATAGTTCGAGTACGTGTGGATTCGTGAGGCTTGCCTGGGTCGCATGACCTATATTAATGGATATGTTCATCTCGGTGCTTGATGATATCAAGACAACTCCGGCATATAAGTCGTTGGTGTGAACATGACATCGCAGCGTCCTCATTCAGATATTTTTTGAGATGGAGGACAGATAGGGAATCTTGTAAGACCTTTCTACATGTCCTCATATCACATGAGGTGCGTGGGCAAGATATATATCCAGATGAGAGATGCTTCATTATTGGTCGAGATCACCATCGTGCTCAGTTCTCGAAGACAAAGTTCGCTCTTATCATTGGGCTGAAATTTTGTGACACCGATTTCAACCCAACCACAAATCATTGTTCACCTGAAGGGTTAGTATTTTTCAGAGTCCACAGAGATTCGACTTGGGTGACGGTTGCTGAGCTTCATAGTAGATTCCAACTGGGAAGTTTCAAAACAGTGCTTATGATACATTGAAGATTGCTAAGATCCACATTGTGTATTGTATATACTACTTACGGTGGACGCTAGTAAATCATAGTGAATATGTGGGTGTGGGACCTGGTCGAGCATGATCACTTATGGGAGAACTTTCCATGAGGCAAGATATCTTATCTGACACTTTTGCGATATATGGATACACTACCAACAAATGTGCCCCAACATTCATCAGGGTGTCCCTTCATACCACTTTTATGGGTTCTCAACAACCCTAGTGGTATGTGTACTCAATTTCGTTGCAAATTCTTAAACTGTATTGAGTTTTGTCTTATCTTGTTGGCAACTAAAATTATATGTTGTCGTCTTCAAATATGAGCTTTCGAAGCGATCCCATGATTGTCATTTGTCGAGTCCAGACCTCACTATACATGCCTCAGTGTTTGAAGTGGTCCACCATGAGGTCCCATATCGATGTTACACATGTTCTCGACGACGAGGTATGTTATATTCATATTAATAAGAATGTTTTTTAATTTAGGACTAACAATTTATTTCTTAGTACTAACATATCAATTTTGTTAGTTCGTAGGGTATCCAGTGTTTTGAGCACTTGATTCCCACACCTGAAGATATTTTTCAGCCTTATTTTAGGGACATTGACCACGACATATTTACGGGAGTTTAGCTCGTCCAGCTCAGGAGGCTCCTACACATCGGCATGCGTATTTAATCATATTATTATATATAAAAAATCTATATATAATATATTTATATAAAAATATTTTATTTTTAAAAGTATATTTGTGCATCTCACAAGATAAATACTAGTTCCCCTAAAATTAAAATACCGATAAGTCTCACACTTTTTATGAATTATATATATATATATATATATTACAGTAAAACCTCCATAAAATAATACTCGATAAATTAATAACCTCGATAAAACTAATGATTTGTCCGGTCCAAAAATTCAAATTTGGACACCAATCAATTAAATAATAAGATAATATTTTTTTGGGATATTATCGATCTAGGTCCCAAAAGATACCTTATCTATCAATACAGGTTATGAAAGATAAATCTTATCAATTCAGGGTTTAAAAAATTGAAAACTATCAATTTAAGACATGAGAATGACACGACGTTAACATATTCTTTAAGCGTTATTTTTTTTCCTCTCTCAACTAATGTGACTCCAAATCATCATGTTTAGCTATATAACATATTCTTTTTTCTCTCTCTCAACTAATGCAACTCCAAATCATCATGTTTACCTATATAATATATTCTTTCACGACGTTATCTTTTTTTTTCTCTCACTAATGTGACTCCAAATCATCATATTTACCTAGATACCACATTCCACGTAGATAAAAAATAAGGAAAAAATATCTCTTCCTTTATTAATTATTAAATTTGATAAAATATCTAATTAAATACAAAATTGACAAGTTTTTATATACTTTCGATACACATTTCAATCTAATTACTATTATATATTTAAATAATATCAATCAACAAAAGAATTATCACGTAAATATTTTTTCGATATATATTTTCAACAAAAATAATTACAGTCAATAATGAAAGAAAGGTAATTATATCAATATGTATTATTGAAAAAAAATTATTGTGCATAAACCAATAACGAAAAAAATGTAAATACATCAATATTATCATGCTGTTATTTGTCGATATGTATTATTGAACAAAAAATAATATCGTAAAATATCGAGATAGTTTGTGATATTGTATCAATATGATATCGATATTTTGTGATATTAGTTTTTGTGATATATTTACTTTTTTTTCCGTTATTGACTATAATTATTTTGTTGAATATATATATATATATAAATATTTGTGTGATAATTTTTTTGATGATTGATATTATTTAAATATGTAATAGTAATTAGATTGAAATGTGTATTGAAAGTATATAAAAACTAGTTAATTTTGTATTTAATTAGATATTTTATCGAATATAATAATTAATAAAAGAAATATATATATATTTTTCTTATTTTTTTTATCTACGTGGAATGTGGTATCTAGGTAAACATGAAGACTTGGAACCACATTTGAGGGAAAGAAAAAAGATAACGATATGGATAATTTTCAATCTTTCAAACCCTAGATTGATAGGATTTATCTTTCATAACATATCTTAAATGGATAGTTTTCAATCTTTCAAACCGTGGATTGATAGAATTTATCTTTCATAACCTGTATTGATAGATAAAATATCTTTCGGGATTTGTTTTTTTGTTGAACTTCAAATCTACATTGATATCATCTTTAAATCTCTCAATTGCACCATTCTTTTACTTTGACAAAAAAACAATAACTGAGACCATTCAAATTTCCAATTAACATGATTATGTGAATATACATTCTTTGAATGGTGATTAAAACTTGTGTTTTAATTTATTTGTCATAAAAAATTAATGTACATTGTAAGTGAATTATACAACCCCGGAATTTTGAAGGTCAGTTATGCATATACGTTAGAACCTCTCTAAATTAATAAATTATAAATTTAACGATTATATAATATCTCTCTAAATTAATGAAATTCTCCGATCCCAAGTTTCCAACAATTTATAGAGGTTCTATTGTAATTCTTTAGTCACCTAAAAAACGTTGTTAGTAGCGATATATATATATATAAAGAAGACCTTTGAAAGAATTTACAAGAATGTCATTTTCCCTCCTAAAAATGTCACATCAATGAGCAATAAAATATTTATATAAATAATAGTTTTTCAATAAAATTAATCATATTATTTAGCATTCTTTTCAATATGGTATATTTTACTATTTATACTTAGAATTATCATCTTCATCATCATCATTATTATTACTACTACTATTATGTATTATTATTTATTTGTGTTGTTGATTAACGTTGTACAATAGTGAGAAATAATTTATTAACTATCATTATTTAATGTCTAAAATTATTCTTATTCTCAAATTTAAAGTTAAATATTTTAAGATATTTTTTTATAATTTTGCAAAATGTTGTGTGCAAGTAAATATTTCAAAGTTGATCACACAATTTATATTGTTGATTGAACAATTTTGACCAACTCCAAGAATCATTAGCTTAAATTATTTATTGATCCAATAAAAAAAATTCAACAAAAGATAGAAACAAATAGATGTAAGTTTTCAATTTTTCTGAATTTAATTGTTTTTGCTAACTTTAATTACTTAATGCTTATAATTATTCTTATTATCAATTTTAAAGTTAAACAAATTTTAAGATATTTTTTGTAATTATGAGAAATGTAATTGTATATGAATAAATATTTCAAAACTTATATTGTTACTTGGTCACATTTAATTAATTCTAAAAAATCATTAGTTTATTAAATAATCTATCACGCCGTGAAAAAAGTTCAAAGAAAAATAAAAACAAATAAAATGTAAGCTTTCAAGTTGTTAATTCATTATATTTTTCCTTTTTTGTTACTAAAATTACTTAATATTTATAATTATTCATATTATCAATTTTAAAGTTAAAAGAAATTATAATATATTTTTTGTAATTATGAGAAATTTTGTACATAAATAAAGATTTCAAAACTTATATTGTTAAATGATACTAGTCAAAATATCTATCAAGCCAACAACCATAAATATATTTTTATTCAAAAGAGAAATAGAATATAAGCTTTTAATTTCGTTGTTTAGATTATTTACAAAATTTGTATTCCAACATTTTAATATTGTCAAATATAATGTAAAATGACATGTCACAATAAAACGAATGTACAAAAAAGTTCGAATAACACACGCGAGATAGGGGTCAACCAAATTCTACTTTCTTCAATTAAAACTTTACATTACTCAATAATTTTTTAATAATAAAATATAACTTTAAAAATCAATAAAAGAGTTGAAAATTATATTTATATATTATACAAAATTTAGAATAATAAATAACTTATAAATAACTTTTAAATATAACAATCAAAATAAATAATAAATCGTGCATCGCGCGGGTGAAATACTAGTTAGCTAAAAGGCAAAATATTTTGTGAAACTGAAAATATCTTGTGAAACTGGTGCATGGATCTAGGATCCATGCACCCGGTCAACCCGCCCCAACGCTCTCTCACGCGCCCCACGCGTCTGGTAGGTGAGCTCAAACCCACCAAGATTAAAAAAACTGTTGTTATTAGCGATATGAGCTCAAAGGCAAAATATTTTATGCAACTAGTGCATGGATCTAGGATCCATGCACCCGGGTCGACCCGTCTCAACGCACTCTCACGCGCCCCACACGCCTGGTGGGTGAGCTCAAACCCACAAAGATTCACTCCAAGCAGTTATACACTCATCTTATCATCTTATGTTAGAGTTACCTT
Source organism: Scutellaria baicalensis (assembly GCA_005771605.1). NCBI lineage: Eukaryota > Viridiplantae > Streptophyta > Magnoliopsida > Lamiales > Lamiaceae > Scutellaria > Scutellaria baicalensis. The sequence goes on along the minus strand of CM016721.1, from coordinate 71,410,039 downwards.
CATGTTATGTTAGTGTTACCAACATAACAAGAAAGTTAAGTGGTTTTAAACTAAGTGTATGAAATCTGGAGATGAGGTCACATCAACGCGAATGTAACCTAACATAATACGAATGTAACATTAATATACCGTGAAGGTAACGACCAAAACACGTGAAAAAAGTAAAGAGACGCGGGTTGAACGGATACATTTGGTGCATAGGAGAATAACTCTAGCTAAAAATGATGAGGCTATAAGTCAACATTTGCACTTATAGTCATCAATTTTGAAAACCTCCCGCCATCACCGAATACCCATGAAATCCCACAAAATTCTTCGTCTATACAAGCACAGCCACCACAAATTTCTTCAATTTCAACTCCAGATCCACCACTTTTCGCCGCCTCCGCCTCCGCCGCCGCCACCTGTCCCATCCATTACCCCTGAAATACTTGTTTCTTCAATCAAATCCTCTCACTGGCATTTTATCAAACACCTATCGCAGACCTTGACTCCCTCTGTGATTGCTTCAACTCTCTTCCATCTCCGCCTTTCCCCTGGCCTTGCACTCCGTTTCATGGAAAACATTGATCGCACTTCTCTCACCATTGAATGCTACTGTCTTGCAGTTGCTATTGCTGCCCGGCATCCTTCCCCAAAACACGCCTTGCAGCTCTTAAAGGAGGTGATCGGTTCTCGTTCCTTGATGCCTCGAGATGTTTTTAGTTGTTTACTCAATTCCCGTGAGAAGTTGAGTATAAAGAGTATGATTGTGTTGGATTTGTTGATCAGGGCATATTGTGAGTTGAAAAGGGGAGATGAGGTTATGGAGTGCTTTTCTTTCATGAAAAGGATGGAGATTTTGCCGAAGATTGACACGTGCAATTGTATGTTGAATATGTTTCTTAGGTTGAATAAGATAGATAAGGTTTGGGATATTTATGATGAGATGTTTAGGTTGGGGATTACTCCAAATATGTTTACGTTCAATATGATGATCAATCTGTTAACTAAGGTAGGGAAGATGAAGAAAGCCGAGGATTTTGTCGGTTACATGGAAGATTTGGGGTTTAGTCCTAATATAGTAACGTACAATACGCTAATTCATGGGTTTTGTCGGAAGGGGGACTCAGAAGGTGCTAATAGGGTTATTGAAACCATGAAAACGAAAGATATTGTGCCAGATTCCTACACTTATGGTTTCTTAATCAGCTCTCTATGCAAGTGTTGGAAGATAGAGGAGGCATCTGCACTTTTCCGGGAAATGGAGGAATATGGGTTGGCTCCAACTGCTGTGATTTATAATAATCTTATTGATGGATGCTGTAATTTTGGGGACTTAGAAAAGGCTTTTAGCTACAGAAATGAGATGGAAAAGAAAGGTATTATGCCGACTGTGTCAACGTATAACACGTTGATCCACATGCTGTTATTGAGAGGTAGGTTTACAGAGGCTGACAATGTGATGCGGGAGATGGAAGTCAAGAAGATGGTTCCCGATGAAATTACATATAATATAGTGATCAAAGGTTATTGCAAGGCTGGAATGGCAGAAATAGCTTTCGAACTGTATGATCAAATGGTAACTAAAGGGATTGAGCCTACACAAGTGACATACACTTCACTTATCCATTTGTTGGCTAGTATGAAAAGGATGAAGGAGGCAGACGATTTACTTGAAAAGGCAATAGCAAAAGGTATACTGCCTGATCTTGTTATGTTCAATGCATTAATCGATGGCCATTGTGACAATGCAAACACTCAACATGCACTTTCACTTCTAACGGAGATGGATAGACTGAAGATTACCCCAGATGTAGTGACTTACAACACTATTATGCACGCTTACTGCAAGGCTGGTAAGCTTGAAAAAGCTCATTGCCTTCTTGATGAAATGAGGAGAAGAGGAATTAAACCTAATTTTATCAGTTATAACACTCTTATCACTGGTTATAGCAAGATGGGTGATATGGAGGTTGCTGTGAGAGTTTGGGATGAGATGCTAAGTTTAGGCTTCAATCCTTCTCATCTCACGTACAATGCTCTTATAAAAGGCTTTTGCAAACATGAAGGAGGAGTTTATGTTGAGGGACTCCTTAAAGGAATGGTTAGTAATGGCATTACTCCTGATGACAGTACTTATATCTCTTTAATCAAGGGGTTCGTAAATGCTGGTGAAGAATAGGTTCCTGATGAAATATAGTGCTAGGAGTTTTGCTTCTGACAAAGAAAAGGTCAGTGAAGCTGACTTTTCCTTGGGATTTTTCCATACTGAAATCCTGATAGCTTAAGGTAGTTTTCCTCCTAACTTAAGAGTTGAATTTCAACACCTTGCCACAGGGCCTTCAAGTGGTGAGAAGATCGCCCTAGAGAATGTTCACTAAAAGATGGTTAGTAAACTGAATTTCATTATGATACTTAATGTACGAGACCCCCGTTCCCCCTCCCCAGGATTGATGGCAGAGAACGGATTATTTGTGTGATCTATTCATTAGTTTGGAAAAAATTAATACTCAATTCTTTTGCTTTGGCTAGATTTCTTTCATGCAATATTTTGATGTTAAGCTAAGTAGTTGCGAAGCATTTTCTTGGGCTGCTTAAGTGTGGGTGCTCATTTAATTTGGTTACCATGGTATAGCTGTTATTATAGCTGTATTTTGGAAAAAAATCTGCTTGGTGTTCCATACTCTGAGTGCTCTTAACTGTTTGGTGTATCATATTATAGGGCCTGTAGTTTTACATGTTATCTTTGCTGCTGCCTAACAATCTCCTTTTTATTTTTATTTTTCTGATGTTAAGTGAACTAATCTACTCAACCATGCCTGTCTCAACAAATTCACTTTTTAGTATTAACATTTTGAACTTTTAATTTTCTTTTTCAGGTACACAATTCTCCAATCAAGGTTTGAGTATCTTCGAATATGAACTTGCGTTAGCGGCATGACACTATTTGGAAAAGGTTATTTCTAGAATCTAAAATTCTGTTGCTGAAAAATGTTACAAATCTTATGTTGATTTTCTTGAGTTAGTGGAGCTGTCAATTGTGATCAGGATATGGTCCATGTTGCTGATATGTGGAGATCTATAATTTCTTATTTATAATGCAGCTTATCGTTTGCGTTTCTTTTCTCGAAACACTTGATGCAACCCCTTGTCCATTGAGCTTTCTCCCACATCAACCTTTTTTATTTCAGTTGTGTTCCAAGGATGCTGATTCACAAACATGGGATTCATGCTATGGGTTCCTGACCTTGTCCGCAAGGATGTGCTATGCAGCAAATGAATCATGGTGACGGCATCATGCATGGAGCAGTTGTATGTCGGACCCACGAGGTGTATTCAATGGCCAGAGCATCGCCAATTCGCAACTCTGCTGTACACTCCCTTCAATTTTGGTCTTCACAGCATTTTTCGGCACAGCTTTTGGCAGACAGTGCATGCGGAGGAAACGATCAATAGAGTACGAGCAGTTTTCAAATCCAGGAGCACATGATCCTCTTGCAACTGCTGGCTGTAATTTTCTGTTGACTAAACATTTCCCAGATCACATGGATGAAACTAAAACTTATAGGTTGCTCTTGAGATTTCAAATTGAGCTTCAGATTAGATAGTAGTCACGTTATACAATTAGAAAAAAGAAATTTGTCATTCACAAGACACTTTAGTTTCCCACTACATTTTTGCCTAATCAATGTTAAAATGGAAATATTTGGCAATTTTCTATCTCCATTCTTGCATGCAAAGAGACTGCTTCTATTTCTATAAGCAGGTATTGAACATGATAGCGAGCTTAGACATTAATCGTCTATTCAAGAAGGTAGTTACATATGTTTCATTTTATTCAAAACTGCATTATAGATGAAAGAAGTGTATTGAATGTGTGCTAAAATAAATGAGTGATATTTCCCAGGGCAAGGTGTCCTCAACTGGATCACCGAATGATATTAAATATATACTCTTCAGGTATTACATAAATACTCTTATGATATTACTTACATACAAAACAAAAAGTCGATATTTTTAGTGAATAAGTGTGATTCCCGAAGAGCATATATCTAGCACCAGGTTTTGACATAGAAAAATAATATTTTAAAAGTATTCACATGATACCTAAAAAGTAATATTTTAAAAGTATTCACATGATACCTAAAGAGTACATATGTAACACCCCGAAGAACATATATCTAGCACCACGTTTTGACATAGAAAAGTAATATTTTAAAAGTATTCACATGATACCTGAAGAGTACATATGTAACACCACGTTTTGACATAGAAAAGTAATATTTTAAAAGTATTCATATGATACCTGAAGAGTACATATGTAACACCACGTACTGGGGTACGACTCTAATATCTGTACCCCAAGGTATATAAGTTTTTGTCAAAATAAATGATAGCAAGAGGAGAGAACAAGAAATGTGAAAGGACAAAAATACAAGAAGAGAGATCCCTCCCTCCCCCTCTCTCACTCTCTCATGAATTATATAACACTAGGGGGCATTTGCAGTTCATCCTTAAAACTATGTTTTACACATAATCTAATGCATTTAGGATATATAAGCGTTGAGTTTTCATCCACAACTCAATACATTATTACGAGGAATAATAGACTTTGATCATTAAAGAAGATCTAGATTTTTGGTCCTCTAAGTTTGAATCATTAAACTTTTGGTTCTTTATCTTTCGTCTTTTGATTTTTAGTCTTATATATTTGAAAATTATCATTTTTTGGTTCATTTACCTGCTATAACACATACCATTTTACTATTAAATTGAATTTTAATTTTTAACTTCATTTTTAAATTGAAAAACACTCAAATTTATTAATTAAAATTATGTTTTTTTTCATCTAACATGCCTAAATTATATTATAATTTCAAAACCATTTTTCATATCGATACATGGATTAAAATAACTATTATTAATTATTAATGTCAATAATATAAACATCATAAACTTAGATAAAAAAAATTATTAATATTATTTAGCCATGTTAGATAAAGAATACGGAATTTTGATTAAAATATTTTAGTGTGTTCTAAATTTAAAAAAAAAAAAATCTTTTTTAGTGTTAAAATTAATCTTTAATTAAAAATTGGAATTGAAATTTAATTTTTATAGTAGGTCAGAGGACTAAAAACTGATAATTTTTAAACATAGAAGACTAAAAATTAAAAGGTGAACGATAAATGATAAAAAATCTACTGAGCCGTATATAGATGTTCCAGTACTTTTTTTAATGATTAATATTTGTATTATTGAATTCTTTGTTATTTATTATATATCTTGATTAATGCATAGACACAAACTCATGTTGTCATTTCGTTTCGAATAATTCCAAATAAATATGATGTTCATTTAAAATATATGTTTAAAGTATATCCTCTCTTGTCAGTCATTTTGAAAGTTATAAATACTTCCGTAAGGTGCTAAAAGTATTTCTTTGAATTGTGCACATATATTACAACACTGATACTAATCAGTGGATGAGATCATTACACGTTAATGTTGAATCCCAAAGTGGACATTTTAACATTTTGTTATATGAAAATATATTTTACTAGTGTAATTTATTGATTAGAAGGTTATATATCAACATAATATTTATTGTTAGAAATGATATGGACTATGGTTTGTGAGAAGCAGAGATGGAGCTCTTCAGCTCCCATGAAACTTGTAAAATATTATACTCTAGAAAGACCAAAAAACTTTTTTTTTTCCCTCGTTATCATATCAAAATTTCGATTAAAACAAAAAAATTCTCTCACTATTGAACAGAAATCAATCTGCCTCAGACTGATCTACATCACTATCCAAATACATCTCTACTGCTTCAGTGCTAGTAGCTAGGTCGTCCCCGTCATACTCTTTCTCTTTACTCTCTTCTTCTTTTTCCCTCATAGCAGCTTGAGCCTTCGCAGCTTCAAGTCTGGAACTTACCGCATCCCATGAAATGAGCTTCTCCATGAACAATGATATATAATGTGGCCTTCGGTTCTGAAACAAATGGCATGGCGATGCTTACATCACAAAGATCAAATGATATATAGGAGTAACTATACGAAACATTACAACCATGGAATAGGGGATTAACCTGGAAATCAAGGTAGTATGCATGCTGTCCAAAGAAAGACAACCAAGAACCAAAAAAAGGGGTGTTAGAGATTTATTTACGAGTCATTCCAAATATTTTCTTATTCTACGTTTTCCCTTTTATAAGAGGGCAGGAAAATTGGCAATCTCTAACCTCCCAAACATCGATAGTAAGCAGCGGCTGCAACAACAAATGATTAAGACTTTAGTAAGACAACAATCTTGCAATAAGATCAACATATGACAGAGATGGAAGTAGAAGGGGAAAGGTACTGACAGAGTAATCCCAGACAAGAGGACTAATGGCATTTGGGCTCTTCACCACTATGAGCTTTTTGTCCTCATCCGATGGACGAGGATTGACAGCATTACCAACTTGGAGTTTATTTGCTTTATCTGCATAGAAAAATCAGAATTATCAACTAGTATTGTCTTCAGAAAACAATGTCACACAAGTTTACAACGAGAAAGTAAGTTGTGGGATGTGCTTACACACGAGCCAAGCCCAACCAGAACCAAACTGTGTTGCTGCAGCTGCCTTGAATTCATTGACAAAAGCTTCAAAAGAACCAAAGTCCCTCTTGATCAATTCTAAAAGTTCTCCTGATGGCTCACCTCCACCACCAGGTTTCATGGACTCCCAGAAGAATTCATGATTCCATACCTACCAAAGAGTAAAACAGCCTATTTATCAGATCATCCACATCAATGGTGTTATTAACACCATTGGTGTGGATCCCACATGCCACTTAACTTAAAAACATCTTATTAAAAACACACACTTACATCAACATCAAAAAAATATATATTCTCTCTCTCTCTCTCTCACTCATACAATGGAGGTGTTTTTTTGGTGTTTTCATGGGAAACAGCCACAAAAACACCTCAAAAACACACCTAATAACATGCACACACTAATTAACAAAAGTATGTTTTTGTAACTAACACTTCTAAAAAAATATAAGTGTGGATGCTCTTAGAGCATCAGCATCTGTTCCTTTTAGTTTTTATAAGAATATTGTTATTTTAATATGAAAAGATGTAAAGTAGAAGAATGATTTGACACTTCTCTCTCACTCTCTCCCTAAGAACATTTCTGCATGAAAACACTGCAGCTTCTACAAAAACGCATCACAAAAATATATTATTAAAAAAATTAAAAACACTCTTTAAAAATGCTAATGTGGGTGCCCTTAGATACTTACTCTAATTATCAAGTGAATGATCCTGCCACTTTATTGTATTGTAGTTATAGAAATTGTATATGACAAGATGCTCAACAAAAGCAAAATAAGCATGAGATGTTACTATTCACAATAGCCACTGGATTATGTAAACAGTTGATTATAGAAGCACTTCCAATGTTTTCTCAGAACAAATCCAACAAGCTAGCATTGAGCATAACCATAGTTTAAGGAAACCTTCAACATGAATTCTTAAGGAGACGATCAACTCTAAATTGAACAAACAATGGAGAGTTGTTCTATGTCTAAAGAAACTCAATGGATTGAGAAAGTAAAATTGGTATTTTTTATACCTGAGCAGCATTGTTGAAGGGTGGGAGGAAATCACCCTTGTTATACGTAGCAAGTATTATTTCCTCTAACTGCTTTGTATCTAGTTCTGTACCAACAATTTGCTTGTTGAGGTTATCAACATAAGCCCTATGGTGCTTCCCCCAATGGTATTCAAACGTCTCACGACTCATATGAGGCTCCAAAGCATCCTACATACTCAATGAAGATTAATATAACCATACAAAAAGGAAACATTACACAATCACAATTAAAAGCATTAACAAAGACATATTCCACAAATCGTACACCATGGACCTCGACGATCTTAAACAGACAGAGCAGAAAATATGTAAAATATCACAATAGGAAAAAGAAGTAACAACACAAGTAGCTTCCAAGAAAGATTTTACATCTTACAAGTGAGTAGGGTGGAGCCTTATGCTCGATTTTGGCTCTAATTACACCCCGGTAAGCTTTCCTGACATTCATTTTCTGCAATACGGACATTCAAGAGAGAAATCTATAAACACAACATGCCAAGTGCAACTCCATTTCCCACTTCAATGTTAAGCTAAGAATGCCAGCAAGATATATGGAATTAACTTGTAATGTGATTCACAATACAGGAACCATTGTTCGATACAATGGGTCAGTTGACAAAGAAGCTTGTTAGTCAAAGTCCCACGTGTCATTTAATCAAACACCTTGTCAACATCAACATTAACGTAAAATTCTACATCTGTCTGACAAAATTCAACATTAAACGAGAAATTTAAGACAATATCATTACGTTAACACTATCCCAAAGCCGGAAAGGTAAAGCAAACAAGTACAGACCTCATTCTTTCTCCAACGGAGACTGGGTGGCGAACCAGAAAATCCTACAATAATGCTTATGTAAACATGCTACAACGAACAAAACACATGGTAAAAGTGTTCGGATTGAGTTGCAAAAAACACAACAAACCTTGGGAGGAAAGTAAACCGCATTTCAGAGGAGTAGATATGGCGGCTGGTGGTGAGGCAGCCATTATTTCTCTCTAAAGAATAGAGTTTTTAAGAGAGAGAAACAGAAGAGAGAGAAAGAGAGGAAGAGGTGAGCTAAATTGAGTATAATTCATTATCTACATGTTCATATTATTTATTTTGATGAGGAGTCGGTCGCATTTTGCCACGTAACCAAAGGTTATTTGAATTGACAAATACTTATGTGAGTCGGTTGCACGGTTAAGTCTAAAGACGCTCTCTTACATGTTTGGGTGGATGTGCTCAAATCAATCTAAATTCGCTTCACGTGACATATATATAAATTTTGAAGTGTGATTTGTGGGTTGATCAGTCTCACATGAGACGATCTCACACTCTAATTTAATTTAATTTTTTAATTATAAATGTGAAATTACTCTTTTACCCCTATTAAAAGTTAAAAGTTTGAGGGGGGTCAATGCCCCCCTTGGCCCAAGCATGGCTCCGTCATGCTTTATGTTATGTTAATAATACATTTGAATCCCGATTTCATACCATTAGAATTTTAGGTGATATACATTTACTTGAGATTAGAGATACATTCACTTGATGTTAAAGATACATTTATGTTATGTTAATGATACTTTGAATCTTGATTTCAGATCCTTAGAATTTCAACTATACCTTCATACACTTTAGCAAGTTAGAGATACATTTATGTTATGTTAATGATACTTTGAATCTTGATTTCAGACCCTTAGAATTTTCAACTATACCTTCATAACCTTTTAGCAAGTTAGAGATACCTTTCAGTTATGAGTAGCACTTGGGTGCCCCCGGGGTACGGATCCAGGATCCGTACCCCCAACCCGACCCGAAATATATATATATATTTTCTTTTTTCTCTCTATTTTTTCCATCTTCTTCTTCTTCTTCTCTGATCTTCTTTTTTTTTTTTTTTCTTCTTCTTCTTCTCCGATCTTCTTCTTCTCCTCCTCCTCCTCTTCTTCTTCTTCGATCCTCTTCTTCTCCTCCTCTTCTTCTTCTCTTCACAATCGCGAAGCTCTCCTTCATTTTCCCCCGCTGCCGAAAAAGAAAATTACTGGAAATGGATTTAACGAGAGTTGAGGATTTGGTTCGAATCGGCTTCAATGAGGAAAAAAAAGCGTCGTCGCTGCTGCTGGAATCGGAATAGCAAGTCGGAGAAGAAAACATCGTGGCTCTGCTGCTTTGTTTTCTCTCTATGTTTTCTCAATATAAAAAATATAAAAGGCAGGAAATCATTAGGGATTTTGAAGCAATTTCTCATATATATTCGTATATATTTGTTGGGATTTAAGGTTTTGATTTGTTTCTTTACGATAGGCAGTAAGATTTGTTATCACCATTGTTGGCTTTGGAAGGAAGAGAGCACCTAACCCTTCCCTGAAGTGAAGTGTAATTAAATTTGTTGTTTTTCCTTTTTTTTTTCTTTTAGAACTTTTGATACTTTTGACTTTGTATTTATTTTAGGTTATTTAGTAACTTTGTATTTATTTTAGGTTATTATAGAGAAGCATACACGTAATACCTTAAAGGTATTTATGTAATACCCGAAAGAGAATTATGTAATACCTGAAAAGTGATTATCAAATATCTTAAATGTGAGTATGAATGTGTAATACCATATAGATAAAAATGTAATACCTTAAACATATTTATGTAATACCTGAAACATATTTTATGTAATACCTGAAACATATTTTATGTAATACTTTAAGGATAAATATGTAATACCTTAAACTATAAGCAGTAATACCTTGAAGCTGAATATGTAATACCTTATACTCAAAAGCAGTAATACCTTAAAGGTGAGTATGTAATACCTTATACTCAAATATGTAATACCTCAAAGGTGCATATGTAATACCTTATGTTTTAAACTCAATACCTTAAAGATAAATGTGTCATACCTTAAGAGTATACACGTAATACCTTGAGAGTATACACGTAATACCTTAAGAGTATGTGTATAATACCTATCACTGAATGGAATCTGGTGTGCGCGAGCGCACACCAGCATAGCTGCAGATGCGCGTGGGGGCGCGTGGGTGAGCATGGAGATGGCCCACGCGCCGGGTCAGGTTGGGGGCACGGATCTAAGATCCGTACCCCGGGTGCACCCAAGTTTTTGCCTTCAGTTATATTAGAAATACATTTTAGTTATGTTAGTGATGCCTTTATATATTGGATAATGTATTTCTCACATAACATAAATGTATCTCTAACATAATATAAATATATCTCTAACAAAATGTATCGAAGTTAGGTTTTTTTTTTTTTTTTAAGTTAAAGGTATGAAATTTGGGTATAAAAGTATCTTTAACACAACTTAAAGGTAACGTAACGTAAAAATATCTCTAACATCACCTAAAAGGTCATAACCAAAATCTGGACAAGTAGCGCGAAAAAAAAACGGATCAAGCACCCCAAATCCGATCTGGGTGCATGAATCCTGATTGACAAGAGAGTGACTCATTTGAATTTGGATTTTTTTTTCCCATTAGTTTCTCTTAGAGTTATAAACATTTACTCATCCGACTTCTACGCAATTTGATATATTTTGAGAAGTTCTCTTGTGCATCTGGTGTCATCCGAATTGGATTTTGGCCACCTAGACATTTATATTCTATATTTTTATTTTCAAACTTTTCAGTCATGGTTTGAATAAATTGAGTGCGAATTGAATTTTAAGTGTTGATCTAAACAAATTCTCAAATTTTTTTAAAAAAATCAATCATATTCTATATATTTAGTTTCAACATTTTCACTTATGATTTCAATAAATTGAGTGTGAATCGAATTTTAATTGTTGATCTAAACAAATTCTCAATTTTTAAAAAAAAACAATCATATTCCAATTCTTTGTTTTCACCAGGAGTATTATGAATTATAAATTTCAAAGTCTATTGAATTCAATCGTATTCTAATTTCTTTGTTTTCACCGAGAGTATGATGAATTATATATTTCAAAGTTTCTTATTGGGACGAAATGAGTATTTTTATTCGAATGAGTATTATGGGTCTATTAATGACATTATATATGAGTTTTTTATGTTATCAAGATATAGAATTTAAACAAAAAAATAAAATAATAATTAGATAATTATATAATACGAACACAATTTTTTAATTCAATTTCTTGGATAGTTGATATTAATATTATATAAATAACTTAATTTTTGATATATCAAACATATAATTAATATTAACTAAATATCTTAATTTGTTGATATATTAAGCATATCATTCGTAGAATCAATCCTAAATATCTTAATTTTTTATATATCAAACATATAATTAATATTAATTAATTAATATCTTAATTTGTTGATATCATATCATTCCTATAATCAATCCTACCAATTAAATTATATAGAAAAATCAGCTCATTACATATTTTCAATCCGTCACTAAATATTTTTGATTCGAGATACTTTTTATCTATACTTTTTTTGATTCGAGATACTTTTTTTATAACACCCCAGAAACTTACATAGTTAAAAATATATGTATATATATATATAAGCATATCAAGGGATATTTTTTTTATAATTTGTATTGCAAAGAAGTGAGGAAATTAAAGGCTTAGTCACCCCTTTCATTTCTCCCCCCAACACGTGTAGAATGAAGCAGACTTACGTGTAGTGTGAACAAACTTAAGAATGGGGAAAAACACTCTTCCTCCCCATTTTGCTTACATTCTCTTGCCATCATAAGGATTGCAGCAACAGGGGTTTTTGAGTGTACCTGCAGGGTAAAGAATTAATGTTTATTTTTAATTAACAAATTGTATTTGCTTGTATTATGTTGCTGCTCGCCGTGTACATGTGGTCTGAGGGTGAAGGGGTTACGGTGGAAGGGGAGGGCGACGTCGTGAGAGGCGCCACCGTGTGTGGTGGCACCGTGCTGAGTGTGCGGGTGAGTGTAAGTGTTGTGTGTGTGTATGTGTGTAGTTTAGTGTGTGTGTGTGCCGTGAAGTGGATGAGGGTGAAGGATAGAAGGCGCTGCGGCGGCGGCGCCGTGCAGAGAGAAGACGTGAGGGGGTGGGCGGCGCCATGAGCGGCGCCGCCGTGCTGTGCGAGAGTGAGGTGTGTGTGTGTTTTGGTGTATGTTTGAGGTTGTGAAACAGGGGAGAAAGAGGGAGGTGGCGCCGCCCCTGTGCTGGGTGAGAATGGAGGGGGAAACGCCGGCGCTCACCACCGGCAGCTGCAGGGGCAGCGGGATTAAAAGAGGGTCGGCGGCTGGCGACAGAATCAGAGAAGGGGGGTGAATCGGGTTGTGTGTGCGTGCGTGAGTGGCGGCGCCGTGCAGTGGCGGGTGTGTGAGCGTTGCTGCCGGCGGACGGCAACAGCGGCGACGGAGATGGGCAGGGGGTAATCGACGGCTGTGCAGGGGGTTTGGGTGTAGGGGCTTGATTTTGGAAATTAAACAATTTCCAGGGACTTCCTTGCAAATTCTTAATTTTGCATATTTATTAGTCAGCTCTTTACCTTTTGCCTTATTGCATTTCAATCCCTGCATTAGTTAGGGATTCAATTTCAGCCCCTGAGATTTGATTAAATTGCAGATTGACCCCCAGAATTTATAGAAATAGCATATGGACCCCCAGATTTTACAAAAATGACAATATGACCCCAAAACCTTATATTTTATGTGTAGAAGGGCTAGAATGACACCCAAGGAAAATATGATAGACGACCGTTCTGAATTCAAACAAACCCTAACCCTAGGATCACCAATTATCTTTCTTTTCGAGGGTTTACCCTACTGATTATTCCGCGTATCTATAGTTATATTAGACGCTAAGTCAAGTTATTACACTTATACAGACGAGGGACAAGAGTAAGGTAGGGAACGATGAACTTCGACAGAACTTTTGATAACCAATGTGGGGGGTAAAATCTTATCAAATGAATGTTTCCGTTTATATTGTACCACTTATTACGTGACATTTATGGTTATATGTGTCATTATTTTCAGTGAACAAGTAAAGTCGATTCCAAGTTAATCGTTATTATTTTATGATTGATTTTCGAGTAAATTATATATATTTTCGAGGATTACTGTTTTCAAGGGATTCAAATGCGATTGATTTCATATGATGAAAAGTCGGGATAATACCCGTACAGGAAGGGTTTCTTTAGAAACCAATACAGGTCAAAGATTTATTTGCATATTGGTACTTGTCATGAATTATATGAACCTACGTGAATGTGATTAACGTGTACTATGTGTTATGTGAGAACCATTATGTGAGGTGTAACTGCGCATGCGCTTTCACGCCAAGTATATCGGGTATTCCTTAGAAACCCCACATGAAGGGTGTAAAAACCCAATGGGGTCGGCTTGGGGCTCCGATAGGCTTTTCTTCGGAAACCTATCCAAAGGTTTATATGGGACTACTCGGGAGTCCACAATGTGTACTTGTATATGTATATAATAAGATTACGATAAAACGTGTTCCCCCTTTCACAGTACAGGTCGACCTACTGAGTGTACTTTTGGCACTCACCCCTTATATGTTTTTATTTTATAGAAAACCCTGGGTGAAGGAGGGACGAGCTGAATTGCCTGACACTTTTGCATGTATAATTATGTATATTTTCCTTGTCGGCATTTCCAGAACCCTATTTTGGTACTCTGTATTAAGAATCCTTTCACGTTTGAACCAAACATACTTTTCCACTGTACATGTTGACCTCTTCTAAGTACGAGAATTATCATCTCAAAATTTTGTTTACCATCTGTTTCTCCGATGATCAAATCTTTTGACTGGACGCCCTGTTTATAAGTTGTGCTTCCGCTATATAAGTTATATTTCCATATACAAAAATGGGGTGTGACATTTTTATCTATATATTTTTTTATCTATGTCATGGAAGATGATAATTATCCTACGAAATAAGCGAGATTTTTGATCCGTCACTAATATGTCATGGAAGATGATCATGATATTATCCTACAAAATAACCAGATTTTTGATCTGTCACTATTTTTTTTGATTCAAAATACTTTTTATCTGTACTTTTTATGTATGTTCCGTCACTAATTTTTTTTTTTTTGATTCGAGATAATTTTTATCTACTTTTTATGTATGTCATTATCCTACGAAATAACCAGATTTTTGATCCGTCACTAAATATTTTTTTGATCCGAGATACTCTTTATCTATACTTTTTATGTATGTCATGGAAGATGATGTTATCCTACTAAATAACCAAGAAAAATCTTTTCACTAAATATTTTATCCGAGAAAAATCTCTTTACTAAATATTTTATCTATGTCATGGAAGTTGATGACATTATCCTAAGAATATTAACGTACGAAATAATCCAGAAAAAATGTTCACTAAATATTTTTGGTCCGAGATACTTTTTATTAATTATTTTTGTTCCTAGATATTTTTATTTTTGGTCCGACATAGTTTTTATTAATGAGAAAAATCTGTTCACTCAATATTTTTGGTCCGAGATACTTTTTATTTATTTTTGGTCCTAGATACTTTTATTTTTGGTCCGAGATAATTTTTATTAATGTCATGAAATTAAAGATAATGATATTAGAGATGAGATGATTCTCTGAAGGAAAATGAATTTAAATTAAAAAGGAAAATGGTCATTTGAATCCATCTCAATTGTGTGAAATCAAGGATCCATCTCAAGAGGACTAAATGTTTTTTTTGGTTGGAATGCTCAAGAATATTAAAATAATTTAAACAAATATAAAAAAATCAAATATCAATGGTTATAATATTCATATTCAAGTGTATTAAAAAAATTATACAAATATCAACAAATACATAATATTGAAAATATTCAAGTATATTAGAGAGTAACTCTAAAAAATTTAAACAAAAATACATATATCCTCGATATTAAGTATCAATCACTCATACTCAAAAATAATAAATTAATTTAAACAAATATAAGAATTCAAATATGAATGGTCATAATATTCAAGAATATTAAAATAATTTAAACAAATATAAAAAATCAAATATGAATAATAATAATATTCAAGAATATTAAAATAATTTAAACAAATATAAAAATTCAAATATGAATGGTCATAATATTCATATTCAAGAATATTGAAAAAATTTAAATAAATATCAATAAATACATCCTCAATATTTCAAAAAATAACGAAAATAATTTCAAAAATATTAAAAAAATTAAACAAATATCAATAAATAAATCTTTGATATTTCAAATATCAGTCATTCATGCTCAAGATTATTAAAATAATTTAAACAAATATCTAAAAAAATACATGTCTGATGAATGAGAAAAAGAATTTTGATGCAAATACTGGATTGATAATTACATTGGATAGATAATTACTTCCATTTGTAATTATTCGATGCAGATTTTGGGATAGGTAATTACCACCAGTCATTAAAAATGTTGGAACATCCCGAACACAGATGTTGGGACAGATGTTGGGATAGGTGTTGTGATATATAGTGTTGGATAGAAATCAAATATCACAAAAAAATCAATATTATATTGAAATATATAAAATACCATATAATATTCCTGATTATCGATATTACAATATTGATATTTGTTCGATATATATTATTGAATATAAATTAGAATCGTAAAATGCCTATATTATATTGCAGATAATTCATAGATATGTTATTGAAAAAAAAATCATTATCACATAACTTTGATATTATATTAGATTTAATATCACAAAATATCATAGAATATTCATGTATATCAATATTATAATGTTATATTTGTTGGATATATATTATTTCACAAATACTCATATGCAACCGTCTCACATGCGACGGCACTCGCGCACGGTCGACCGTGCCCCAGGACACGACCGTGCGCGACTGGTGCCGTCGCACGGTCGACCGTGCCCCAGGACACGACCGTGCGCGACTGCAGTGTATAAGTATGTCTTTTTCAATAATAAGTATGTGATTTTTCACTATAAGTATGTGCTTTTTTTTTCTCACCCACGACTGTGCCCTGGGACACGGTCGAGATAAGTATGTGATTTTTGTCTATACTCTTTTTGTACTATAAGTATATGTTCCCGCGCACGGTCAATCGTGTCCCAGCGTACGACCGTGCGCGGGTGCCGTCGCACATGAGACGGTCTCACAAGAGTCAAACTCATATTATTTAACAAAAATTAATATGACAAAATGTCGATATTGATTGCGGATAAGTAATAGATATTGTTGAACAAAAATCAATATCACAAATATCGATATTATATTTAAAAATATTAAGTTCCGTATAATATCCATGTATATCAATATTATAGTGTTGATATTTTTTCGATATATATTATTGAACAAATATTACTATCGCAAAATGTCGATATTGATCGCAAAACGTAGATATTATATTGAAAGGTATTAATTATTATTGTATTTTATAATATGCAGTAAATTTTATATTTAATTGGATATTTCATCAAATATTATAAATAATAAAGTAGATAGATATTCTATTTTTCTATTATTATTGGGTAAAATCAATATAAAAAAAAAGTCGATATTTTCAAAATTAGCTGTTTGTTACTATGATATTTTCAATTTTCAATATCAGAAGGTACTGCACTTTAATACTCAATCTTATGCATCATACGGTGCAACGCTAGTTATACTAAAAATAATCGCAATTAAAATATATTTTAACTGAAGCTTTTTTAAAATTTTTAATTTTGGTAATATTTATAGGGATTTTAATTGAAGTTGTTTTGAATTATTGTTTGTACAGTTATTATCAAAGTAATTTTGATCACGTGTTGAAATAGGAATTTGGCGCCATAGTTGAAATTGAAATGGTGAAGATATGTGTCTATTGGAGTGATGCATCGTCTCCATTCTCTCCCACCTTTTCTCTCTCTTTATATTTTCCATTCTTCCTTCCCACCAATGCCCACTCCATCTTCATCACACAGGTCTCTTTTTTCCTTCTCTTTATCATCTCTCTATCGATCAATTCTTGTTCTGAAATAACTAACTTATGATATCATTGCAATGGAACAGGTTTCTTGGATCATTTGTGTCGGACAATTCTTATTCCGCTGGGGCCATTCTTATTCCGCCGCCATGTTTAACAACAATGGAGGTTGGTTGAATGAATGAATCCTCACCCCAAAATCCATCCCATTTCTCACCCACTAATAATATTTATATCATGATGCAGTGGTGAAGAATTCTGACAAGGGCAAGAGAAAAATAGCAGAGTTTCGTGGGGAAATAAATCTCGCACTGGGAAACAAGACGAGGGCGGTTGATGTTGGGAGCAGCCAACAACATTTGGATGGGCAGCTGTTTCAAGTCCAACGCATATTAAACAACACAGCGCCCTTGGTCAAACCCTTTTCGTATATGTCGTTGTTAACCGCACCAGACGAGGAGGAGGAGGAGGAGGAGGAGGAGGACATCAACTCTCTGTTTGAGAACACCAAACTCAAAATTGATCAGAAGATCTCTCTCCATGTGAGCATGCATTTATTTACTATATCATTATATGAAGAATTAGATGTTCGATGAAAATTGAAATAAATTAGTCGTTGATTGCAGACGGAGAATCTGAAGCATTCGTTGGAAGGAGTGTTGCGTGATGTAGAAGAAAGGGCTGCGAGGAGAGTGGAGAAGAAAGAAGAGGAGGTGACAGAGTTGGAGAAAATGGTGGAGCATCAGAAGACAAAAGCAGAGTGGCTGGAGGCGAGGGTGAGGCGATTGGAACAGACAAAAGTGAGCCTTAGGAGGCGTCTGAGAGAGGGTGCAGCCGGGCGGTATCTACAGATAGAGGAGGAGGAAGGAGAGTCGTCGTTTGAGGACACGGGGCGGGTGAGGCCCGTGATCCTCGAGTGTAAGGTATGCCGGAGGGAGATGGCGAGGATGATGTTGTGGCCGTGCCGGCATGTGTGTGTCTGCATAACCTGCGAGGCTACCATCCGTTATTGTCCCGTTTGTGCTCACATTAAGACCACCTGCGTTGAAGCTATTTTTCCCCTCTAGAGTTAACTTGTCTATCTCTCTCTCTCTCTCTCTCTCTCTTTTCTCATCCATTTACTTTGTGTTTCTTTCTTCTTTGGATTGATTACTACTTCATTTTTGTTGTTGTTTTTGATATGGGAACATGATCCCCATTTTTGTTTTGTTGTTGCTATTGATATGGAATTACTCTCCAATTTTATTTGCTGTTTTTGATATGAAATTACTCTCCAATTTTAGTATGTATTAGATTGATTCCTACCCTATTTCTTAACAAATCAAATCCCTTGTACAAAACATAGATTCGTACGAAACATTAATCATTCATGTACCACATTAAAAAAAATTAGTTGATGTATTGCATTCCTTACTCGGAGATTTATATTAACAATAAGGATGTCTTCTAGTTCAATTTCGTATTAATTTCAAAATAATTTTCCCACCCAAAACATTAATTATGTCAAACTGCCCAGAATATTAATTATGTCAAATTTGGAAAAAAAATTATATATATTAAAATAATATATATATGATTAATGATATTTAATGTGTATTAAAATATACAAAGATACAATATAATTAAAAAAGGAATATTATCGCATAATTTGTATGATGATGTATATATATAAAGGGAATATTAATCGAATAATTTGTATGATGACCGTATATATATATATATTAGATATATATATATATATATATATGGAAGTGATATGGAAAAAAAAGGTTTATAAAAAAAAGGTTTATACATATTTTGTTTATATGGTAGGTAAACTTTAATATTATATATATATATATATTATATTATATGTTATAGTTAGCAAAAATCAGTATAAATATAAATTATATCATCAATAAATAAAAAATATGTGAGTTGGTCTCTTGTGCACCAGGTGCACATACAGTCCAGATCAAGTTTGGGTCGACTAGGATCCGCACTGTGCACTGTTTTTTTTTTTAATTTTATTTTTTCACTTCAGGTTGTTACCATCTTAAAGATATTATACAATGTTAATATATATATTAAAAATATTTAATATATATTTAATATATATATATATACAATGTTAATCAATAGGTTATATATAAATATATATATATTAAAAATATTATTATATATGATAGTTAATTAATAAGCATATATTCTACAATGTTATTGTTGGTCTAAGTAGCAGTAGGTTTAGAGAGGTGAATAAACCTACTGCAATCTTTCAAAACTTTTACTCCGAAAACGGGTAAGTTCAAGAGTGAGCTTTCAGCTTCACAGCTTGCTTCACAAAAGCAGCTTGCTTGAACTTGCAAAGTTAAAAGTAGCAACCTTTTGGGAGGTTAGTTCGGAGTCTTGAGAGTTGTGTAGCGGATAATCTTTCTTGTACTAAAAACACAAGTATGAAAGATATGCTTTTGATCTGGATATGCAGTTAGGTAGATAAGCATGATACAAACACATAGATATATAGAGGTTCGAAGGTGGAGTAATCTTTTTACATCCTCTCTGCCTCTCTCAAAGGGAACTTTGTTAATCTTGTTGAATTACACAGCCCTAGCTATTACAAAACAGACTTAACAGATGAGTAGCAAGTCTTCACACAGATACTTGCCTACTCCACCAACTGACCCACACAGGATCCTAACCGACCCATACAAGATCCTTACTTTCTTCTTCGGAAAGTGAAAAGTTTAGTAGGAACTTAATGATCCTAGCACTAAGCACTCCAATGATAATCCTTAAAAGGTTGTTATCTTTTCTTCAACTAGGTGCAACAAGGTTTGGCTTCTATTGCAGGTTACTCTGCTATAGCTTGCTTCGTGACTAAGTGACTGAACGATCTATACGTTTCTAGAGATAGAAGAACTTGAGATCTCGTATAGTATTTTTGTTCAGAGTGTTTGAGCTTCATTCATTCTTTTCTTTTGATCTTCCACACACTCTCTCCTCCCACTCATCTCTTTCTTCAGTATCTTCTATTTATAGGTTAGGAAATCTGTCCGTTGAAGTGTGGCAGGTTCCCAGTATTTAATGCGCTGATCCTCGCAGTACATTTTCTGATCTTCATAGTACAGTTAATGCGACTGTTCTTCTTTGATATGCATCAGCTTTCTTGACATGTGTCTTCAATTGATTGGCTCCAATAAATCCTTTTCTTTCTACTGGTAACTTTTAGTTTTCTTCTTGTACTTGCTTTGTCAAGTAACTGAAGTTTCTGTAGGTTGCTGCTTTGCAGTATGCTTGATGTAGTCTCTTCTAGGTACCTTCTTGCAGTAAGCAGTATCCTTTTAGTTTACCAGTCTTTTTCATCTTTCTTGGCAGTGTCCTTTCTTTAAAGCATTCTTTGAAGCATCTTTCTGCAGTGACCTTCCTGCAGTAACCTTTTAAGCCATAGAGACAAATTATGCAGATAACTGAAGGTTGCTTTTCTAAGGTTTTTGTCTCATCAAAACATACTTCATTATTTCCTAACAATTTCCCCATTTTTTATGATGACAAAACCTTTACAGAGAAGATCAAAGGACATACACAAAGAACCAGAAACTTTTAAGCACAGTAAGCAGATATACAAGATATATCATTGTAGAACAGTATGCTTTTATTAAATCATAGAAAGTCAAAAGAAAGGTCACAAGAAGTGAGTTTAGAGATCATAAAGTATTGTATTAAGATATAAAAAATTACAATACAAAGCAGTAAACAGAGTACAAAGTAAATGTTCTATCTTGCTTTTCTGACTCAGTCTTATTTATCTTACTCTAGCCATTCATTCCCCCTTAGCTTGCTGCTAGCTTTAATCTTCTATTTGGCTTCTCCCTCTTCTGTGCGATTCCTCGTCCCAATTGATTCTTCTCTTTGATTTTGGAGAGATAAAGTTTTAGGGAAAGAGGTTTGATCAGAGAGAAAGAGATGTGATCGGAGGATAAAGTGAAGAGAGAGAGAGAGAGTGCAGGCGCAGTAGCTTGCTGCTTCCTTTCTCTCTTCGTCTAATCTCACAAACTCCTCCGACTACTTCTCCTTCTCATTCTCTTCTAAGCAGAAGAATCCTCCCTATAGAAGGGTTGAACTCTTCTCTCATCTTCATTTGAAAGACTTTTGATCTTCTATGATCCTTCATAGTTTCTTTCCCCTTTTTGTCATCATCATCGAGCTGAAGCTCTGGGGTTACTGGAGAGGGATCATTCTCTTGATCCTCCGGTCTCATGGAGAAGAACTTGGGTGCAAGTTCTTTAGCAGTCTCGGATTTGAGATGAGGACAGTAAGCTAGAAGATCGGATCATCTGAGAAAGCTCTGCATAGCAATAGCTGTATATTTGGTGTGACTCTTCATGATTTGAATCGTGCTTGGTTGGTTCTTTAAAGAAAGCATGCTGCTAAGAAAGAATAAAGAGAATGATTTCCAGCAATCGGGTGTCATGCTGGTTAAGGATATGAATATATAAAGACATATAACAAGGTGTAAATATATCGAGTTTGAAGCACTCCCTGTTTTTGAACGGTTTGTTGATCGTACGGTTGAGATTAGATCTTTTAAAATCATCATTAACTGCTTTGCTGGTTTTCAATAAAGTTGTTGGCAGTTTCCAGAACTTTGCGTCTTTTCGCCGCTGGATGAAGTGATTGCTCTGTTGTTCGGTCAAGATTTGATTTTCATCCCTAGATCCTCCTGATCGCACTGCTGAGATCCTGGGATTCTGAAAAGGTGGTCCGCTTTTAATGTACACACGTTACCGAGTGGATTAAGTTTTCTGTAACTGCAGATTTGATGAGGTATAACCTATTAGTGACCTCCTTTCCAATAACTTGATGATAAGTGACCTTGTGTCCAGTGACCTAGTATCCAGTAACCTGGTGTCTAGTGCCCTGGTATGCAGCGACCTAGTATCCAGCAACCTGGTGTCTAACGGTTTGTTATCCAGCGACCTGGTGTCCAGCGACCTAGTATCCAGTAATCTGGTGTCTAGCGTCCTGTTGTCAGAACTTCATTTGACATTCCATAATTTTGTCAAAGCTTTCCCCCTTGGATCCAGTAGTCTATTATCTAGGATGTAGTGACCTCAAGAATTCTTTAGAATTTTTAGCTCCCTGCGGCAATCACATCTTGTTTCTATTGTTTGAGTTGTTCTTGGTGTCTGCTTCCTATTGATTTTGCAGATAAGCTTCTTGGACCTTGCTTTAGTCCATGTAGAACTTTCTTGAGCCTGGAGATTCTCTTCACAAGTGCTCAATTGAAGGTTGCTCTCATAGCCTTTTAATTCCTCAAGCCTTGCTGTCCAAATTGTCCTGCCCTTACTCCTTCATTTGTCAGGTATATGGGGCAATTCCTGTCGATACATCATCCTCCACTATAGCTTTTTGTCAAAGGTACCTGCAAAACAAATATTCTTTTATAGGTACCCATATGAGTATGAGTCCTTTTGAGTTAGCTTTTCTTTTAGGAACTCACACTTTCCTTACAACTATCGGTTGTTGTAGTACTTATTTGTTCCTTCAAGATTTCTGCCATTATGCATAGGATAGAATCGAGATTGGGTGTGTATGCAGGTGTTTACCTACTGTATCTCTCTGGAGTATGAGCTACTTTAGATAAAGACATGAGGGTTTTGATACAGATAAGGTAGAAGGTTTCCTTTCCCTTTCAAGGTTGCTGTTGGCTGCTTGGTTTTACAAGAAGTTTAAGGTTTGCTGTAGTCATCTTACTGCAAACTTATATCCATAGGATTCCCATCAAGGGCTTATATCCCTTACCTAGTGAGTTACCGAGTTTAAAATTTCTAAATTCCAAAACTCAATTTATATCATATTCTTCCTTAATTTTTTCTGTAAAATTTATAAAATTGTAAAATTCATATGAATTATTATCACAGAAGTATTGTGTAAATAAACCCTAGAGTAAATCTATTCAATTCGATTAATCAAACAAATCTCATCTATTTAATCAATAACATATTTTATAAATCAAATCTTTCCGTAACTTTGTCAATGAAAAGAGTGAATCGGAGGCTTTCTCATCGGAGAAGAAGAACGCAGGAAAAAAGGAGAAAGAAGAAAGAGATGGAGAAAGAAGGCAGAGATGATGATGGCGGCGCTGTACCGCTGTAGAATGAAGAAAGAGAAAGAAGAAAGGAAGAAAGAGATAGGAGAGAATGAGTAGAGGCGACTCGACTGCAGCGTGCAGAAAGAAGAAGGAATAAAGGATTAGGACCGCTGGATCAAGAATAAGAAGAAAAAATAGGGAAAAAAAAGAAATTATATATTTATTAGAGCGGGTCAGAGGAGTGGATACTAGAGCTGGTTGGGAGGGGCACCCAAGACTCACCCTTATACCAAACCTTTCCTCTCCTTTCTCTCTCTACTTTCCGATGTGGGATGTAATCTTTTCTCTCTCTACAAAGAATAACATCGCCATCTTCATCGTACTTGGCTCCTACTTCTACTGGTTGAGATGCTGTGTGTTTCGAGGCGCAGTTTGAGTTGCGATGGAGAAGTAGTATTCGAATAAGGGTAGAGAAAAAGGGCGACAATGTGTTCGACAAAATGCTCAAGAGACAGAGTTCTCTGTTATGCGATGAAGAATTGGGGTTTCAATCCTTCTTCATATCTGGAAACAAGTCCCTCATCATGATTTGCACAAGGTTTTTGTATATTTGTCATTATTAGTTGCCAATCTCAACAACTTTCTGTGCATATCTTTGATTTAATTGTTGACATGGCTTTGAAGGAGGTAGCATACATTACTAAGCTAAGTGAAATAATGGTTTCGCTTGAATCTTTCTTAATCATAGGCCTATGATTTTGATGATGTACAACCAAATTGGTAGTAGAACAATTTGGATATGAATCAATGATGAGCAAAGGAAAAAGGCTTTTCGTAATCAAGAACTAACGACACATAAAATGTATCGTAATCAAGAAGTATACATGAAATTTCGAAGCAAAATAGAATGAGAATAAGGAAATACCAATGAAAAAAGTTATGGACTGTACAGCTCTGCAACCAGATTTAGAAAGAAAAGCAGAGATGTTGCAAGTTGCAGCAATTAGAAATGGCTTCGTGAGTTACAGTGAAAATGGCTTCGTATGGATATCAAATGGTTCATTAGCACTAAGCTGTGGTTCCTGCAATTCAAATACAAAGTTGGAATTGGATTGGATGATGAAGTGATGATACTATGAACTTTTGTTGTTGTATAGATGAAAGCTAGACAGTGTGTTTAAATGTAGATAAGTTTAATAAGACGGACCTGTTTGAGTCCAAGACCAGCACTTCCCCCTGTCAAAAGCATAGTGAGAAGTGTGGTGACGACACCCCCTCCCATGGCTATTTCATCATCCGTCTTGCGAATGGTAGACCTCATTGCGCTTAATATGCTCCCGTATGTACTTCCTTGTCCCTTTTCTATTGCTTGGATGAACGCATATGTCATTGCCCCCGTTGAAGTCACCTTAGATAGAGCCTGTTCGTTGCATCATTCATTTCACTCAATTTCTTCTCTCGATTCTTGATATTGATATCTATTATACCCATTTATACTTACAGCTGTGTCTGCAGATGTTTGATCATCATCACAACCGCTAAAGGATATGGCTTCTCCTCCGCTTGTGCCTTTCCATGTGCCTGTTCGTGGGCGATGATCTTCCCATGCATATCGCCCGCTTCTGCTTCCGCATGCAGGTAAATCTTTGAGAAACTGATAATGGAATGAGAGAGAGAAGAGAAATAGAAAGAGACCTGTCCATTCTACAGAGATAATTTAAATCCAGGACAGTGCCACTGTGGCATGCATCTATAATGGCGTGAAGCTTAACACCCTGGGGAAGAGGCCTCACAAGTGTTGCATTAATTTCATTATCGACGATCATTCCCTGCGTTTCGTAGTCCAAAGGGCATAGTGTTTCATCAAATCCATCAATTTCATCGCCAGTATAGTTGCGTTGTTGGGACCCGTGGCCGGAAAAATGAAACACGAGCGAGTCCCCCGACTGGCAACCCTGGACGAGCCAAAACATCGCCATCCTAATGTTGTGCTTAGTAGGAATTCTGTACGGATCATTTTCCTCTTCTGAAATATACTTTAGATTAGAATTGCAAATACAAAGGTGCAGTATGATTCCTTACTTTTGGGCTACACAATCTTCTTGTCAAAAGTTATTAACTTTTGAGCATATAATCAAAATCAAAATCCCAATTATCTGAAAACATCAACATGCAATCAGATTCTCTAACAACAATTTCAAAAGGAGGTTCATTTTTCCACTTAGATTTCAGTAAAGTAGAGAATTTTCCGTCATTAAAGGAAAACGATGAGTGTGGATTACTAATTTGCACAGTTATATTATATCTAGAACTCATATATTAATGGTCTACAAATATTTATTTCCACCTACATCCCTTAATTCGGATTAATATTAAATCCTAATAAATATCCATATCTCTGAAAGATTCAGTGATTAATAGTCGTTGACCAAATAAAAAAATTTGGCAAGGACAATCCATACCGGATAACTGTGGGGATCAAAGCAGAGGATAAATCAACAGTATCGTAGATTATATATGTCAAATTGCAGTGAATGAACATGTTGCAACTATTATAATTGTGTATAAAACTTACATTCTCAAATTCTAACAACTCCACAACCACAGCCCAAGTTGACATCACGAGTCAACCCTCAACCGAGTCAATGAAAACTCATGACCAAAGTTTCACACATGAATCCAGATCACGATCAGAGAGAGAGAGAGAGAGATTACCAGTGAGCATGAGAATAGAGGAGTCAGGAAACTTAAAGCGATTGATGAGCATATATTTCATACACTTGGCATCATTGATGCATCCTTTTAGCTCATTCCTTGAGTTCTTATAGGAGATCCCTATGATCACGGCTTTCTTCCGGCCATGGCCAGAAGGAGGCGGAACCGGCGGCGGGTGACTGTAAGAAGGCAGACCGGACGGCGCGTGGCTGTAAGGAGACGGAGCCGGTGGCTGCTGCTGCGGAGGGTAGTAGTTGTTGTTGTAGGAGGAGGAGGTGGTGCGGGGGTCAGCTATGCGAGTGATGGCGTGGCAGACGGCGCACCGGATGGAGGTGGCGCCCGGTGGCAGCTGCAGCGGCGTACGGCAGTTGGAGCAGTTAACTAACATCAACATTTTACTTCGTTTCAGAAGAGATTTGGGAGTGTTTAAATGTTGAGAGAGAGAGAGATAGAGGAGGGGGGAGAGAGAGAGAGAGAGAGAGAGAGAGAGAGAGAGAGAGAGAGAGAGAGAGGAGGAGGAGGAGGCTGCTACCGAGGAAATGGAGTTGGTGGAGATATATAGTAGGAGGGAAATATTTTAGACCCTTGCACCTCTCTCTCTCTCTTTCTGGTTTTTTGTGTGTGTTTGTTTTTCAAATTTGTATTTAATAATATAAATAATTTCACTAGTGTCTAGTGTTTTATATAAATTTACTTCATAATTCATATTTACAAAAAGAGTACTCTGCTATGATCCTTTCATAAATTAATTTTTTCAGACAATTCAACACAAAACATTTAACTCAGAAAATAAAAACTAACTATGATCCTTTCATAAATTAATTTTTTTGAGACAATTCAACACAAAACATGTAACTCAGAAAATAAAAACTAACTTGTAAAATTGAATTTGAGTTGTGGATAATGAGATTTTGTTTGTGATATAAAAGTCGGAAATTGTATTTTTAATAGGAGATAGAGTTGGTTTCATGTGTACCAAGTGCACATACAATTTGGATTGGGTCCGGGTCGACCTGGATCTGCGCACTTTTTTTTTTAATTTTTGTTTTTCGTTTCAGGTTGTTACCTTTATGTTATAAGTGTGTGACATTTATGTTATATTAGTGTGATCTTTATGTATAAATGTAGTGACTTTTATGTATAAATGCGCTGATTTTTTTTTTTTAAATGTTTCATTTTTTCCCAAGTTATGGATCATAAAAGTTATGATATTTGTGCATAAAGGTCACAAGAATACAATATAAATGCCACAACAATACAACATAAATGTCTCAACCTGAAGCGAAAAAACCTGAAAATCTTCATTTTTTTCTAAGTTACCAAACATAAAAGTCATAAGATTTATATATAAGGTCACACTTATACAACATAAAGGTAACAACCTGAAGCGAAAAAAAGAAGATGCACAGGTCCAGATCAGGTAGCCCTAGTTACCCCAATATTGATCCATGTAACTGATGCACAAAAGAATTTGCCTAGGAGATATTATAGTCTATAGAAAGAATTCAACATCTTAAATTTCAAATAATCTTTAAAATTTTAATGTTAAAAGAGATCTAGATAAGAAGTTATTTTCGGGTGTTACAAAGTGATTTTTTATTTTATTTTTTTGAGAATTTTTAAAGTAATACTCCCTCCGTCCCATGAAAATTAGCCTATTTGCCATTTTCGTTTGTCCCACTTAAATCTGCCAGCCCCAAAATGGCAAAGAAAATTTTACTCTCTTACCCCTCAATTTCTTTCATTTTACAACTTTTGCACTCAAAAAGTTGGTTTCAATTACAAAATTGCCACTCAAAAATATTAAAATAACACATCCAATCAAAGTCAACAGCTTTTTCTTAATATGTGTGCCAGTCAAAGTAGGCTAATATTTGTGGGACGGAGGAGGGAGTAATAAAGTTTATAGCCTTGAAGCCTATAGGATTGTGATTTGAATAAGACATAGCAGACAAAATTTAATACGTACAACTCATGATAATCATTTAATGGGATATTTGTTAATAAAAACATAATTTCTTTAAATGCAATTTTAACTATAAAAGCGGTGAGCAAGGGAAATCCCACAAACACACAATCAACTACTTCAATTATATCCCTAATTCTATCTTGTCTATTAGATATTAGAGATTTCAAATTAACTATATAAAACAAGAACATATAAAATCCACAGAGACATAGAGATATATCGAAGCACGTCTTAGAACATGCTTTCATCTAATTCACATTATGATATCACTTGATCAATCCAATTTCAATGATTAATTATCTCATATAAGCAATCACAAATATCGAATTGACAACTCTCTCAAGTCAGTTAACCAGTTGATTATTATGTTAGCAGAGGTATCTTTACTCAATCTGATAAAGCAAAACAACTCCCAAAAGTACATAAGATTGAAATTCGCATCACATAGGTCATTAATCTCTCAATCTAATTCCAGTACATACATCATGTGTTTATTCTCCCATATTTAAAAATCTCTTTTCTCAAATTTTGATTTAATTACTAAAACATGTTTGATTACTGGACACATAATCAAACAAGAAATCAAACCATAAGCACACAAATAGGATAAATAATCAAGAAAGTAAATTAAATCAAAGATCCGTTGAAATTTAAATTAGACTACTAACCTATGGAACCTATGAAAAACTAGTTAGACAAGAAAATTAACAAGATTATAGACAAGATTGAGAATATCATATCAAAATTGAAATTATCCAACAATAAAAGAAAGATTATATCATTACATTGTATCATGCAATAAAAATTATTAGATTATATAACCAGTCGCGCATCGCGCGGGTGCACTACTAGTTTTTTATAAAATTTCAATATTTTTGAAAAATAACCAATATTTTCCTAAAATAAAGATATCGATATATTCATAAAATTAAGGTACCGATATATCTACTGAAACCGATACTAAGGAGAAGCCTAATATATATACAAGAGAAATCAGCAAAAATTTTCCAACATGGTACAAACGCACCACCTTAGTCTTCAATTTCTCATTAATACATTAACCATTTTAGACAAATAATATTACATCTCCAACCTCTCTTGTACGGGACCCACCCACCATAATCTTTGCCAAAAATGAGCAAAATAAGCTAGCTAGCATTATTTTCCAATGAAAAAAATTATTCTCTGATGAAACTTTGAATCTTCCATTCGATCATGTTTAAAGTTTAATACAAAAGTTGAAAGGTAAACATGCAACTTCAATAAAAGCTAGATGAATGGGGAGAGAGAGAGAGAGAGAGAGAGATGGAAATTGGAATCATATATAAGAGATGAATGGTCTTCAGAGCATGAGCTGGTGCTGCTGTAGGAGAATCTAAGGGAAAAGACTATGTTTAAACTTTGATATAGGTAGGCCTTTCATGTCTGCAAATAATGCATTTTATCGAATTTATGAGGAATTCGTCCAACCCCTTCCAAACATTTTACCTTTTCCGCTTTTTACTTTTTTCAGTAATAGCCATATGATTAATTTGTATGGAAAGATGATTTTACTATGCGCGCAAGGGGAATCCACTGTATATATACAAGAAAAGGTATTCCAAACATTAGTTGTATGTATTGAAATATGTGTAATTGGGTTATACGATGTTTGACAAACATCCACGTAGCATTTATATTTTGTTAGACATAGTTTTATATTACAATACTCATACTTTCATATGCAAATATCATAAATTTATACAATATTTTAACTTAAAAAATCCTAATGTTAAAACAATTATTTTTATGTGATATTACTTATATATACATTTATGTAATATTATTACTTATACCTTTATATCAACATAATTATATATTTATGTAACATATAAGAGTACAATTAATGTTACCAAAAGATATGACTAACACAATTAAAAGGTATAACTAATTTAACTAAAATGTATGAAATATATAATGGATTGTTTGAAAAATATGCTAATACAACTAAAACCCTACAGGAAGAACTAACATATATAACATAAAGGTTAAACTATGTAGAACTAACATAACATAATTGTACATGTTAGCAAATTTGGTGGGTTTTGACGCACTAACCTAAGCACATGGAGCGCATGCAGCCGTGTGGGACGTGCATGGAGCACATCTGAACTTACGTTGACTGAGTTGACCCGATAGATATACAAAAAATTTAGTGTATATACAAATACAAATTAGAAGTCTGCTTACAGCGCGCTATACTTAGAAGGATTTCCAAAAGAAAGTATGTTACATGCTGCAACCTGGAAGCTGCGCGTTTTAGAATGCAACAACCTGCGTAATGCAGCACCCCCAATAAGTTGTAGCAACTGAAGTCACATACAGAAGATCGACAAGGATCAACCAATAAACACTGCTGCATGTCAAAGAATACGAGGAAACATCAAGACTTTAGTTGTCACTGTAGTAAACACTTGTGCCTGGGACAACTGCAAAAACTACAACAGATTACAACCACATTTAATAGACTGCAGCATGGAGAAATCGACATACCATACAAACTGCAGGTACACATTAAATGAGGTGTACCCGAAGAGATATGAAGATCAAGAAAGTCAACCAAAAGACATCATCAAGGACGATTTGAAGATCAAGATTGGTGTGACGAAGAGACGAATCAGAAGAAGACACATGGAATGTGTTTCCTTCAACGAGCACATTCCACCACCTTTTAAATAGAGAAAGAGTGAAGCTGAAGAAGACAACTAAAAATTGAAATTTTCTTATAGCTCTCAACTTCATATTCTGAAGCTTGCAGCAAATATTGCACTTACAAAGAACAAGTGTTTTCAGTTCGATCAAATAACAAGATTGAATGAAGAGAGAGTAGAAAATTCCAGTCTTGAGATCCACAATAGAAAAATATTCTGATAATGAAAATTGGTATAACATTTAAGTTAACAAATATTTTGAGGAGGAAGATAAAGAAAATCGAGATATATTGTGTAATACCTCAAAAGCAAACATATAATACCTTAAAGGTATTTATATAATACCTGAAAATTGAGTATCAAATACCTTAAATATAAATATAAATATAAATATAAATATAAATATGTAATACCATATAGATAAAAATGTAATACCTGAAACATATTTTATGTAATACTACTTTAAGGGATAAATATCTAATACCTTAAATTATAAGCAGTAATACCTTAAAGTTTAAGCAATAATACCTTAAAGATGAATATGTAATATATTATACTCAAATATAAAATACCTCAAAGGTGCATATGTAATACCTCAAAGGTAAATATGTAATATTTTATGTTTTAAGCGTAATATCTTAAACTATCACTGCAGCACAGCTGTGGACGCACAGGGGCACGTGGCCACCCATGAAAGTGATCCAGGCATCGGGTCAGATTGGGGGCACACAAGTTTTTACCATGCTATTATATCCAGTGTAATAGTTTAGTCTGCGAGGCCTATTTCATTTTTCACTGAAAAAATAAAAAATAAAATACATTGTGGTCATACTTTGAAGGATTATTTCAAAACCATTTTCGAAAAACAATCATGAAATATGCGTTCAAATGGCTTCCTCTTCATTTCTCGGACCCTTCCCATTAACAGACAAATTCATTTCTCATCCGATCATACTCACGCCAAAATCAAACTCTTGGTTCAACACAACAAGTTTCATGAAGCTTTAGAATCATACTCGAAGCAGCTCAATTTTTCGAGTAAGAGTTCAAGATTCACTTTTCCTTCCCTTCTCAAAGCTTGCGCTTCTCTTTCAAATTTCGACTATGGCGTCGCACTCCACTCCACAATCATAAAACTGGGTCTCCAACTTGATCCTTACATCATCACTTCTCTCATTCGCATGTACGTTAAATGCGGGTCCCTCTGCAATGCACTGGAACTGTTTGATAATTTGTCTGACTGTGAAGTTTGCAGTCATGACGTCGCATTATGGAACTCTATCATTGATGGTTATTCCAAAAATGGGTTCTTTAATGAGGGTTTGGTTCAGCTTCGCCGGATGCAAGCGTTGAATATTAAGCCTGATGGTTATACTATGTGCATTTTTCTTGGAATGTCCAACTTTTTTGGTATTTCATATGGGAAAGAAATCCATGGGTACATTGCTAGGAACAGTTTTGATGATGATCCATTTGTAATTACTGCAATGCTTGATATGTATTCAAATTCTAGTAGGCCCATAGATGCTTGGAATGTTTTCAAGAAATTGGAAAACAAGCACAGCGTTGCTATTTGGAATGCAATGATTAATGGCTTCTGTGAAAATGGGTTTTGGAGAGATTGTTTACAGTTATACTCATTAGCCAAAAGTGAGGGCCTTGAATTGGGTTCCACAACATTTTCGGGTGTTCTAACAGCTTGTTCACAGGGTGAAGCTATGGATTTTGGCTCTCAGCTACACTGTGATTTGGTTAAAATGGGATTTCAGGATGACCCTTATGCTAGCACTTCTCTATTAACTTTTTATTCGAAGAGTGGAGTTGTTGAACATGCTGAGAGAGTTTTTCACATGACTAGAAAAAAGGAAGTTGGAATATGGAATAGCATGATATCAGCTTATGTTAATTGTGGTTTTGTCTTTGATGCTTTAGATATCTACACCCAGATGCGTCGCAAATATGTTTCACCTGATTCTTTCACCATATCAAATATCTTGATAGCGTGCAGCATGATTGAGTCGAGCTATTTTGGAGCAATGATGCATGGGGAACTGGTAAAGAGGCCAATAAAACACAGCATTGTTGCTGTGCAAAGTGCTCTACTGACAATGTACTCAAAGGTTGGAAATGTAAACGATGCCCTTAATGTTTTCAACCAAATGAAAGAAAAGGATGTGGTAGCTTGGGGTTCCATCATGTCAGGGAGTTGTGAGAATAGGAAATTCAAAGAGGTTTTATGTTTATACATAAGAATGGTATATGATGGTGTGAGACCTGATCCTAGTATTATAGCAAGTGCAATTACTGCTTGTGTTGGATATGGTGATGAGAAGCTAGGTGGTTGTTTCCATGGATGGGCAATTAAGGAAGGGTTGGATTTGGATGCTTTAACAGGTTGCTCTCTGATAGAGTTTTACTCAAAATGTGGAAAACCAGATATGGCAAGAAAAGCATTCTCAAAGGTGTCGCAAAAGAATCTGGTGGTTTGGAATTCCTTAATATCATCCTACTCACAGAATGGCCTCCCGCATGTCTCCATTAGTCTTCTCTCTCAGATTCTGCAACATGGCCTCGCTCCAGATTCAGTATCGATCACCACTGTTCTTGCTCCAGTTTCACAGCTGGCAGCATTGCTTATGGGAAAGAGCATACACAGTTACTACATAAGGTCTCTGCTTAAAAATGAAATTCAAGTGCAGAACACATTGATTGATATGTATATCAAGTGTGGATGTTTAGCTTATGCAAAACGTGTGTTCCACAACATGTTGAAAAGAGACATTGTAGCGTGGAATTCAATGATCGGAGGCTATGGATCCAATGGTGAATGTCATAAAGCCATTGGCTTATTTCATGAGATGAGAAACTCAGGAATAGAACCTGATGGGATAACATTCCTCAACCTCATCTCATCTTGTAACCATTGTGGTCTCATTGAAGAAGGTCTAAACCTATTCCATTCAATGAGGGGAAACGGCATTGAGCCAAATATGTATCATTACGTAAACATAGTGGATCTCCTTGGCCGTGGTGGATACCTAGATGATGCTCGTGAGTTCATAGAAAAGATGGCCATTCCACCGGAGAGAGGCGTGTGGCTCTCCTTATTGTCTGCATCTCGAGTTCATCAAAACGTTGAGATTGGGGAAATGGCGGCACATAACCTCATCAAAATGGACCCTCAGAGAGGCAGCAATTACGTGCAACTACTCAACTTGTATGTAGAAGCGGGGCTTAAGGAAAAGGCTTCAAATTTGAGGGCAGTGATGAGGGACAAGGGACTAATGAAGCTCCCGGGGTGCAGTTGGATTGAGTCGAAAAACAAAGTTGAGGTTTTCTTCTCAGGGGATTCATCCTCAACTAAGACAGTGAAGATTTATGAAGCTCTTGAGAGCCTTAAGAACATCATGAAGAGAAGAGAATGTGATTATGAGGAAGGTGAAAATGATCCACTACCGCCTGCTGTGGGTGGGCTCATGTCCCTGGTTGATGTGTCAAAATCACATTAAATGTTTTTCTCATTTTCTTACACAATCTTGGGTTGGCATTTCCATGAATGTACTTGTAGTTGCATTCCAATTGTTAAATCTATTAGTTAGGATATACTCAAATTTTTACAAGATTTGCTTGAGAAAGTCTATTGAGATTTATGGTTTCATTAGCAATGTTTGCTGACCATATCAAATATAAACAGGGAAATTTCAAAAGGATTAGCAGAATAGTAAAGAAGGTTGAAGAATTGATTGATTGAAAACAAAACCAAAATGTTTTACAGCCTGATCAGTGAATAGCTACTCATGATGATAATCATAGACATTGAAATCACTATAGAGCAGAGATCCATTTACATAGTGAAGCATATAATAACAAACATCACAGAAATAACAAGGATTCGATGGCGCCCATTTGTCGTCCACAGTCACCTTCTCTGCCCTGTAAATTTTGCAAGCGGAACATTTCTTGTATCGGAGCTTTTGCTGATACGTTATGAGTGGGTAAGCGGCTCGGTTTTGTACATCCTCCCGATGAATAAGTCTCATGTCGCGTATCACAATTAGATGTTTGCAGTCCCCCTAGTGAAAAGACAATGAACATCAGAGTGAAACATGTCGATAAGAAATATACACTACACATGCAAATAAACTCATAAATTCCTGCAATAAGACATCATCTTTACTCAAAAAAAATAAAATCCGAAAATGCTGTTAGAAATTATGGAATAGCAACTATATCTACAATTTTGTAGCATATCTCTTACTTATCGTCCCCTTTTTGCTGGTCACCAGGACCTCATACATACACATACTGACCAGATTCACTCTCAACTAAAACATGATCAAATTCAATACACATTGTAAAAGCCAACTCCACTATAGTCTACATTGTGGTACATGAGAACACCATCGGCACCTCTAAAACTTCAATAAAGATTGGATATATTCATTTTTCATCTTTTTCTGAAACGAGTATCAGCACGTGCGTCGCACGTGTAGGATAAAATTTTTAAATCAAAAATATTATATTACTATTAACTTTAAATAATAATTTTTTATAAGGATATACAATCTATGTTAAATTAAATTAAATTCAAAAAAATGTATAGTAAATTAGAGTTCTACTCATAATAGAACTCTATATGATTTTGATTTGGAATTCTAATGTAAAATTATTTAAATTTGAAAATTATAAATTACTATTATAACCTTAAATAAAATATTTAATAAGGATATATTAGACAATCCATATTTTGTAAGAAATATTCATGTTTTTATATAGGTAATAGATATAAGCATATAATATATCCTATCTTATCACAAGGGTCAGGCACCCTAGCTTACACGATAATTTGATGATATCGTTGTACTTAATGAGTCTGGCATCATGTTATGAGTTACAGGCCTACAACACTATCTTTCAAGTTGGTTAGAGGTAAGTTGATAATCAAAGGCTATGAGAAAGATTTTAAATATCCAGGCATGTCCAAACTATGGAATAGAAAACCTATGAATGCCAAAGCAAATCAGAAAATCACACACGAGCAGAATCCAAGTGAATTCTTTTAAAGAGCCAAGTCTGCCTATCTGTCTGAGTCAGCCAGGCTAAATAACTACTTTCAGTTTTCCAGGAAATATTGAATAAATCAATCTCATACAAGTGAAGATCAGGTTTTGCAGCATTGGAAATTTTCATGTAACAATATTGACTAATACAAGCTCGTTGACATCAAGAAGGCATATTGAACATGCCATATAACAGAAAACACATTGCTGTGTTATATAACCCCAAACAAGAAATATTATGAAAGCATACCTGATGACAATAAAGATACCCAGCACCAAGTCGAAATACAATGTCACAGAATCTAGTATTCCGCATGTGAACCGATTTGAACTTCGGCAAGTACTGCTTACTTTCACTACCCAAAAGTGCCTTTTGCTTCTGCTGTAATTCACCAGCAACAATATATTCCCACTTTTCAAGTGCATCGCTCTTAGAGTTATCAAGCCAATCAAGAATGGTTCTACTGTAGTCAACGGCAAAGGGCTCCCTCATATCATTACAAAAGACATCCTGAAAAGACATTTCTAGAGGTATCAGTAATAGATTTTGCTCTATGTGAGAGATGACAAGTTAGATTTCTTAGTCAGTCAGAAAGCTTACTTCTATTAAGAAGTATCCTGAAGGATCATACCGCCCTGCCTTCTTCATTACCTCATCTGTCAAACAATATATTTTGTCTCTTACTTCAGTCAAAAGCTGCCGTCCTAGGACCAGGAATTCTTGAGTCTACAAATGTTTTTTTCAGAAATCATTAGTTAAAGGCATGTGAAATAAAAACCAAAAGAAAAGGATTATGTTATCAAACAGATATATGAGATATGAAATAACTACTTTGCGAACAAGTCTAAAATAAATGTGATCCATGACCTTTTTCATAATTTGGTATTGAATTATTTTTGATCTTGTCTACTGATAAAATTATCTATTGCTTCAAGTTCACAAAGTACAAATATATACAACTTAATATTCGACTATATTACTAAATTTCAAAATGAAAATGACCATGCAAAAACTAATATCATTTCGCACTTGTTTCTTGCTTGACATTACTGCTCTCATCAACTTATCAAGAATGTTCAAAGCATTAGGCAGAGAACAACGGCTAGAACATATGCCATTTCTAAACCTTTCAATTCTTAACAGATATTGAAGAATCCATATTCAACTGTCCACTCCGCACATGGAGTCAAATTGCTTAAATCTTACATTTGTTTAATCCCTAAGAACATCAGGAAGCCCCCAAGTCCACAAGATATATGTCTCAGTGCTTGCAGCTGTTAAAGTTTATGTTTCATACAATTTTTTACCAGATATCCAAATATGTTATCAACAATCTCTTTCTACTAAAGACACTATATTTATTTACATTATTCATTTGGCTTATTAAATTTCCATTTCCTTTGCTCAAAATTATTCTCTCTTAAGTTGCATAATCGCTGAAACACTTTAAACAGAAAGAGGCAAAGTTCTAGTATCTGAATAATAACCATATCTATTAACTATTATGTAAATAATGAAAGACTAATCAACATATTTGTGTCCTTTGGAGAAAAGAAAATAAAGGAGCAATAACCCCTCTTGATAGAACAAGAAAGTGTTTATTGCTCCTTATGCACTACCTTAAGTGAGTGGCAAATACCTTGAACCATGTTTTCCTGTTATGGTAAACCTCAAAACACAGGAGAACTTCAGGAAACTGCACTGGAACATTATCACAAGTGTTTGAGGCTCTCACCTGCCATGTATTTGATAAGCCCAATCAAATACTAAAATAAATTGATTGAGCAAATGATGCCAATAAATAAAACTAGGTCTACACAACAATTTCATTTCACTGACAAAGAAAGGGTTTAAAGGAACCATATTATGAGCTACCACTCTTAGTATTTCAGTTTGATTAAGTGCTGCTTTTCTTGATTTCCAAGATATTCTAAATTCAAAAAACTGAAAGTACTTCGCTCATCAACCTAAAGCTTTTTATTGTTTTTTTTCTTTGAAATTAATTGTTCTTAAAGTCTTTCCTATCATTTATGTAACATGTAGAAGGCATCAACATTGATAGCAGATTTGTGATCCAAGCTCCTTGGCGATGCAATCGTGTCATCTCAACATGCACTAAAACATGAAACTTTATAATCAGTGGGATTATAGACTCGACTGCAAGCATTGAGGTTTGCAGCATCTGCCAGGATTAAAATTGTGTCTGTACAATAGCATAATCATAAGCCTACAGTCAAACTTGAAGAAAACAATGTGGGGAATAGGATGGTTGTACACTTATCATAAGTTAAAGAAGATAGCCGGCAGCTCTGCATAAAATGTGAAGTAGCATCCCCATATATTTTCAGTCTCAACTCTCAACAATGTTTGGGTTCATCTGAACAGATTTTAACACCAAGGAAAATCACACTTCGATCACCCAACATTGAAGTTTAGGCATGCATGCATATGGTCAACTTAATTTCATCATAAAGTCTAAAAGTCTAAATCACATTCAAACATATCAGAGTACTCTACAATATTATTGAGTACGTTGAAATTTTTCAAGCCACACCCAAAAAAATACATAGAGAAAACAAGTATCAAAACTCATTTCTTAATTATTATTATATGCATGAAGTATTTTAATAGAACCTCACCCTCATATTTAGCCATTATATCATATAAATCATAGAAACAACCAAAAAAAGTTGACCAAATAAGATATTGGAACCCACAAGGCAATAGTTAAGAACAGTGTACAAGTCTGATAATATGCAGAATGCCAAAACTACATTCTAAGTTTTCCATTTATGCATAGTATCAAAAATGAACAGATGTGAAGGATGCAAGGGAGAAAGATGAAAAACCTTTGTTGACACACTTCCAGATTTCAGAGATTTGATCTTATCAGTTTTTTTGTTCGCTCCACATCCAGGGACCCTGGAATTACTAGTGGGAAAAATATAAAGACAAAAGGAAGGCAGAATGTAAATACAACCAGTGATATAATAGCTGAAATGCGGTCCACAAATTGTTACAAAGCTTACTTGAATGAATGCAATTTCACGGCTGCTTTATCTTCTTCTTGTTTTTGTTTAATTCTAGCTAATTCTTCCACCTTTGCAATATAGCTTTCCTAGGAGAAAGCATAAGGTTAAAACATAAAGAAACACACAAAGAAAAAGGATGGTGATAACCAAGTCATGCATTCATACATCAAACGAGTGATTTTTTTTCCTTTCAGGCTTCTTCTTCTTCTTGCCCTTCAGTGAAAGGTTTTTGTTTGATTTCTCATTATTGATAGCTTTAGGTGGCAAGCCATTTAAGGATGTACTTGATACAATTGCCTTCGCATCCCCTTTTAAATTCTGTGAACAACCACTTGCAGGGCCAGATGCACAGTTATCATCTTCTCTCCTGAAAAATCATAACAAAAAGACTATTAAATCAAGTAAAAAGTGGAAAAGATATCTACTAAATAATATTTTTGAAAAGATTAAATGAATCTCCACCTATACTTAGAACATCTTAGATATCTACTAAATAATAATTTATTAGCCACCAATACTTAGAACATGTTAGATCCTAACTAAATGGTGCTTCACTGTGGAGTATGAATAAAAACATGATGAGAGAATTTCCACGCAAATCATTTCCGGAGTTCCATTACATTCCCAAGGACACTATACACATTACACATGCAACGAGAGAGAAACGAGAGATTCTTTTAACAAAAATACATCAGTAGTTATTCTATCTAATTTATTGAAATACAAATATGTATTGATGCAAAAAGTATCTTCTAAAAGACAGACCAAGAGCACGTAACATATATACATTTATCAGAAACTTTCAGCACCTCTTGAATGCTTTGAGCAGGATAAGTTTATCTAAACTAACTAAAAAAGTACATCATCAGTAGTTTCCTCCTAATATGAATGAATTTTCACCAAAGGCACCAGATATTCATCATTATATTGCATTGGCGGGTAAAAGCCAACAGAATGTTTTATCGTTATTTTCAGAATCATACACTGCATTCAATAGAACCCACTACGGCACTACCAACTGCAATGTCGTTAAATGAATATCCACCCACACAATAAAGCCAGATTGTTTTAGTCAAAGAAAATTTTAGCACCAGTAGTAGTTTTAGCCGAGTAAAAATAGTCTACATGCAGGCAATCCAACATGTTCCACCTACAGAAACTATATTTATGATCATTTTCTCTAGTTTCTAATCCTGCATACTTTGAAAGTGAATAACCCTGATCACATTTTAGAACAATGAGAAAGGACTGAATCAGAAATTCAGAATATCATTCTCTAGCCAATTACCAACAAAGAATATTGGATTTCAGAATAATAATGAAGCAAAAACTGCTATGCACTACAATACTTAAAATTTATTTACCCATTACACAAGGCAATACATGCAAACACAATTTCTGAGTGGAATATGAAAAAACAAAGCCAGGTCCTTCATTAGAAAGAAAGAAAGAAAAAAGAAAGTGAAAACTTTAAATCAATTAATCAATACTAAAAGAAGAAGAAGCAGGAAACAAGTTCCTTTTAACCTGACCTGGGGCTCAACTGCTCTTCCGTAACTTGTGAAGCATCTGCAACCAACTCATCATCCTGTGTCCCCATAAAAAGTGATTTTCAGATACTGCTAGATAAGTTAAGCAGAACACCTTTCAAATTAAATTTCAGAGCTAGTACCTTGAAAGCTTCTTCAAATGCCTTATTGACTAACTCATCCTCCCGAATTATTTTGAGTTCATCTACCCTATTAAATTAAAAATGCATAAGATAGGTACTAATATAAAAGTCAGTAATGCATAACAGAGCAGACTGGCCAAAAGCATGGTAAGGTTAAAAAAAAAATAATACAAGTTAAGTATAACAAGTGCAGACATGACCCAAAAAAGAAGAGCAAAGATGGTAAGGACGAATGATCATGCATAACTGAAATCATTTGGGATTTTTTGAAAAAGTCTATCATCACATAGTGGCAAGGCTTCTTAAATAGATAAAGCGATCATCAGAAAGCAGTAAGTAATAGGAAATATGTCATTAAAGAGCCTCAAAGTCAACTAGCTTAAAATCAAGGAATTGTGTGTTATCTGACAATACAAACTTCTATCATGGTTTATGATATAATTCTCTTTAATAACATCCCTATCAAACACAAGCTCAAGCTAATAAATTGAAAGATACTTTACAGCTTCACTTGTGTTTTCATGTATTCCAAAGAAGAGGTAGGTAGCACTCATACACATTATTGCAATCTATTCAGCACTGAACCTATACTCAATATGGTATAGGCCTAAGACGAGTTATTGCAGCTATAACAAAAATCAAGCAGCATAATCAGTCCATTTTAAGACTCTTAATCTTGATATTACTATGCTACAAAATATTAGAGAACACATAAAGGCTTACGAAATTTCTTCATTGTACATCTCCATAGAGTCTCCAGATAGCTCTTCTTTCAGACTCTGCATGAAGGAAAGAGTTGCACACTAATTAAGTGTCATAGAAATGAGACATTTCGAAGAGAACAAAAGAGACGAATAAACTTACAGCACATGAACACATAAAATTATCAACTAGCTACCTGAAGTTCTTGATACACACGATTTTGGAATTCCGGGACTCTTGTTGGTGGGGCTACGAGATCCGGAATGTATATCGGACCACCAAATGGAACTGAAACATAGATATCTTCTCCACCCTCATCATTACCCAGCAGCATTGCAATATATCTACTCAAGAAACAGAAAAAATTACAAAAATCCACTTTTATAATTCAAGAAACGACTAGACACTACTATAACATCAAAACCTCCTCTAGGAAGCATAATCATCTTAATAATTCAGCACCGAATGCAAAAGGGAAATTAATTCATGTCACACCGAGATATGAATAACACATCAGAATATTTGTATTGTTTCAGGGTTTGATTCGAACACTGTCTATTCCTACTAATCCTCCCTTTCCTAGTATACACACACCCAACAATCCAAATTCAGCCCCTGTTTAAGGAAGGAAAAAAAATCAAAAAATGCTACTTACATAGCGGCGGCCGCCTTGTTACACCTCAGTTTTGAATTTCAGCCACAATCCACCTCTCAAACAGCCTCTAGCCGAAGCGAGGGCAGAGACAAGAGAGGAGGAGAGAGAAAACCCCTAACGTCCAAATTAAGAATATATTATATACATATATATTTAAAATATATGAGTTTATAAGAACATCTATAGAGAAATTCTATACACGTCCCAACTAATACTAAATACACCCCATTAATTTAATATAAAATAAAAATAATTACAAAAATACTCATATACCCTTACTAATCATTTAAACATATATATATATATATATATATTATAAAAATTACATTTTCTAAATATACACCCATGATATCTATATCTATGTATATATATATATATAAACACAATGGTTTCTTAAAAAAGCAAGTCAATATTTTCCCGCCCAAAACACATTTCTAAAATTGGAAATGTTTTTTATTTAATAAATAAATAAATATCATAATTCAATATCTATATCTATATATATATATATATATGGAAAGTTTATGTTAAACTCAATTTTTAAATATACTAGTTTTGTACCCGTGCACGGGATAAAATTTTATAAAATACAATTATAATATTTTTATTTGAGATTTGGAAAAAAAAAAGTATATACAAATGTAATATAATGAAATTAAGTAATTTATATATTATATATTTTAAATATTTAATTGTTGGAGATAATCTCTAGGTACGGTAATAAAATAAGATATCGTAATTTTAAACTTAGTTTATATATAAATAAGATGGATATTAATTCTATAGAAATTATCACATTTCAAGTACACTATTCAAGATAAATGAATAATGTTTACGCAAACAAATCACAACATTAAAGTTATGTTCTATATAAGATAGAAGGAATAATTCAACCAACTACTTTTAAGCATGTTATCTTTAAAACAAATAAATTCTATGATAAAAATTTCAAAAAAATAAAAGAAATATAAAAACAAAATATATGATTAATTTCCAATTATTTCTAACCCAAAAGAAAAAAAAATTCTACCTTATAATGTAAATTTATAGTCTTCTTTATCACTTTTCCATGTAAGTTTTCATTCAAGTTTCTTCACGAAATTCCTGCATAAAGTAAACAAAAAAACAAAAAACAAAATTACATTAATAATAATCCATATGCAATACCAATAAATAAAACATTCATCTCCAAATATGAATAACGATATGAACTTTAATCGTTAAGAAATGATTTATAAAGTCAAAAAATTATTAACTGTCCATCCAAACTATATGATGTAGATCAAA
The DNA here is from genome assembly GCA_005771605.1 of Scutellaria baicalensis. Classification (NCBI taxonomy): domain Eukaryota; kingdom Viridiplantae; phylum Streptophyta; class Magnoliopsida; order Lamiales; family Lamiaceae; genus Scutellaria; species Scutellaria baicalensis. Next base: position 71,366,652 of record CM016721.1, on the reverse strand, counting down.
TAAAAATCATAACCAAATAAAATAAAAACCAAAAAAGAAAAAAAGAACACAATCCCACACCATGAAAGCAGAAGATTTGTATTGCAGAATTTGAGAAATTAAAGAGGAAGTGTGAGTTAATTCTAAGTTTTTTCTCTCATATTTATAGTGCATAATTTGTTCATTAGATATGGAATTAGTCATTTTGTATGTCATAAATTTAGCTGCTTCCTAATTTATAGATTTTTTTCCCAATTATAATGATTGCAAATAAATGTTAGTTTCTACTTAATTCCTATACATGAAATCAAATCACATCATTCACAATTAATGTGTTTATTGATAAAATCAAAACGTTTTATTATATTACATTATGTTATACATTAAATATTATTTTTGTTGAATTTTATTATTTACAAAATAGAAAATCCTGTTCAATATATATAGTATATAAAATCAAGATCAAGATCAAGATAATATCACAATCTTATTTGTTTGCTCATATTATTGTATATTCAATTTAATAGTGAAATTTAGTAGGGACTTATTTGTATCTTATTTAATGGATGAAAATGATAGCATCAACATTTATTATATTTTTAAAATGACATTTCAAATTATATTAATTTTAAAACAAACCAATATTTCTATGTAATCGATGTCAAATAACTTGATGTATAAGTCATTAAGAAATTTTTATATAAAATCGTATGGAATGCTTAGATGAAAAATCATTTAGTTTGCATCTATAAAATAATTTAACATTTTTTTAAATTGAAACATGTTAAATTAACATTTTTATTAAATTGAAACATATTAAATAGAAGAATGGCAATAATTTCTTTTTTTTTCCCTAATTTGTAATAATATTCATCCTTATTTATAGAAGATTAATGAGACAATTGATTTTTTTATTTAATGGATAAATATTATATCTTTTCCATAAATATGAAAACAACTTTTGGGTGGAAAAATTATTTAAGGAAATGTTCTTCTTCATATATATATATATATATATATATATATATAAAGATAATGTCACATTATAGAATATTAATATCATAATTAATTAAATATGATATTCATTTTATTATTGCATATGATTTATTATCAAATCAAGTGGAGTTCTTTAATTTCTTTCTATATGATATATTATATCTTTTAATTTTTATATTTAGAATTATTTAATTGTTGACTTTATGTTTTATCTAGATTATTTGGTTATCAAGTGGCGAATTAATTTTTATATATCTACTCCTTTATATAACAATTATGTTTTATACGTCAACAAAATTACATAAAATTGTATCTATATTTTGGTTATCTTTTTATATATTTTATTATTTTGTAATGATAAGAATTATATAATAAATATATTTTATGTATATATTTACATGCATATTAAATTATATATAAATGTATATTAACATCGAATGAATAATTGTTTTATTATTTATATGATATTATGATTATGATATTATATGATGTAAATCATATATATATATATATATATATGTATACACACATTGCTAAATGATATCATAAATATATGAATAGAAATTGATAATTAAAGTTGACTTACCATATTGACAAATATGATAATTTTATTATATCATATCACTTCCTTAAATATATATATATATATATCATCAATCATGATTTATTATTTATCATTTAACATTTATTTTAATAAAAAAATCATTTCCAATTTTGGTAGGGTGTTTTTGGTGGGAAAATTTTAACATTACTGTTTGAGGAAATGTTTGTATTTTTATATATATAAAGATTTAGATTCCAATTTGTGAATTTATAAATAAGTAATGTTTAATGATGTATATATTTAAGAAAATGATATGACAAAAAAACTTTTCATATATTTATTTATATGGCAAGTCAACTTTGATTATTAAATTTCAATGTATATATTTATAATATGATTTAAACAAAGTATATAAATATATAAGATTTACATCATATAATATCATCATCAATTTGTTCATAATATTCGTAATTTGCTTTCGAAAAGAATATCATCATCAAATAAAAATATAATAAAATGTTTTTTTTATATCCTAATAGCATGAAATTATATAAGATTTACATCATATAATATTATCATCAATTTGTTCATACAATTTGTTCATAATATTCGTAATTTGCTTTCGAAAAGAATATCATCATCAAATAAAAATATAATAAAATGTTTTTTTTATATCCTAATTGCATGAAATTATGTTTACATGATAAGAATGCATATACATAAAAATAATATATGAACATTAACGATCCATTTAATTTAATTGCTTTAGTTTATGCATAAATCGTCCTAAAAGTAACATTTAATAGTAGAGTCAACAACTCATTAATTCATAACTTTTAAATTGGTAGCTAAAATTAGAAAATAAATTAAAACAATGTAATTATTAATAGTTTTAATTTAGAATCATGAAAATTGGTATAATTTAAAATTGGCAAAATATTCTGTGCAACTGGTGCATGGATCTAAGATCCATACATCCGGGTCGACCTGCCCCACGCGCCTCTGACGCGCGTTTTCACGCGCCCCAACGCGCCTGGTGGGTGCGCTCAAACCCACCAAGATTCGCTCCAGACAGTCATACCCTCATGTTATGTTAAGGTTACCCTCATGTTATGTTAGGGTTACCCTCTGAGGGTAACACTAACATAACATGAAGGTATGATTAACATTGTTTTTTACCTTCGTGTTATGTTAATGTTACTTTCATGTTATGTTAGTGTTACCTTCATGTTATATTAGTGTTACCTTCATGTTATTTTAGTTCAATGGTTTTAAACTAAGGGTATGAAATCTGGAGATTGGGTCACATTAACATAACGCGAAGGTAACCCTAACATAACACGAATGTAACACTAACATAATGTGAAGGTAACGACCAACACATGCGAAAAAAGTAAAGAGGCGCGGGCCCCAGCCCGCGTCCGGCCCAGTTGCAAGGATCTCAAATCCGTGCAATTGGTGCATAGGAGAGTAACTCTTTAAAATTGCCTTTAGTTGATTGGTCAATCACTAATAAATTGTCAACTACATTAATTTTTGCATAAATCGTGGCAACAAATTTTCTTCAATATAGTAAGGATTTTAACATGGTAAAAATCTCAAAAAATGATACAACTATAATTATTAATTTCTATATACTTTATATTTTGAAATTTATTATTTATTGGAATCAATTTCAATCATACCATATATAGATAATGGTTAGACAACAATACTATATTTTTTATGGTTATAAATATGCAATAATCATCATTTGTAAGAGTTATAGTTTCTTTCAGCATTTGATCGTCTAAAAAAAAAAACTCTACAAATTTGAGTTTCTTTCTGCATTCAATTGTTCATCAAAACTCTCTGAGCTATTAAGCTTTGAAGTGGAATTACCGACTTATGGTAACTCTATGTGAAGATAAATTAGTTCTAATTCAACTGATGTGTTTTCTAATTTTTTTAGCATAATTAAAATTGTGGCTTTGGATATAATATGAATATATTTTTACTTTGTTTCCATTTTATGATTAATTTTCTAATTATATATATATAGACACACATTTTGTTTGTTGAATTAGGATAATAGTTGAATTCCCAGTGTAATTATCACGTGTAATTTGTTTTATATGTATGAACAATATTATATATGATTACTGATTAAGAACCATTTGAATCACAAAGTGAACCTATAAATGTACATTGAGAGAGTCTCATGTGAGACCGTCTCACGAATCATTTCTTGTGAAACGGATCAAACCCATGATCCATACTTCAAAATTTACATATAAAAATGTAGAAATGGGTTGACTTAATGAGTAAAAATGATCTGTGTCACGAAAATTATCCGTGAGACCGTCTCACTCAAGTTTTTGCGATGTACATTAATATTTTTTTTCCCTTTGCGACGCTCATTTGACATTCATATTTGTGTTTTGTAATATTTATTTGACATATGGTTTCTCCGAATGTTTCATTCTCACAATGTATAACTAATGTTGAATTAAAAGAGGTTAATGGTGAGTATGTTATATATTTTAGAATTTATATTTGATTTTCCTTTTGATCTTTAATTATATTTAGACCAATGTATTATAATAACTCATCTTAATTTTGTAATTTACAGATTAAGCAAGCTCCTAATGATTTTTGGAGGAGAAGTGGACAAATTTCAGAACTACAGAGTTTTTAAGAGATTAAGAAATTCAAAGATGACGGTTGTTTAGCTTTAGCTGATCATTCATTCTAATGTACTTATGTTCAAATTTTCATTTTGTTGGTAGACATTATTATTCTAGACAACTTTTGGTCATTGTTTTTTTGATGGTTTTTGTGTTTTAAAGTATTTGTTAATATATTTAGCTTTAAGGTCTAATTATGTGTTTCCCTATTTATCATTATATTCTCTATTGTTCTTTGTAATTAAACTATAAAAATCTTTATTTTAAAATGAATTGAAAAGTAACAATTTATTAATAAACCTTAATTTCTAACTAGAATAATAGTTTATTACAACATTAAATATACACTATATCAAAAAATATCTTATACAATTGTTATTTTAATAATTTATTATAGTTACTTAATTTATTTTTTGGTTATATAGTTAAGAATATGATCTATATCATAATTGGCAAGTTGAATGACAAAAAAGTCAAATATGGTGTCTTCTCCTTTAAAAATTATTTTGTTAAATATCAATCATTATTAACATTTCAAAGAAAGAAATTTTTTACAAGAAATGGATAAATTTAAAATTTTCATGGATCGTTCTTTTGAAGTTGAAGTGTTTATAAGCATCCCCCATGAGTTGTCTAAGTAAAATTATGATATTGATTCTATTGGTTGATGAGTTTTCAATAAAAGAAAACTGAAGGTTGTTGTCGAGGAAGAAAAAAAGATTAAGAATCCTGTGAAATTATCATAATGGATATTGATTTTTCTCCCCTTTCTGCTTCAAGGATTTTGGTGGATTTCTTTTTTCCTTTTTTTTTTCATTGGTTTTTGGCTTAAAGATTTAAACATTAGATAAGAGGAAAATAATATCACCATAAATGTTATAAATAAAAAAGTGTTTCAAAAATATTAAATTATAAGTATAATTGATTTTGTAAAATCATCTTTACTATTAGTTATATATTATTTAGTTCACAAGTTAAATTAACTTTAAACATCATAATATTTCGTGTTATTCACAATATCTAAAGTTATAATATTCATTAATTAAATATCTTAATTTTATAGATAATTTACTTTATTATGTAAAACTATATGTTTTTTTTTTTTCAAATTTCAAATGTTTTAAATACGAAAAACAGAAAATAAAATTATTTTTTAAGACACTTAATCTCATGTATCGCACGGGTAACAAACTAGCTATCAATTAAAAAAAAAACTCAAATACTGCTAAAAGCTTACAAATATCCATACTTAAGGAAAATGAGAATATGCAATCAGCCATGGATTGATCGAAGATTCCTGCACTTACATGTGATGAAGAACTTTGTTTTGACTTGAAGTGTGTACATATATATATATATATATATATATATATATATATAAATAAAAACTTTTATGCATCAGATGCATGGATCCTAGATCCATGCACCCGACCCGACTCGTGCGTGTACACGCTTCCACACGCCCACGCGCCTGGGCGGATGCGCTCAAATTCGCTCGTTAAGGATACCTTTTAGTTATGTTAAGAATACCTTTCAGTTACGTTAAGGATACCTTTTAGTTATGTTAAGGATACCTTTGAAATCTTGATTCCAGGTTACATACCACGTTATGTTAAGAATACATTTTAGTTATGTTAAGCATACATTTAGGTTATGTTAAATATACATTTAGCTATGTTAAGAATACCTTTTGATTATATTAAGCATACTTTTAGGTTATGTTAAGAATACCTTTAGGTGATGTTAAGGATGCCTTTGAAATCCTAATTCCAGGTTACATACCATGTTATGTTAAGAATACCTTTTAGTTATGTTAAGCATACCTTTAGGTTATGTTAAGGATACATTTAATTATGTTAAGAATACCTTTTGATTATATTAAGCATACTTTTAGGTTATGTTAAGAATATTTTAGGTGATGTTAAAGATACCTTTGAAATCGTGATTCTAGGTTCCTTTGAAATCCTGATTTGATACCCTTAGAATTTGTTCCAGGTCACATACATTTACGTTATATTAAGGATACCTTTAGATTATGTTAAGAATACTTTTATGTTATTTTAGAGATACCTTTGTATACAAAATGTGTAATACAACTACCTTATGGATAAGGTATCTCTAACATAACATAAAAGTATCCTTAACATAACCTAAAGGTATGTCTGACATAAATTAAATGTATGAAATTTGGGCATAAAGGTATCCTTAACATAACTTAAAGGTATCCCTATACATTACCTAAAGGTATTCTTAACATAACCTAAAGGTATGTTTAACTTAACGTAAATGTATGAAATCTGGGCATAAAAGTATCATTAACGTAACCTAAAGGTATTCTTACACATTACGTAAAGGTATTCTTAACATAACTAAAAGTCATGACTAAAATTGAACAAAAAGTTAGCGTGAAAAAAAAAAAAAGTGGGTCGGATTACCCGGATCCGACCCGGTTACATGGATCTAAAATCCATGCACCTGATGCACAAGAGACTTACTCAAAAGTGAATAACCCTAGTGAGTTTTAAATATTATATTGAAAGAAAATAAGAATATCCTCAATAAGTTTTAAAAAGAAAAGAAGAATATCCTCAATTAGTTTTAAAAATTAAGAATAGTTAGTACATTTGATATTGATTTCAGCCATTTTTCTCTTAAGACAATTTATTAAACAGAAGGTATACAAATAGATCACAATTCAAACATAGACAATTAATCAAATATAAATTATGCAATTAGATAACGAATTCGAACATTGTATTTTATAGCTCATGATTGCTTGTTCTAAGGTGGTGAAGAGCCGCTGGAAGGTTTCTTAGCTCAGCTGGAATTTGGCGGTGAAGGAGGCTGTAGACTAAGTAATCGAGAATAGGACAAAAAAATGCCGCCCTGGATTGATCAATAAATTTGTTTTGATATATTCTTGGCTGTAGACTAAGTAATCGAGAATAGGACAAAAAAATGCCGCCCTGGATTGATCAATAAATTTGTTTTGATATATTCTTGGTTGTAGACTAAGTAATTGAGAATAGGACAAAAAAATGCCGCCCTGGATTGATCAATAAATTTGTTTTGATATATTCTTCTAAATTACTTAGTTGTGAATTTCTTTTGCCAAAAAAAAAAACAAAAACAAAAACTTAAAAAAAATTGTGAATCTGCAAATGATGTAATGAAATACACCATGTTTAAAAAAAAAAAAAATTCTGAATCTACAGTTGCAGAAATGGGGTTATGATAATGTAATGAAATACATCATCAGTTTCACGAGGTCGAAACCTGCTTGATAATACGCTCTCTAGACTAAATAATAAATTTATGATTTGTTAATAGAGTTATAAACATTTTCCCATGTTCGGTTTTATATTTTTCGGTAAAAAAATAAATTTATTGATGTGTTATTAGGGTCAAAAACATTTTCCATGTTCGATTTTATATTTTTTTGGTAAAAACTTTGAAACGTGTTTCAAAAAAGTTTATCAAAATAGATTTACTGCATAATGAAAATTCTTCAAAGTTTCCATATACACAAATTTTCATTTGAAAAAGAGTTTATTATTTTTTTTGCCCTGTAATATAGGGGGTCTGGCATTTTTGCACAGGAATGTATCGGGCTGGTAATTTTGCCCCGTATTGATTCAAAAATGTGCAAATGTTGCCCAATTTCAGCCCGAACTGCTTAATTGGGCCCGAATTGCTGACTTGGAATAAAATTGACTTTCAATTCGGGTCAATCCAATCGAAATCTGCCACGTGGAATTATTTATATTATGTGGCATTTTTAAAAATAAAAATTAAAAAATTAAAAGCAAAATAAAAATCAAAATCAAAATTAAAAAAAGATCATCTTCTTCATCCTCCCACCACCGCCGCCGCCACATCCCACCACCACCGCTGCCATCTTCTTCATCTCCAAACTAGTATTCAGAAATCGTGGACCTTTAATTCCGAGAACCAAAACGATCATTCCGACAAATTAAGTTGGATTCTCAGAAATAAAGCTGATCATCGGCGGCGGCGGATTTCCACCACGGCAAGGATCATCTCCGTCAACATCCCACCACCGGAGGAGGGGTCGTATATCGGCGGTGACGGTGGCGGTGGCGGTGGCGGCGGCGGAGCTAAGGTCTCAAATCCAGCTTGTTTTTCGCTTGCATTTGACAAGTTGTAGATACCTTGATGGAAGCTTTGGGACATGAATTTGTGCTTCAAGAACCCAAATTAACCTTAATTTGGTGGTGATATGCTAAAAAATAAAATACTAAAGCTTAATTGAAAGACTGTTTTCTGAGAATACATCGGTGGTGGGAGGCTGAAGAAGATGATCTTTTCTTAATTTTGATTTTGATTTTGATTTTGATTTTGCTTTTAATTTTTTAATTTTTATTCTTAAAAATGCCACATAATATAAATAATTTCACGTGGCAGATTTTGATTGGATTGACCCGAATTGAAAGTCAATTTTATTCCACGTCAGCAATTCGGGCCCAATTAAGCAGTTCGGGCTGAAATTGGGCAACATTTGCACATTTTTGAATCATTACGGGGCAAAATTGTCAGCCCGATTCATTCCTGTGCAAAAATGACAGACCCCCTATATTACAGGGTAAAAAAAATAATAAACTCTTTGAAAAACTAAGTGTGAGTTATGAGTTAACTCATCTCACTTTATTAGGAGCATTTAGATTTTTTAATTGTGAAAATTATATATGTAGAAATTATATTATAATTTGTTATGTAAAATTAATATTTCGCCAGGATTTGCATATCTTGATTCCAACAATTCCACAATTATTGCATACAATAAAGCTCGAAGAAATTTCAAACATTATAATGAGAACCCACTTTTGAATCATTTGACAAAATGTCCTAATTTTGTGTGGTCATTACATGACCTAATTCATTACTATTGCAAATTAAATAGTAATGTTTTACATCACTTTATTGGGTGTTGACTTGTCAACTTTGAGACTCACTGTCAATTAAAAAACAAGAATAATGTGAGACTTACCTATTAAAAAAAAACGACTTGTACTAAGTACTGAGGACTGCAAATCTCTCTCTTGATTTTGCTGCAACTTTCTTTGCTTCAAACATGTGAAAGTGGTACAAAAGTGATGATCTTATGCACATCATTGTTTCTTCTTGATTTTCTTGGTAGATTAGTGATGAACATGACTGCAAATCTCTCTTCATCATATCTCTTCATTTTTCTCTTTCTTTTGCTCCAAACATGTGAATGTGATGCAAAGCAGATGATGAATTGCAGCCCTTCATCATGTGGCCTTATCCGCAATATCAGCTACCCTTTCCGACTCAAAGATGATCCGAAGCACTGTGGCAAACGCAACTATGAATTAGCATGCGAAAACAATGTGACCGCAGTTTATGTAAACTCCGTGAAATTCCATGTCAAAGCAATCAATTACAACAACAGAACCATCAGGCTTGCTCATGTTTCCATAAACACTAACACGACCTGCTCTTTTCCAGACTATTCCGCATATGGCTACAACTTCAGTCGCGATTATCCTTATGGTACTATATACAATAGGCCCGGGCCTGTCTATAGATCTAATCTGCGTCTTAACTTCATGAGCTGTCCGAATCCATTGAAGGATTCCTCCCACTTAACCGAGACTACAGATTGTGGGTCGGAGAGTGGAAGATATAGTTACATAAAAGTTGGGTACATGAGGGCCTCAGATGTAGAAGATATGTGCAGAGTAGACAAGATTGTGCTCACAGCTTTGATGTTTAATAATACATCTGATTTTTCTAATGCAATTCCCAAAAATGTATCGCTTTCAGACATCCATGAATCTCTGCTCTTTGGATTTCAACTCTTTTGGGTGAGGTTTGAGTGCAGAATGTGCAAGGGACGATTGCTAGCGTGTCCTGAAGACGAAGGCGATTTAGCAACGTGCAACAATGATGGTTTCCTTAATACACTCTCTCAAGTGTGGGGTAAGATGCAAGAAGCATTTAGTTATATTCATTAGCTAAAATCAACTTCAGTGTAACAGCTAATGCAGATCTCGTATGTCGGAAATGCAGACAATATCAGAAATTCGCGTGATTATCGTGGACCTGATGGTGAGAATTAATTCGTGCACATTCTTCTGTCAAGTGCAAAGATTATAATATATGTTCTCTCTAATATGTAGTCTTTGTTCATTATCAGGTGCATCTGCAGGGATTCTCGTGTTTGTTCTGTTCGTCCTAGGTCCGTTCGTTACTAATGAATTCGATTTCTTTCATTACAAAGTTTATGTCACCAATTCTTATGTAGTGGAAAACATTGCAGTTGTTGTGTTTACAGGGGTAAACCTGCCAGCAACGATCATCATTGCAATCATTTGTGCATCCGCATTTTTTCTTGTTGAGATGCATGCTGACTACACGAACACGTATTGTAAGAATTTTTACATTTTACTAAATTTCAATAACTATCCATCTTTACTTATCACGAACACTTATGATGTGTAAAATTTTGCAGGGCCTGTCGCGCATCTTCCTCTCTTAATTGGTTCGCTCTTAATTTATTCAAACTTTTATTGATAGATTGATAAAATGTGATGAGCACTGGAAAATATAGTCTTAAAGTTTTCTCATCAGTTTATGCAGATTTTTTTCTTTATGTTTTTTTGTTTGGCAGGGATCTTTTTTTCACTGAGGTTACTCATCGTATTTCCTTTTGTGATGTGGATTTTGATCCACAAGTTTCGAAGAAGGCGTTTGTCGAGGTTTGATGCAATTGAAGACTTTCTACAAAGTGATAACAAACTCATGCCAATTAGGTACTCCTATTCCGACATAAAGAGGATGACTAGAGGTTTCCGAGAAAAACTTGGCCAAGGTGGTTACGGTTCTGTTTATAAAGGAAAGCTTCGAAGTGGTCATGATGTGGCCGTAAAACTACTTGGAAAGACAGGGGGAAATGGACAAGACTTCATGAACGAAATTGCAACAATTGGAAGAATTCATCATTTTAATGTTGTCAAACTTGTAGGTTTTTGTGTCGAAGGATCCAAGCGTGCCCTGGTCTTTGATTTCATGCCTAATGGTTCCCTCGAAAAGTACATCTTTGGTCGTGATAATGTGAATGCCTTGAGATGGGAGAAAAAGTATGAGATTGCAGTTGGAGTGGCTCGAGGGATTGAGTATTTGCACCGAGGGTGTGACATTCAGATCCTGCATTTCGACATCAAGCCCCACAATATACTTCTTGATGATAAGTTCATCCCAAAAATCTCAGATTTCGGGCTAGCTAAAGTTTGCTCGACAGATAAGAAAACAGTGACACTGACAGCTGCGAGAGGGACCATAGGGTATGTTGCTCCCGAGCTGATCAATAGAGGCATTGGTGAAGTCTCTTACAAGGCGGATGTGTATAGTTTCGGGATGCTCCTTATGGAAATGGTTGGGTTGAACAGAAACGTCATGCCGGTGAATGCTGGAACTTCTAGCAAGTATTTTCCATGTTGGATATATGACTGCTTTGAACAAGGCGAGGACATTGAAATAGGAAAAACAGATGATCATGACGACGACAATGATGCCACTAGGATTATAGCAAGGAAGATGACGATCGTAGCATTGTGGTGCATACAGATGAGTCCAGATGCTCGACCTTCAATGAATAAAGTGTTGGAGATGCTTCAAGCAGATGTCCAACGCCTGCAGATTCCTAATCGGCCATCTCAATCAGCCCAAGTTGCAGTGAATCTGGATCAAAGCTGGACTGCCACATGCTCAACTCATTCTATATCGAACCCCTTCACAACATAGGGATGGCCTTATAGCAGCTATGCTTGTGTAGTAGAGTCGCTTTTGTTTTCCATTGTTAAAATTCTAAGTAACCTACTTCGGAACTGATTTATCGGTGCCTTCACTTTCTTACTTACTAGGTTTGAATCCTGTTTTATTTAATACTTATTTCATTTTTTATTTTATAATTAGTATTTAAAATAATATTTCTTAGGGTCCATTTGAATATGTGAATTTGAGGAGGTATTTGAAATCCTTGATAGCAAATCCACTTAATTTAAAATTCATAGTTTTCATTTTGAACTAATATTAGAGTCATTTTGGTGGATTTAAATTTCACTAAAACTTGAAAGGATTTGAAATCCACTCATTTCAAATTTTGGATTTGAAATCACTCTATCCAAACGGAGCCTTTTTGTTTTCTTTAATAATTTTTTTAATTTATTCTTTAACACAAAATTGTTAATATATAGTTCTTAATATGTGTTTTAATTATTGCAGTAGGTATTTTCATATATTTCTGTAAAAATTATATAATATATCTCATTTTTATCATTCGAAAACATCTGTTTTGTTCAATGTTTGTCCTAAGTGCACTCATTATTAGCTTTATGTATTGGTTTATTTTGTAATTGTGTTCTTTTTGTGATCTTTTTATTAGTCTTAACAAATTGTTACATATTGTAATATTTTAATACAATTTCTCGATTGTTTAAGGGTGTGGTTGGACTGAATGTGCACGTTTGAATTTTGGATTACCAATATCCGAATCACGTTATTTGTTTGTAGAATCTTATAACTATATATATATTTTTTTTGTCTACTTTATCCACGTTTTTACAATTTGAACTGAAAATATTAGCTCTTTTTTTAAACATAAAATAACAGTACATCATTTATTTTTCTTATAATTCCCTATATGATGACATATTAATTGTAATCCTACTTTTTAAAATCTCTAAACAAACACAAAATTATCAAATTTCATCCTTTTTATAACTCACTTTCATACTTGCCAAATTTACATATGTTTTAACCTAAACATATCCTAAAAAAAATTAAGAACCTATTTTTTGCTAATGTCATTAATAATATTGTTTCAGAGTTTAAACACAATTTCAAAGTACATTATTTTTATTTAATACATGACATTGCCGAACTAATGTTTGTACATTGTTGCTTACTTTTTTTTTTTTTTTTGCCAATTTGAAATGTTGGACAAAAACAATAATTCAAGTTTGAAACCAAAGATTTCATGTAAAAAAGATAATACAACATTAGCAAGCACTTGTAACTTACATATTTATTTTTTTCCAAGCAATTATTTTTTTATAATACCCTTTAAAATTTCTAAACAAACACAAAATTATCAAATTGCATGCCTTTTCATTATCTAATGCCAAATATGTTTTAATCTCACATAACTTAAGGTTTTTTTAACACCTATTTTTGGTAATGTCATTAGCAATATGTTTCATAGTTTAAATTACAATTTTAAAGTACATTATTTTATTTCATGCCCGACATTACCGAATTCTAATATTTATATGTTATTTTTTTCTTGAATCCTCTAAATAATTTTTTCTCTAAAGGTTTTTATTTTTTTGAGTTTGAACTACGTGAATGTTCTGATGTAAAATATTATTAGCACCTTCAAATATCTTTTATGTATTTGTTTTAATTCCTTAAAAAGTAGTAGCAGAATTACTTTTCAAATTTTGGTTTATTTTTTTGAAATTGAAATGTTGGACAAAAACAATTATTCAAGTTTGACACCAAATATTTCATGTAAAACAAAAAAGAAAAAAACAATATAACATTAACAAACATTTGTAACTTACATATTTAATTTTTCCAAGCACTTTATTATTGTTGGGTAGTGGGTGTGTATTTAATTGATATTAATATTTTGATATTTTATAAATAAAATAATTTGTAAGGAATGACACTTGGTAATATTGTAAAGTATCACTTGTCAAACATTTGAAGATGACACTTGTCAAACACTTGAGAGTGCAAACCACAATTTTATATATATAATTTCTTCTACTAAAACATTAACTATCCATTCAATTTATGAATCAAATCAAACCCAATCTTCGAAGTAAATAATCACTTAGTGTTTTTCGGCCTCTTCCTCCATACATCGTCTCATCTCCGACGTTGAAATTTGCAAATAAGAAAACAGATATTGAATTAAATAAAAGAAAAAGAATGCAGACTTTTAGTTGCTCTAGATTTTGACTGAAAAAAATTCTGGTAGATGGCTTTCTTCTGTGCCCACCACAACAATTTGGCCATGTCCTCCAATAATCATGAACATCACTTTTTTTGACCGAATTCATTTCAGCACATCTTCATTTCATTTCATTTTGACCGAATTCGTATTTAGACATTTATTAATTATATACGAGTATAGGGCACGTGTGTTGCATGTGGAAGATCATTTTTAAATAAAAAATATTAAATTACTATTAAGATCTTAAATAATAATCTGTTATAAGGATATATAATCTATATTAAATTAGAGTTCTAATATAATTGAGTCATACTTGAAATAAAATTCTATATGATTTTGATGTAAAATTATAATGTAAAATTATTTAAATATGAAAATTCTAAATTATTATTATAGCCTTAAATATAATATTTAATAACAATATATTAAACAATCCATGAAATATGCATACTTTTATGTAGGTAATAAACACACACACTATTATAACACACGTGCGCTGCACGTGACATATTATAATTACATGATTTATTATTAATTAAGTACTTTTTTTTAAGATTACTAAGTTAACTAGTATTTACCCCGTGCGATGCACAGATATAAATTTTAAAAGAAACATTTTTATATAAATACAATGTAAATAGAATTATATATAATAATATGTTTAAATACATATAAAATATAGGAATTGAATGAAATTGAGTAATATATCTTATTCAATATTGGTATTGGTAATGTAATTTAATAACATCTAAAAACTTTGTTTAGAACCGGTATATAATAAATTTTGTTATATATTTTTTATTAGTTTTTATTGTTATAAAATGTTGAAAGTGATTGAAAATGTCTATATTAAAACTATTAATATAAATTTATAAGAAAAAAATAAGTAAAATAAAAAAATCTTACAAATTACAAATTTGAAACTTTTTTTTTATTTACAAATTATGGTGTTCTTATCTCTCACTGTATTACCATATTTTTTATACATCAAAATTTTTACTTCTAAAACAAAAACATATAATTCACCACGACTAAAAATGTTTTACTTCAAGAAAAGTCCAACATGAGATTTTAAATTATAATATTTAAAAAATCATTATAAAAATAATACATATTGTAATATATATAAAAAATTTATTTATTAAAAATGATCATGAGGTGATCAAATTGTATTACATCAATATAAATTGTTAATTTTCGAAATATATCGTATGATATTTAAGTTTAATAGTTGACTTATATTGCAGTATATTGTATCAACATGTGTAATATTACATTGAGGTAATATTTTTGATTTATTAATATTTTTCCAAATATAACTTGAGAAATCAACATTAACATACATATTTTAAAACAATATACACTATATATTTTAAGAAATAAATAAATTAACTAAAAAACTCATATTACATGCATATACCAATTATTATTTTTTCAACTTTTTTTATTAATATAAGTTAGATGAAAAAAGTGGATACTACTGACAAATTTGAGTTTTATTAATATTTAAATTCATCATTATTTATGCGATTAATAAATATTGAATCTATCCTTATTAGATACTTACAAATAATATTAACATGTATATATAAACAAAAAAGATCAATGATGTCTATATTTCAAGAAAATTGAAAAGTATATGTATTAAATATCAATAATTTTTTTGATTTTATATTTGACAAAATAATAATTGACAATTAATATTCAGAATTTACATATAATTCAAAGTACAAAAACTGAAAACGCTAATACAACCCTAATTTCATCCATTATATTTATATATCTATAAATCAAAATAAATCACTATATATTTAATCTTAACAACATGGATGATGCATCATTTTGAGAGCTAAATCCAAAATCAGATTTATTTTCCCTAACATATTAATTTTCAAGCTTTCAATATCTTGATTGCTAAGTCAAAATCAATTAATATTTTTAAAAAATTGGTGAATATGTACTCTCAAGTCGCAAGCCTAAGATTTCTTCAGTTATTACCTGCATATAAGAAGTGATCAACGCTTTTATAAAATTAAATTATATTGAAGTAAGAATAATGCATATATAATACTATGATGATAAAAAAAAAGTAAAAAAAATTGAAATAACACAAATCAATCGGATAACATATCATAGAATCTCATATCATTCAATAGTGAATTATCTTTATAATTTCGTATAATGGTAAACACTTAATAAAACCAACAATAATTAAATATCCATCCACATGATCCTCAAATATAATAATTTTATTCCAAAACAAATAAAATAAACATTAAATTTATAATTTTTACCTCTAAGGACGTCTTACACTTCATAAATCGTTCAAAAGTGATACATAAAATAACATAATGAAAGCGAGTGAATGAAACCAAGATGAATTTGTATTATTTATAATGTATGATTGTTGATTATATCAGGTAATTACCATAATTTAAAATTTAAGATAATCAATTTAAATGTTAATTTTAAATACCATATTTTGTGATATCTATATACGCTAGTTTAATTTGTAGAATCAATGACATAATAATTATATATCTCAAATAGTGCAATATAATTTAATAATCAATGTATGCTAATGATAGTATAATTATATACCTCAAATATTCTAGAACTGATAATGTAGAGTTGTGTGGCATTTACTTACGGAAAATTAATATTCAAATCTGAAATTAAAATGAATAATTAGTTACAACAATTACCACAATCATTTATAAATAATCAATACCATAATTTATGAAATCAATAATTTTATTCCATTTAAATCTCACTTTTAAAGGAAATCATTTTTATTTCCTAATTTATATAAATAGATGAAATTTATTTTATCATATAGATTCATCATTCTATTTTTATTTATAATATGTGGCTTTGGATGGAAAAATTAATCATTGTCATACTGTATTAGACAATATTTTTATTTTTATATAAATGAAGATAAAAATTTATTCAACCTTCAAGTCAAATGTTTATATATATGCATAACAAATTATTTAAAATTTTAATAAACATAAATCCTATAAAAATTATATTTCACAATTATGAATATATATGAATTTTATTAATATATATATATACACACACATATATCACATAAATCATGCAAATGTCATCTTACATTTCTATGTGATATGTTATTCAGATTAGATACTATTTATGAAAAAAATAATCAATATGAATCTTTCCTTTTATAAATAATGTTTTTTAAGTCATAAATAATTAAGTAGACATATATAAAGTGAAGAAAGATGTATATGTATTATAGCATTTTATTGTGGAGTGATCAATTATAATATATATATATATATATACATATTATTCATTTGAATATTAAAGCATATCTATATTTATATTATTGTAAATGATCAATGTTTATATTATTGATGATATGATGTAAATAATATTTATATACATTATTTAAATCATATTATAAATATATCAATTGAAATTTAATTATCAAAGTTGACTTACCATATAGACAAATATGTGGAAATATTTTTTGTCATATCACTTCTATAGATATATACAACATCATATTAAAATCATATGATAATATTCCATTTGCATTTAAATTCATTTATATATTGTATATTTTTATATATTAGTAGAAATTAAATATCATTTATCATTTTCATTTATTTAAATAATGTAATTATTTTTTTAAATTGAAAGGTGTATCCATACATAACATCACTAAATTTTTTCTTGCTTAAATAATTAAGTTTGGCTTTCCTTAGAAAATAGAATGCAATTAATATACTTAATATATGTATATTAATAAATATATAATTTTTTTACACAAATAGAAAGTGGTTTTAGGCGGGAAAATTCTTACTTTCTTTTTTTGGCAATGTTTGTGTTTTTATATATATAAAGATTCAGTCAATTATTAGTTAAAAATTATCTATTGAATTGTTTACCATACTTTAGAAAAATCTCTTATTCCTATTTTATCATAAAATTAAGGACAATTATTTTATTTTGTTTGGTAAGTAACTGATAATATTTATAGTTTAAGTTATCTTCAACTCATGAATGGATTGATTTTGGATAAAATGTGTTAAACCCTCTTATGATATAAAAATTCTTTATTTTCCCTCAATGTTAAATCACATGTGATTTTCTTCATTAGTGCTTAAACGATGACCTAAAAATATTGATTACTTATTTACATGTGTTCAGTTCTATCAGGTTGTCTATCATTTTATGTTGATATTGTCATGTTTGGTTGAGATTATGTTACTAATTTTGGATTTATTTTTATATATTTAATACATTAACTTTATCAAAATTGTAACAAATTTATATTCTTGCATTAACTTTATTTTCAAATTTCTTAATTAGTATTATAATGTCCATGTTTCATACATGGGCCGGACTTATGCTAGTTAAATCAATATTTATCTAACCAGATTATTTTCAATATAATTTTAGTTTTAATATTCTTGTTCAATATATCAAGCAAATTTAGATATTTGGTATTTTTAGATTTAAAAAATACACAAAATAATCATTACACTAATTAAGGTATATTATTTTGATATATTTTAATTTTAAATTTTACTACTATTTTAATATTATTTTTATTACGTACATTTTCTTAAAGTAGTACAATGTTTTAATATTTATCATAATTTTTTTCAATTAATTTTGTATGTTTTTTATTATTTAAATAATATCTTATTCTACGTTGTTTAAAAAATATTATAGTTACAATTTATTTATATGTTTTTATATAAACTATTATTTATTCTAATATCCATTTATCTTATTTGTATATATTTATAAAAAATATTTAGATATAAATTTTATAACTTAAATAGAATTTTTTGTATAATATTATAATACGAATAATTTTATTATGTGATTATTGATAATTTTTTTTACTATTTTGCTCTAGTTATCCCTTTAATTTATATTATTAACTATTATTTTATATTAATTATAAGTAATTCAATAGTAGTTTTAGATTTTTTTTAATAATTTATGTTTATAATTTGTTGGAAAATAAAATAAAATGATAATTGTCAAAATCAATTAAAAAAACGCATTCATGGTAGGCAGAAATACATCATACCATGGGGATAGGAATGAATGGTCATTCCTATATCCATGGTAATAGTGATTCCATTGAGAATGGTGATTTCCGGTCACAAGAACATACTAATCAAAAGAATAGGAATGGATGTAGGAATGATGATTCCATTCCCACCTCATTCCACCATACCAATCATGCCCTAGGGTATGTATATTTGGAGATTATATAGGATTGAGAAAATCCGACTTTGAAATCCTAAAATTTGTAAACAGAAGTGAATACTTAAAATTTTGCATTTGTTATGAGATTTTATCGGGACTCGATCATCAGATTCTAAGTTCATAACACCAGAGGAAGAAGACAAAAAATCCTCGTCTGCTACAATAGCAACAGCATGTATAAGAGCCGAAATAGGAGTAGGTCCTTCCATAGCATCAGGTAACCACACATGAAGGGGAAATTGCGCCGATTTAGCAACTGCACCGGCAAATAATAGAGCAGCACACAAATTAACAAATGGAAAATTGACTTCATTATTATAAATCAAGTTATTGAGGATTTCGAATAAATCCTGAAATTCAAAACTACCCGTTATCCAATAAAAACCTAAAATTCCTAATAATAAACCAAAATCTGTAAGACGAGTAGTTACAAAGGACTATTATTGTAGATGTCAAATCAATGATGGAAAAAATGTGTATATGGATATTATACTGTTAGTTGATGTAGTAATAGTCATTGGATGTTTGTAATAGTAGAAATGTAGGCGTGTATTGAAATTTGTTTATTAATAGGTTAGAGCATATGGTTAATTATGATTTTTTTTTGTAAAATATAGTAGTAATATTTGGATGGAGTTCATACTTCTAATCTAAATCCCCTAACAAACAAGGATTTGAGATTTTGAAATCTCAAATTCTGACTCATGAAACCCCAAACAAACTAGCCTTAGATTCATAACAGTACAAGAAAATCGCTGATAAACAACGGTTAAAAACTGTTGTCGTAGGCCAGAAAACAGCGTTGTCGTAGCTAGTGTTGTCGTACGGGTCAGCAAATTTTCGCTCATAGACAACGGTTAACCGTTGTCTTAGACCCCTACGACAACGGTTGTGACGCACATAGACAACAGTTTTTAACCGTTGTCGTAGGGTTGTTGTTCCAAAGAAGCGTTGTCTTATCTATCTACGATAACACTTTGACAACAGTTTTAAGCCGTTGTTGTAGAGACCAACGACAACGGTTTTTAACCGTTGTCCCACCGTTGTCGTAGATAGATAAGACAACGTTTTTACAACGATTTTTGGCCGTTGTCGTAGATACCTATGACAACGGTGTAAAACCGTTGTCCCACCGTTGTCATAGCTAAGAAAGACAACGTTTTGACAATGGTTTTTTACCGTTGTCGTAGATGCTTACGACAACGGTTTTTAACCGTTGTCCCGCCGTTGTCGTAGAGTAATTATCACAACGTCTTTTGTTTTGTTTTTTGACCATTGTTGTAGATACTTATGACAACGGTTTTGAACCGTTGTTATAGGTTAATTTTACCGTTGTTGTAGACCCTTACGACAACAGTTTGGTAACTGTTGTCGTAATTTATTTCAGCGTTGTCTTTTACAAGTCATATTCATTACAGTCTAATAAAAATTCAAATATATAGAATAAGACATTCAACTCAAAATAGTCATACAAAATTCATCTAATACTTCATACAACAGATATTCATCTAAGAGTTCATAATAAAAATTTAACGTCAAAAGAGACAAGTTATCACCCACAAGGTTATCCAACGATGAATAAGTAACTAATCCAATTAGGGATGACAAAATTGACTCGACCCGCGGGTACCCGACCTGACCCGCGGTGTTAGACATACCTTTACGTTGTGTTAGACATACCTTTATGTATACTTAAACATACATTTGTATATGTTAGACATACCTTTGTATATAGTTATACCTGCCTACACATAGTTGGTCTAACTATACACAAATGTTGGTTTAACTATACACAAAGGTTGGTCTATTTGAGCGAATTTTGGATGAGCTTCAGCACAAGTCTTCAGCGTGTGGGAGCGCGTGCATGCGCGTGGGAGGCGCCTGAACGGGTTGGGTCAGGTGTATGGATCTTAGATCCATGCACCTGACTCATAAAAGTTTTTGCCTTAATTTCGTAATTTTATCTATTATGTTTTCAGGCTTACGATTTTAGCCTTTTATCTATTGAAAATCTTACATTTGACTCAAATTCAGATTGAACAAACAAAATTAGGTTTAATTCGCATGTGACATCCTATATGGTCTAAAAAGTCGAAAAGTTACTGGACAAAATTATCGGAACAAATAAGTTATTGGGAAAATTTGCCTGAGCAGATAAGTTACTGGGCAAAATTGCTAGTACAGACAAGTTACTAGGCAAAAATAGCCAAAAAAAACTATGGCGCACGTGCTAATCACACGCGAGTTTAGCATGACTTGACTACTTGGGCTGAATTTTCAAAAAATCATAAAGAGTAAAATTGTCAGCCCGAAAGATAATGAGTAAAAGTATATATATAACACATATAGAGTATATATTAAACATATCAGACATATAATATGAAAATATTCTAAAAGTATTACAAATATACTATATAGGTGATATAAGATCACATGCATCTATAAGATATAATAAATACAATTCATTCAGATGTTATGAAAATATTTTAAAGGTATTACAAAGATACTCTATAGGTGATATAAAATTACATGCATCTATGATATATAATAAACACAGTTCCTTCAGGTGTTATGAAATTATTATAACACCTAAAGAACATACATATAACACTTATAGAGTATATATATGACACCTATCATTCCATCACATAATATGAAATTTTCTTTATATGTGATACCTCAAGAACATACATATAACACATAAAGAGTATATATAACTCATATAGAGTATACATATAACACCTATCACTGAATCACATAATATTAAATCTTCTATATATGTGATACCTCAAGAACATAGATGTAACACCTAAGGAGTATATATATAAAACCTATAGAGTATAACTATAACACATATCACTGAATCATATAATATAACTATAACACCTACAGAGTACATATATAACAATTATAGAGTACATATATAGCACCTATCACTGAATCACATAGTGTGAAATCTGGTGTGTGTGATCAGGTAGGGGTGCGCATGGGCGCGCGTGGGTGCGGCCCACACGCCGGGTCGGGTCAGGGGCACGGATCTAGGATCCGTGCCACAGGTGCATATAAATTTTGTTCTAATTTATGATTGACAATTTTATGTTGGATTTTTTGAGGTTTTAAAAGTAAATCATTACTTTTTTTACAATTGTATTTATATTAGCAATTAGTTTAGTAGAGTCCTAGTTGAAACAGGGTCTAAAACGACCAAACGAAACGCGACCCGGCCTGATCCAGACAACCCGACCCATGTCGGACAACAAAACTGAAATTGCGGCTGAAACACACGTGACTCGAACGGGTCATAGGCGACCCTTGCCGGGTTGAACCTTCAAATTTTGCAGCTTCTTCACTTCATGTAATTATGGGACCCCACCTCACTCAGGTTATAATTTCCAGACTCCATTTGACTCATTTTGAGCTTAAATTGGACTTTGACTTCTTCATAAAAATTGTAGCCTTTGAATTTAGCTATGCAATACCACAAATTTTACCCCAAGATCAATTTCCTACCAAAAATTATGGGCAAATTATTCGCACCCTGTCAAGATGAAAATCATGACGTTCTTGCATGACTTTCAACTTCTTGTGATATTCTGCTCTCTTGGAAGCAGAATTGAAGAAAACATTCAACATGAAAGTTGTAGAAACCTCTCTTAGCTTTCCAACGAGACAAGAATCATAGAATTTGGACACCTAGATCTGGAGATATTATTTTTCTTCCATAACTGCACGTTTTCAACTCCATATCTTGACTTCAATTTGACATTCAATTTCATTGGGCTTCCATTTTTTGCTTAAATCTATCAAATTTTTTCCAACTCAATCAAAATGAGATGAAATTAAACCTCAAAATATATCAAATAACGAAGTTATCAATAACTCATAGAAATATGATTAGTCCTAGGTATATATATGGTAGGGACACGTGAAGGTAATTAAATTAAACTTTTGTGTTAATTTATTATGTTTTTATAATTTTTCATATGTCAAGTCAATAATCCTAAAGTATGTACAATGCATAGGGCCTATATGTACAACTTAACAGAGTATCAAATGAATTTAAAAGAAAATGCGGAGAGCATGGGTCGGGCCTTAACATTCTCACATTGAATGAATGCTTGGGACTAACTCCCTTCGTATAGATATTGCTAAAAGTCAAACTCAGTAAAAGATGTTGATCATCGTACTATATATATACATACACGTACTATATAAACATTGATCGAATAGGTCTTATTTAAGACGATCTCACATCAAATCTTATATAAGATAAAGTTCATATGGATCAATAAGACGGACAAATCCATTTAATATGGTCAATATATATCTCACATAAATTATAATTGCCTATATATGTCGTACTAGTACCAATAGAATCAAATTGTTCAATTATCATCAACTAATTACCACTTGAACTTAGATCGTATCATTCTACTTAGCATTTTAGAACTGACCATAACGGCTAAAAATAAGCAAAAGTTAAAAAATAAAAAATTCTCACGAGAGTTATGCCAAAAAATAAGAATTTTCACTGAAAATATTGTGATGTAAGATAAAACACAATGTGCAACAGATACTACCAAGCTGATATTATATATTGAGAAATGTAATATGTTCTATAAAGATAAATATTATAATATGAGTATGAAGACAATCTTAATAATCTTTGTTTTTTTTTTTTTTTGAAAAAATCGACCCACGATTCATAATTATTCACTATATATGACTTTGGTTTACGGGTTGATGAGTTTTGTCTATGAAATTATATCATTTTCATACAACCTTTTGCCTTTGGTATGAGTTGCAACATAGTTTTCACATGCAATATATACTTCCATCTGAAATTAATATTATTACATGTACTTTGAAACAATGCATGCCCCGTCCAGATCACTAATGTTGACCTAAAAACCAAACACTAGTCCAAAATTTATACTCAGATATTTATAACTTGTATCATTTTCACATCTTATCACATTATAACTTTAATATATGTTGCATATTTATTAGGCAAAAACTTATATACCTCTGGGGCACATAGGAGCACGGATCTAGGTGTTATATACATGCTTTTCAGGTGTTATATATATAATATATATTCTATAGGTGTTATGGTTCTTAGTGTTATAAATATACTCTACAGGTATCATATGTATATAAGAGTATACATGTGATACATGTAGAGTATATATTTAACATCATATGATGATTAATTTGGGGGCACCATGCCCTGGGACACACAAGTGTCACTCTGTTTATTAATGATATAATTTAATAAACAGAATGTATGATGATTATTTAAAAATACTGTAACTATTGACATGTGCACACTATAAAATAAAGAGAAGGGCTGATGTGTCCCTGTAATACAATATGTACTCATCCCAAATATAATCAATTTAAATAATACAATTATTAATACTTTAACATATGTAATAGATAATTCCTTAATTTTATGCACTGATACCTTATAATTACATAACAAATATCTTATGAATATATAACTAATATCAAACTAATAATATTTTTGAGGTACTCAAACTAGGTATATATATGTTTGCTTAAAATAAATGATTTTTGTCCAAATTAGGTCCATCCTATAAAAATTGAATGATGCATAGGCCTTATTTAGTATTAATCATGGAAATGCCAAGCATGGGCATACAGCAACTCTACCACAAACACAAATTGCTACAACATCGCTCCATCTCATTATTCTCCTATCTTCTCCGTCTTTCTCTCCACTGCACTTCATTCTATATATACCCCTATTAAATATCCATATCCAAGAACAACTTTATTTATTTTACCATACCTATATTTTTTTTTATTCAAAAAAAAACCAAAAAAAGAATTTTTTTTTTTAAATGTCTTATTATATTGCCATAGAAGCTCTTGTAGCTTCCCTTCTTCTCCTTCTTCTTCTTGATCTTCCAATCGTTCATTCAGATGACACTCAACCTGTCCCTGCAGACAAGTCTCAGATAGACGGCTGGTTTGAGGCACATGTCAGCAATGGGTTCACGGCGAAGCAAGTTACTTTAGGGGCTGATAAGGTGAAGAAGATCACAGTGGCCGCCAATGGAGGTGGTGAGTTCAAGACGATAACGGATGCCATTAAAAGCATCCCCGAAGGGAACAAGGAGCGAGTCGTCGTCTCCATCGGGCCCGGAAATTATACGGAGAAAATTACGATTGATAGGAGTAAGCCCTACATCACATTGTATGGTGACCCTAATGACATGCCCGTTTTGGTGTTTGATGGCGACGCAGCCAAATATGGGACTGTGTATAGTGCCACCCTGGCCGCTGAGGCCGACCATTTTACCGCCGTTAACTTGAAAATTGTGGTCAGTATCTTTTTCTCTTCATTGATACAAATAATTAGAATGATTTAACATGATAACAAATTGTTATTGTTGTTGTTGTTATTATTATGATTATATTTTTTTTTTTGTGATGAAACGTGATGGGAAAAATGAAAATTGATCTCATAACTGTAAGATATAATGAGAAAAATTAGTTTTATTTAACCTAATTTTTTATCAGATAATTTTGGCTTTCTCATTCTTTTCTTTAATTATCCATCTTAAGCCCTTCAACTTTGATCATCTAGTATGAAATTCAAAAGTTCACTTCAGTGTAGTGCACGTATGCCAAAACCAAAATTGTAAAATTAATATAATAGTCATGAGTTACCATTTGTGTGACATCATGTGAAGTTTATTTCATTTTCGGGTCTGCCACATTGTCTAAATTAGTAGTAGTATCCCAACCAAATAAAAAATAAAAAATCTGTCTAAAGTAGTAGATCCCAACAAAATTTTACAAAAAATAGGATAACAATGTGATAAGTATATTGAAAGGGACTAGTTCTACAAAAAAAATTAGGATAACAATTTGATAAGTATGTTTTAAATATTTTATTTTTTGGGTATATATATGTATATGTGTTGTTGAGGTTTATAAAGAATGTGATATATACAAATTATTGATTGTTTGTTAGAACTCTTCACCAAGACCAGATGGAAAGAGGGTAGGAGCTCAAGCAGTGGCTCTGAAAGCAGGAGGAGACTTTCAATCTTTCTACAACTGCAAAATCTATGGGTATCAAGACACAGTTTGTGATTTCAGGGGGAAACATTTCTTCAAAGATTGCTACATTGAAGGCACTGTTGATTTCATCTTTGGAAGCGGCACATCGCTCTACCTGGTAAAACCGATCTAGTTGAATACGTTCAATGTACGTGATGCTTATAATATAATGTGCTTTCATGTGTACGTAGAACTCGGAGATTCATGTAATTCCCGGAGATGGATTGGCGATTATCACCGCACAGGCAAGGGCGAAGAGCAACGAGCCAACCGGTTTCACGTTCGTGCATTGCTCTGTCACGGGGACGGGGGGAACCGCGTTCCTTGGTAGGTCATGGTTTCCGTCGCCCCGTGTAATTTTTGCCTACTGTGACCTCAGTGATGCGGTCAATCCCGAAGGATGGTCCAATAACTTTCACCCCGAGACTAATAGGTTAGTAACTAAATATTTGCCTATATAATATAATACAGATCACAGTGTTATATCTTATATTTCATTGTTGATTAATTTATACTTAAGAGGATATGAACGTAATTTTGTGCAGCACCGTGGATTTCGGAGAATACAACAACAAAGGTCCGGGGGCAGCCATTGAAAAACGTGTGGGATTTGTGAAGAAGCTTAATGATGAGGATGCCAAGCCATTCATCACTCTTGGTTTTATTGAAGCATCTAAGTGGCTTCTTCCACCTCCAAAGATTTAAGTACCTTCATCCCAACATATAAACTTTATCTGTATATTGGAAATCATGATGTGTTGCCTTTTGTGATCAGCTTCTATATGTACTATATGTACTTTTGTTGCCTTTGATTTCAGTTTGTTGGGATATTCATTGTTTTGATTGTCATCATGAATAAAATTGTTTTACTATTGGGTACAATGGTAATTTAAGTTGGTAATTTGATGAAAAAAATAATAGGTTCATCTTCTGGGATTAATGATACCACGAAGAGAAGATTGAGAAGAAAACATAAGCACACACTCAATACTCTCTCACTCTAAGGAATCCATCAAAGAGATTAGAGGCAAATTAAACACTTGCAAGTCCCAAAACGTAGAATATGGTTTATTATATAATTTACTCACTCGCCAAAATACTACAAGATTATAGCTATTTATAGGAGCTAATACATGATTCTAGACTACAATAATGTCCCATGACTCTACAACTTCATTGTCTTAAAGATAGACTCTTCAACTACAAAATCATCAACTTTTATCAAAATTCCAGATGAATTTGACACCTTCCAAAAAAAAAGGCATAACTCTCTTTAGAAAATTCCAAATACTTCTCTGTTTGGGCCAATAGAAACTAGACTCGTAGGGCTTTGAACCTATGTGTGAAAATCAGCCAAATAATTCCCTAGCAAAAGCAGTTTATTGCCGAAACCCGACTGTCTTGACTGTTTCTGCCCAACTTTCATCTTGTTTACTTTGGTCATTTCTTTTGATCAAGTGGGACGTCTTCTTCTTTGGATCATTCGCTTCCGCTGCACTAGAACTCATCCTCGAGCCATCTTCATCTTCCTAAACATTCTCACCATGATATGGAGATAAATCAGCCACATTAATGTTGCAGAAACATCATAATCTCCAGGATGTTCAATCTTATATGCATTTTCTCCAATACATTGAAGTACTCGAAAAGGACCATCGGCTTGTGGTTTAAGCTTACCAAGACGATCCATTGGAAATCTCTCCTTACGAAGATGAATCTAGACCAAATCTCATTCCTTGAAAGTAGCAGGCTTGCCATGCTTGTCGGCCCTTTTCTTGTACTTCTCATTTTGCTTCACAATACAATCATGTATTTTCATATGCATCTTCTTTATATTCTTTGCTCTATCTTCAATGTCGCCATTATATGTGATGTGGGTAGAAAGGATGGATAAGAGAGATAAAATAAGAAAAATAACAAAATAAGGGAAAAAAAAAGTCAAAGGTCCACGGCTGACGTGGCAAAAGTCGACAGACGTGGCGGTCAAGCGCTGACAGGGAGGTCCACGGCTGACATTGCAGAAGTCGGCTGACGTGGCAAGTTGGTTGCTAACATGGTAGATGTGAAGGTCATCTGAGCTTATTTAGCAATCTCAGGACCGTAAAAATGTAGTCCAACCCAACGTGGCAAAAGGACTTGAATAAGAAAAATCATCAAAATTACTAATGAAGGGGGGAAGAATTTAGAAGGACACAAAAGTAGTACTGAATGGAGTAAGAATGGTACACGGGGTCATGGGCCTGATAGCTTAAGGTTAAAGGTATCTTGCAAAGAGGAGAGGGCAGAAATGCCCCTTGCCCTAGTAAGAAATATATAAATAGTGAAAGTAGGGCAGAAAAAGACATAATTCCCCGAGGTAGCAACCAAAATTACCACTTTTGATATAAGTAATTTTAATTTTACCACTTAAAATAAAAAAATGTCTCAATATACCATTCATTATAACAAAATATCACAAAATACCATTAAAATTTGAACAAGTGATTCTCTTTCCTATCATTGATGAGTTAATGGGGCAATTATGGCCCACCAACCCCACATCCACCCCACACCCACCCCACACTTTCACCTTCCTTCTCCCTCCTCATTTTCAAAAAATTACAGAGAGAGAGAGACATTTTTACAACAAAAAAATAAAAAAATTACCTTGTGCCTCAAATTCGTGGAAGGAAGATTCTTGGAAAGTAAATTTTCGAGGAATGACAAATCAGGTTAGATTCGAAACTTTGAGAGTTCATTTTGAAAATCTATTAGTGAAGTTGAGTAACCCAAAATGTCTATGTGAGATTCAGATTTTTGTTAATGTGTGTTTAGAGTGAATGTTTAGAGTTTATTTTGAAAATCTATTAAATGTTTTTTATAGTGAATGTTTCGCCTTCGCCTGTTTAGAGGAATTTGTTGGAAAATATGTAAATTTTTAGGCTGAAATCTGCAAAAAATATTCGAAGTTCCTCGAACATTCTTGGTTACTCGAACAATATTTGAGCGTTCCTCGAACAATTGATATTGTTCGAGTAACCCTGTATTTGAACGCTACTCGAACAATATTTTGAGAGTTCCTCGAACAATTGATATTGTTCGAGTAACCCTTTATTTCAACGCTACTCGAACATTTTGAAGGGTACTTCGAACAATAAGGTATTGTTCGAATAACCCTTTAACTTGTATGTTCCTCGAACAATACCAAATGTTCGAGTAACACTTCAAATTGAACCCTACTCGAACAATAGAGTATTATTCACGTAACCCTTTAATTAAACGTTACTCGAACAATTTCCAAAATTTAAGTTTGAAATCGTTCGAGTAACCCTATAACTATTGAATTTTTTGTTCGAGGAAGCCTTTTTGTTGTTCGGCATACACTTTTATTTGTTCGAGTATTGAAAATCAGTAAATCGTTTATTATTCGAATATCTGAAAATCAGTAAACCTTTTTATTTTTAGATAAATATGATATAAATCTATGTTATATTCTTTTAAATGTATAGGAAGAGTACTCGTGGGTTCGTGAGGTTTGCCAGGGTCGCATGACCTATATTAATGGATATGTCCGACTCGGTGTCCTTGATGATATCAAGACACAGCTGCGTGCTATAGGTCGTCGATGTGAGCAGGACTTTGTCGCTTCCTCATTCGGACATTTTCTGAGATGGGGGACAAATAGGGAGTCTTGTAAGGCCCTCCTTCATGTGCTTATGTCACGAGAGGTACGTGGTCCAGCCACGCCTCCGGATGAGATATGGTTTGTAGTTGGTCAAGACCATCAGCCTTGTCGGTTTTGAAGATCGAGTTCGCTCTGATCATTGGGCTGAAATTCGGTGATTCGATCTTCGACTCGTCCGGGGATCATTGTCCACCTGAGGGGTCACTTTATTATAGAGTCTTTGTCGGGACTTCTCGAGTGAGCGTTGCAGAGATTCGATCAAGATTTTAGGTCGACGAGTTTATGGATAGTGTGGTTGATTCATTGAAGATCACCAAGATCCTCGTTTTGTATTGTATAGTACTTGGGGTGGACGCCGGGAATAAATTTGTTGATATGTGGGTGTGGGACTTGGTTGAGCAGCCTGAATTATGGGAGACCTTCCCATGGGGCAAAATATCATATCTCACACTGTTACAGTACATGGACAACTATTCGAAAACTATTATGCCCCAGCGTTCATCAGGTGTCCAGGCATACCACTTCTACGGGTTCTCGACAGCCCTCATGGTATGTGTAAGATTATTTTTGTTGTTAAAATATTATTTTTGATTTTGCAGCCCTGAAATTATATCTTGTTTATTTTACAGTTATGGGCTTTTGAAGCAATCCCCAGGACAATAGAGTTTGCCGGGTCTAGAATGGCCACATCCTTATACATGCCGAGGTGTTTGAAGTGGTCCACCATGAGGTCTGTCGTCGACGTCACACATCTTCTCGATGAAGAGGTATTTTATATTAATGTTAATTATATATTTTTCCTGAACGCTTGTGAAAAACTTTTCACTAAGAACACAACATTTGTCTTTTGTTCGTAGGGTCTCGAGTGTTTTGAGCGTCTCATTCCCACACCTGAGGAGATGTTGCAGCCCTATATGAGGGACATTGACCAGGACATCAGCGAGGGAGTACAACTTGTCAAGCAGCGACGTGGTCGTCGTCCAACTAATGCTCCTACAACACGTCACCGTGCAGAGGCGATTGATACGGATCAAGTCGGTCCTTCCACGAGACCGAACACTCGTTTAGGCAGACGCACCACGACGAGGGTAGAGGGTAGACAGTCCAGGGGCATCCGATCGAGTCTCATTGATGAGGACCAGGACTTTCAGACCACCGAGCAGGACACGTACGTCTAGGGGCATCAGAGTTTCGTTGACGAGGAGCCCATTCACGCTAGCCCCATTGCGGAGAGATGCCCAGAGCCGGATTTTACATATCATGAGGTCAGAGATCAGGCTCCGGTGGATCATGGGGAGTCGTCCCGAGGAAACGACGACTTATTTTCACGATTGACACGCTGGATGGGATCTCAGTTCGAAGATTTACAAAAATCAACGACACAGGGACTCAGCGATCTATCTGACCAGGTTCATGGGTTCATCGAAGACGAGGTAGTCGCTGAGTCTCAACGGCTGGAGTTATTGATACTCGGTATCGTCCAGCAGGAGATATGGTCGTACCATCACCCGCATGAGACATACTCCGACAGATATAGTAGACCGAAGCCTTCACAGCCTCAGTGGCAGCGCCCCACATATGATCCGATAGCGTGGACCCCGTGGGAAGCTATGCAGCCCACACAGCATCAGTCCACCCCAGCTAACCGAGTTTTTCATACGGGTATGAGCGGTCCAGGTGTCGTACCATTTGACATCGGCTCTGGTCCGGACATAGTTGAGAAGGCGCCTTCGGAACACTTGTATGATTATGACAGCCCGGAGGCCGAGGGAGGTGGTGAGGACCTTCGTTCTGAGAGTTTGCACATCCACTCCACCGATGGTCACATGCGTGACGTGAGACACAGAGCGTCATCGGCTATTGCCCGCAGTCCATTCATTTGTGCAAAGGAGCAGATGGCAGCCAAACTCCGATTGAAGGATTTGAAGGCGTGGATTGATGCCAATAATGACGATGGGAAGAAAAAAAAGACTGGTAAGAGCCTTCGAAT
Source organism: Scutellaria baicalensis (assembly GCA_005771605.1). Classification (NCBI taxonomy): domain Eukaryota; kingdom Viridiplantae; phylum Streptophyta; class Magnoliopsida; order Lamiales; family Lamiaceae; genus Scutellaria; species Scutellaria baicalensis. The sequence goes on along the minus strand of CM016721.1, from coordinate 71,334,450 downwards.
TTGAATAACCTGTAGTTTCATATTATTCACGCCTTTTAACTATATCTTTTTTTTTCCAGTCGGAATGTCGGCGTGGGATATCCTGTTGGTCCGGATTGGTTCATGGCAATTATGGATCCAACTCAAGACCTCAATTATGAGGTAATTTCTGTTTTGTAAAAATGTTGGCCACTTAATTTGACCATTTTCACTCGTAATTCGTTTAATTTTCATCTCGTAGCCAATTGATGCATACCTAGGAATACTTCAGAGTATTCCTATCTTTGCTGGTGTTCGCGTGCCGCTTAGGCTTTCAGCCCGAATCCAGTTGGTGGATACACATTTCTTTGTAAGTCATTTCGCCCAGATTTCATTTTTTGTCTTCTGTAATGTTGTCTCATGTTTCTTGAGTTTAAATGCACAGGAAGCCTGTGAGGAGATATGGAAGAAGAAGCATGCAGGTGAAGATCCGGACACCATGTACAAGAGTCCCTTAAAGGAGGATTTCAGCCCCTAGGATCTTGAGCGCTTGGCTCCGTATGTTAGAGGTTTGAAGCCGAAGTGGAGATCCATGAAGCCGTGGTGGGAGCACATCCGGGCTGTAAGAGCTTTGATATCATTTTTCGTGTTCACGATAATATTTGATATCATTAAGTACTTAAATTTTTTATTTTCCCCCTTACTTTTGCATCAAGTATACACTATCATTAACCTAGACGGGCATTGGGTCTTTTGTGAGATCAACTTGGTAAGTGCGCGCATTGTTCTGGCGGACAGCCTTAGGTGTTGGGAAACACCGGAGGTACAAGAGCTACGCACCGGGCGCAACACAAACAGTAAGGTGCGTATCTTCATCAATTACCCAAGCAGTCGGGTCGGGAACAGGCATAACTTCTCCCGCCCACATACCCCTCAACCAGAATGTCGTGTAGTAAGGAGACACATATGATACGATTGACTCCTTCGAATAACTGGTACAAAAAATGTATTACTTCCCAAAATGACATAAAACATAGTTTAAGATAGAAATTGTTGGTGTGCATAGAACCTGATGGCCGCACATGTGTGTGCATGGAATCAACTCGCTCTGGAAAACCTTACAACTGCAAATGAGGCCGCTGAGATCAACTAGAAATAGTTTTCGCCCATCTGTGATCTTGAATTTGCCTCGACCAAGTCTGTCCACTTCCATTTGTCGGCCTTTGCTCATGAGGTCGGCTAACTTGTCGTGTGTCGATTTAGTGAAAGTTTGTTCTCTTTCTTCAGCCCTTATCCACCTTTCAGCAAACCATTTTTCAATAATCCTTCGAGCAGCTTCCAAGAAGGCACAAACGGGTAACTTTCTTGCCTAAACGAGATGAGAATTCCAAACCTCGGCAGCATTTGATGTCATGAAGTTATATCGTCGAACATGATATTTAACGCGAGACCACCTCGTTGCTTTGGCCTTTTTTAAGGCTTCAATCGCTCCCAAAATTCCACGTGTCATGGACAAAACTCATGTACCTGTAGAAATAATAAACTTTTTACTCGGCAGCTTGATACTCTTATTTATTAAAATATAGCTTAAAATAATTAAGGAAAACATGCCTATCAAAATCACATTCATCATAACAATAAGCAGCCCTGTGGAATAGTCCGACTAAATGTGATCCATACTTGGCTAAATTTTGTTGAAGATGGAAACAACAAAGTCCATGGGCTGCTTGCGTGTTGATCAGACACAATCAACAGGTCATCTGGACACCCAAATGCTTCTCGAACATTACGAAAGAACCATGTCCAGGATTCATCATTCTCAACACTTCCTATTCCAACAACGAGTGGAAAAATTTGCTCGTTTCCATCTTTCGTAACAGCAACGAACCCAATTCCTTTGAACTGTCCCTTCAAATGACAACCGTCAACCACAATCACAGGTCTCGAGTACTGAGCAAATCCCCGAATGGATGCACCTAATGCAAAAAATGCGAACTTGAATTTTCCTCTTTTATGCGTCTCTAGTGCAGTATGTGTTCCCAGATTGGTTTCCTTCAAGATATGTAAATACGCAGGAAGCATGCTGAATGACTTCTTCGGATCTCCGTATACAGTTCGCATGGCGTGACGTTTTGCAGTTAATGCAAATCTGTAGTTCAAATTCAAGTCATGTTGGCTCATTTCTTTAATTATGTCTCTAATGGAAACATCTGATTTGTTTTTTCGGAGCCTCTCGACTAAGTAATCTCCAATTAAATTGGATGGAAGTCTACAGGGAGCACCGGCGTTCAACTCATATGAACAAGTGTGGGGCATGACAACTTTGGAGATTTTCCAAATACCATGTTTTTCAGAGGCAGTGAGTACGAATGGACAATTTTTGTGGCTGCATTTCACATACCATAGGTGTTTGTCCGAATGATCCACACGATATTCAACCTGATTCTCCAGATGATAGAACCCAACAACATTTTTTAGTTCGGTCTTACTACCAAAAGTCGAACCTTTTTGCAGTCCTTGGGGAGCACGATCAATCTCTGAACAAGAAGGTAACTCATCGAATGATGGAATGTCGGGAATATACCATTCCGCTCTCATTATGTCATCACAAAATTGCTCATATGCCTCCCATTGCTCCTGATCCAACATTGCCTCTACATCTTCATCAAGTGCAAAATCATCATCTTCATTGTTTGGATCTACAACAAAACACACAACATTGTTAATCACAATAAACACAAATAATAAAATATGCTAAGTTCATAAATGTTTACATATCGACTCGATCATCCTGCTCTTCTTGCTGCGGTCCATTTTCGTGTGCCTCAACATCTTCTAATTCATCAGTTGGGAGTCTATTCAAGTCCAAATTGTTCAAATTAGTAGCATCAACTCGTCTGGATGATGCCATCCAAGGCTCCCTTTGTTGATTTGAAGACGTTCCAACAAAAGTGTCTTCTATCCCATCTCCAACACCCCATTTTAAATAAAATCCTTCGTCGCTCTGTAGCCCTAAGGGAATATTTGAAGAAATCCAGTTCTCTCCCATGTTGACATTGGAATTTTGATGCTCCACTTCGTCTGTGAACGGAAAAAAACTTTGAGGACCTTCATTATATTGTTCATGAACGGAAAATGTGGATCCCTCTAATGCTCCGACTTGCATGCTTTTCAAATAAATAAAAACAACTAGAACCTCATCAACGGTTGAAAACGCCTGCTTCAAATCTAAATCATCCTTAATTTTCTTCTTCTTCAATCTTCCATTGATTTCAACTAGATAATGAATCAAATAGCCCCAACAATTCATGTCGGCTAGAACAAATCCGTGAACTAAGCTCAATAAATCGAGATATGTCATTGTTTGAAGCTGAATCAATGTTTGAGAACCGTTTACATATTGTAAACCTTCCTAATAACCTCCAAACCACACCACTACTGAGAAAGCCATCTTCTTCTAATTAATTTAACCTATATAAGTAAAAAAAAATTAGGAAATTTTAAAATCACAAAAATTCCAGTGGGTTACTCGAACATTATGCAAAGTTCGAGTAACCCTAATGCAATGTTCGAGTAACCTTATAAAATGTTCGAGTAACCCAATTCAATGTTCGAGTAATGTTTATTGTAAAGTTCGAGTAACGCATATTTTAAAGTTCGAGTAAAATGTTCGTGGACCTAAAAATATACTTGCAGACTAATCCTAATGTTCGACTGACATTATATATGTGTCCAACACTAATTTTCGAGTAACAAAAAAATAATAAAAATTCATGAAACCCTCTATTAAACTAAATTAATAATATCCCACAGTTTAATTGTACCATTAACAATTTTCTACACTAACTAAATATTAAAACAGATAAAATAATTTATAAAAACTTACTTGATTCTTGAGGAAGGTTGTGACAACGATTGCTTCTTCAATTTTTTTTGAATGAATCTACTTTCATCTCTATTCTCTTTAAAAGGTGAAAATTTTTACTGTTTTCCCGTGAATGTATGTAATATCAAATCACATTGCAAAGTGAAATTTTTTTCAATCTTTTACTGTTTTCACGTGAATGTATGTAATATCAAATAAAACAAAAAATAAAGAATCTCATCTAATAATGCTTCTGAAGAAGTAAAAAAAAGTTTAAAAAAAATCCACTTTTGCAAACATCCATATATGTTGTAAGAAAAAGTCATCATTTTCTTATAATTGTAACTATTCAAATAAGACCAAGTCAAATAAGTGGTAGAAAGTGACAATTTTTTATATTGAGTGGTAGAAAATGATAATATATTATATTAAATGGTATAAAAATGTATTGCTTATAAGTTTTGTGGTATTTTACCCCATTTCCTCTAATTCCCAATTCTCTTCCCATTGTATTTAGCTTTGTTTACAAGTAAATTGATTGGTAAATTCCAAGCAGGTGACGGGGTGAAGAGAATTTGATACGGTTGAGGGATTATTTTGCAAACTCTAAGTTTTTACAAAAATTAGGGTTTAACCTCTATTTTTTAAAATTATAAGTTGAACCCCAGTTCTGTTGAAATTATGTTTTAGCCCCAAGATATATTAGGGATATAATGAGAATTGTTGTGTCAAAATTTAACGGCGTTAACTTCTATTAAATTACGTGGGACGTGTGTCGAGTTTATGAACTTCCATGTGTTCCCCATGCAATTTCTTTATCACAGGGGATCCGACGCAACATTTCGTAAATACAAGAGGATTTTGCATTTAACCCGACTAATTAGAGATCAATTAGCGGAAACATTTTTAAAGAGCGCTTATAAGCTAGCCAACCAAACAACATCTTAATTAATCAATATTTTTGATTCAAGTATATATGGTCTGCTTAGAAAGCAGTACGTCGTTGTGGAAGAACCCAGGCTGAAGCTTAAAAGCTTACTGATATTCATAAAAGGCGGTATGGTCTCCGATATCCATGAAAACCCACTTTTATTTTCCTAATTTGTTTCTATTTTTGTGTTTATCTTACTCAGATTTTGTTATGGGGACTATTTCTCTTTCAATTTCTAGGTTATGGCACCATTATGTATCCCTAAACTTATTCTGTTCAATTTTGTTCAGATAATAAATCAAACGCCAATTTGTTGGAGTTATTTAGAAAGAATTGTGTTGAATATAAGGATTCTCTGCAATCTGTAGCCATGTCGGTGACGGCGGGGGTTAGCGACGCTGTAATCGCTGTTAGGGACAAGCTTAGGGGTAAAATAGGGCAAACAAAGGTGAAAAGGTATTGGCCCGGAAAAGCGCCGGAGTGGGCCGATGACAATGAGGAAGGTGAGAATATTCAGATGGGGAGAGTGGCGGCCCTTGAAAAGGCCTTCCCTCGTCATCAGGGCGGCGATGTTATGCGGAAAGATGATCCTAGGTTACGCCGTTTGGCCCAGAGTAGGATTGATAATCGTGATGAAGTTAGGGAAGATCATAGGAGGATTAGGCAAGCGGAGATTGTTTCGATGGAGGAGGAAGAGAGCCGGAGGATGGAAGGGTTGGATATGGAGGAAGAGGATGAGGATGCTTTGGAGGAGCGGAGGAGGAGGATTAGGGAGAAGCTGCTGTTAAGGCAACAAGAAGAGGCGGCGCTTTTGCCGGAGGAGGAGGAGGATGAGGAGGAGGAATCGGAGGAGGAGGAATCTGAGTATGAGACTGAGTCGGAGGAAGATATGGCTGGTGGCATTACAATGTTGAAGCCGGTTTTTGTTCCGAAATCAGAGAGGGATACGATTGCGGAACGTGAGAGGCTTGAGGCTGAAGAGCGGGCCCTTGAGGAGGCGGTGAAGAAGAGGATGGAAGAGAGGAGGAAGGAGACAAAAGAGATTGTTGTTGAGAAAATTAGGGAGGATCAGGAAATCCAGAAGAATATGGAGATGGAGGCGAATATTGCTGATGTGGATACTGATGATGATGCGAATGAGGCGGAGGAATATGAGGCTTGGAAGGCTAGAGAAATTGCTAGGATCAAGAGGGACAGAGAGGACAGAGAGGCTATGGTGAAGGAGAAGGAGGAAATTGAAAAGGTGAGAAACATGACGGAGGAAGAGAGGAGAGAGTGGGAGAGGAAGAATCCGAAACCTTCTGCAGCACCCAAGAAGAAGTGGAGATTCATGCAGAAATACTACCATAAAGGTGCTTTCTTCCAGTCAGATACTGATGACATTGCTGGAAGTGGTGATGGCATATTTACTCGTGATTTCTCTGCTCCTACTGGAGAAGATAAGATGGACAAGACCATATTGCCAAAAGTCATGCAAGTTAAGCACTTTGGTCGGAGTGGGAGGACGAAATGGACCCATCTTGTCAATGAGGACACAACTGATTGGAATACTCCGTAAGTACCTCTTCATGCACTAGCATTTTATTTATTTTGAAATTTCTGAAATCAGGTTCACAATATGAACAATTCTTGAACTATTAATATTTGTGATGATGATAAACATTCAGGTGTCAGTCATCATGAGTTTCACTTGCATCTCACTTAGGTCATGTTACGTAAAAATCATTAAGAAATAGGCTCATTTAAGTCTACAGCTGACTACTTCATAATTTATAGCATACATTCCAACTGTATCTCATTTTAGTCTGTTTGGATTATCAATGAAGTAATGCATCAAGAGTCTTTATGCAGTAAGAAAAGAGCATTTGTAATGTATATAAGAGATTAATTATAATATTCTTTTAAAAACCACCTGCTAAATTATTGTGGTGCATTGTTCTGAATTTTATTTCTTATGGTGCTTCATTTACACTCTTTTAGAAGATTGGCACACTTGAAAATCATCAAAGAGACCTGGGAATGCAATATGTTTTCTGTTCTATGTAATAAAAAAACTAGGAGTGGTTCCAGAGTGCAAGAGGAAGAAAGCTCTTGTAAATGAAATTTGAATGCTTGGAAATATTAAAAGGACTGCTGAAATTGTTTCATTGTGAGCTACAATTTGTATTAGCACCTTAGTTCATTCATATTGACTATACATTTTATATTAGTAATACCTGTTAATTGAAACTGTTTGAGGGTGTAATTTTAATCTCAACTAAATATAGTTTGCATTATGGTAATTGCACAAATATAATTTGAGGAATTTGACTTTGAAGAATGTGGTCATGGTTCAAGAATAATTCAAGGAATCTGGAAGTAAGCAATTCTTGAGTAATAATGTACAAATTGAAGACTAGCATTAGCATTATGAATGAGTAAAGTGCCTAGTATGTGATTATGGTAGCAACAGCAACCAAGAATTTTCCTGTAAAGTGTGTGTAATTCTCAATATGCATTTATTGTCATACTAGTATGCGATGTTATGGGTCTTTTGTTGGTTGGCTCAAACAAGAGTGGAAAATATTGTAAGATCCCAGCAACGCAAAATTTTGAGGTATATATGATATCAACATGTTGCAACGGAGTTATTTTTTAAAATTCATGAAAGGGAGTATAATATTTACTTCCAGAGCTCCTGTTACTACTCGGAAAAGTATTGTAAAGTTTTTATCTGTTTTATAATCTTTTGTAATGCTACTTCAAGAACTCCTGGCTTGTAAGATTAGCAACTTATTATATTTATTTTTGTTGTAATTCACTAATAGTGATTACAAATTGATATCTTGTCCACAATTACTCCACTTAGTGTATAATAATTTATTTTATCTATTTTATAGCAAGTGATAGTTGGGATCACTTTACTTTCTGGGGGCAAAATGAAGCTGTGAGAACATGTTCATTCTTGTATGCTTCTTTTGGGGGGGGAGGGGGTTGATATTTTTGATTTGTTGAATTTTATTTTTTAAGTGTCTTGCTGCTCAAATGTTTTGTCACACTTCTTGTCAGCTAAAGAGACAAAATCAATCATGTTGTCCACTTTCCTTCTAGCTTCTTCCTCTTGATTTATGTTTTAGCATTCAGTTATCAATCATCCAGTAAATTATATAGTTTCTTCAATCGAGTACTTGGTTTATCATTGAGTTCAAAGTCTGATGCTGGCTTCTTTTGAAAAGTTGGAACTGTTGCTGATCGTCGGACTGCTGAGGGTGTAGTATACTTAATTAGAATGGCATTAAGACATCATAATTATGCAGCTTAAGTTAAGAGATTCATAAAATGTTTCATGTTATAATATGTTATGTCTATGACAGCATTAACTGCTGCTTATCAGATGAAGCATCATGTATAACTGATTTATAGTCTTGACTCTCACTACTGTGCCATCAATGTCAATAATTTATCATCAGGTCGAAATATTATTTGGTTGATTTTCATTTGCGAAACAACTTCATGGTATTGTTGTTTCTGGCAATGCAGGTGGACTTACAATGATCCACTTCGGGCCAAGTACAATCAAAAAATGGCTGGAATGAATGCACCCATTTCAAGACCCAAAGGGAGCAAAAAGCTGAAGGACTGGGAATCTCGTTGAACTTTCTTCAGCATAATGTCTCCAGAAAATGCTAAGTCTAGATCTTCACTTAATAACTTTTATAAACGACTCGATCTATGCTTTGTGCTCTCTAGTCTACATGAATTAGCATTGATGAAAGTAGATTTTTCAGCTCCTTGGGCCAAGATTTATCTTTTAGATGTGGTACCTGTGATGGCTTGTATTCCCTTCTTTTAAACCCTTGGCTTTGAAGGTCTTTCGTGAGTTATAAAATTTGCTTTGCAGTTAGCTTTATCGATGTTTAGCCATTCTCCGATGAATCTCCATGTTATCATCGCGTGGAATGAATTTATCCATGGAGTGTATTCGAGTAACAATTTCTCATTTACAGCTTTTTGGACCATATCTTCTGGAATTAGAATCACTTTCAATTAGAGTAGGGCTATTCTGTTTTTTATGAGAAAATTTCATTTTATGTCCACTTAAATAAAATGCTACTGTTCATTTTACGTTTATTTATTTTTAAGGTTTCATATTTAGTTTCATTAAAAATAAATCAACCAATTTTGAATTTCTGATAAGCCACATCAGCTGACACGTGTGCTTCGATAAGTCACGTCAGCTGCTACGTGTGTTCCGATAAGTCACGTCAATTGAACTTAGTCGGAAAATCGATCTCCGCGGCCAAAGGACCAAAATTGGTCGATTTTGATTTTAATCGGACTAAATATGAAATCCTAAAAATAAATGGATAATAGCGTTTTAAGTGGACGTAAAATGAAATTTTCCTTTTTTTTTTTTTATCAATAGTCAATCATTTATCATATTGTTCTTGATGTCTCCTATTTGTAGGAGTTGAGGGTGTTTCGGTTTGGGAGTTGAGGGTGTTTCGATTTGGGAGGCCAAACTGAACCGTGTGGTTCATGGTTTCGGTTTCAATTAATTGAACTAATGGTTCGGTTTGAACCACCGGTTTTGGTAGGTTTGACTTTTTTTTTAATCTAAATTTAAATCCGCATGATTACTTCATTATATATAATAACAATTTTGTTTGAGTCAATGATTTGATATGAAAAAACCAGCCGCACAGAATGCTTCGATGTAACTTCCACATGAAATTCATTACCAAATGAGAAAAAGAAAAAGACTGAAACACCTAACTTAAGGATAGTGACAAAGTTATCTCATTATCACACTTAGTAGAATAATCTCAATACTTTGCCTCAAACATTTTTCCAACGAACTTTTTCATGATCCATGCTAACAACAGATGTTGTCAACACTATATAACCAAACCGGAAAGTATTGGTGTAGGAAATGAAATTTGGTGTGGAGGCAAATGATATTTGATGTGGGGGGAAATAAATTTTCAACTTTTCAAAATAAGGGGAATTTTGTCTTTGAATTTCATTTAAAATTTTTGTATTTTGTATTTAGTTAGTATCTCTTCACTTGTATTTTGTATTTAGTGTATTTATATTTAATTTTTACATTATATAAATATGTAGTTAAGTTGAGGGCAAATTGGACATTTTAGTACCTAAATTGGGTAGAAAAGTTATTTCCCACAAAAATTGGTAAACAAGTTTCTTGACTTATTAATTTGGATAATTTGGAAATTCACCCTAAACAATTATAAATGTCATGTTATTAATGTTACATTATAGGTTCTTTCATGATACTCATAATATATATATATATATATCTTTTCCCATCACTTTTAAATTTTGTATATGATTAACCTTGGTATAAATAGCATAATTATAAAATTTAAATATTTCTAAACTGCATTAAATATCTCACAGAATGTTTTAATTTCTAAATTAAAAAAAATTCCCTTTTTTGTTTTAGAACCAAAGATTTTTAGAAGCACTTGAGTGTCCTCGATGCACAGATCCTGGATCTATGCCCCAACCCAACCCATATCTATATATATTCTCCTTTTTTTAGGAAGTAATATGTCTTATCCAAGGCCAGCATTTTTTCCATCATCTCATTCACGTCAACAACTATTGGATTTTTGATTGATATGGTGGTTTGGATTTGATTCCGAAGTTGCTTGAATAGCCTAGTCGCGTTCCTTTGCTCTTCAACCAGTTATGAAGGCTTGATTTTGTTCACAATCGACAACATCCCTATCGTCGCCACGTACATGACAGTGGAAGATAACTTGAGCACGTGAGAGTCATGGAATAGATGGGTGTCAAAAGAAGAGAGTTCCAATTGGTTCTATGATTTCCAATATTCTTGTGCATCTCAACCCTAACTGCAACCAGGGATGAAAAAATCGCGATATTTCGGCGATATTTCGCCGAAATATCGCTGAGAATGAAGTCCCGATATAAAAATGGGGTGTTTTTTTTTTCGTCAAAATATCGGCGAAATATCGGTGAATTTCGGTTTCGGTTTCGGTTTCGGCGAAATATCGGCGAAATATCGGTGAAATATCGTTTTCGGTGCAGTGTATCGGCAATGAGCAAAAAAATTCCAATTTTCAATCATTTTCTACTCTTTTCAATTTTACCTATTGCTTTAAAACATGTCTCAACCTAGTCAACCATATTGGGTTAATGAGCATTATCCTATCCATGGACATGCGGTTGGAAGAGATAGAGGAGCATATGAATGGTATGTTTATGATTACACCCAAAATTGGTCTAATATGGTGAGTTGGTATCAATAATGTTTAAATCAAGATGGCATGTCATCTTATTCATTTGAACCTCATAGGAGCTCATGCTATTATTAGTTCATAAATATACTTTGTACAAAATTTCTCATATTATCACTTTATATATTAGTTTATCTCTCATTTTGTTGTAATTATATTTTTTATTTGAAATCTTAACTTCAATTTATGTATGAATGTTAGTTATAACATTATGTAAATTACCAGATATTTTTTCTAATTTTTTCACAATATTTCCGTGATTTTTTTAAAATTACCGATATTTCCACCGAAACCGATAACCGAAACCGATATTTCCGTAAATTCAAAGTACCGATACATGAACCGAAACCGATATTTTCGTCCTTGACTGCAACCGCTTCCAAGATGGAATAAAGCTTGGCCATCACAACCGGGTCGGGTCCATAATTTTGGTTTCTCTTGATCGTGGTGATCTTCACATGCTCAGTTGTTTTACTGCAAACTTCTACAGTTCCAAATCCTCCACGAATCCTCCAGTTTAGAGCCTCCGAAAAGAAATACAGGCGACTCGGCCCGGGATGTTGATGGTTGCCTAACCATTCCTCATTAAATTATAAGCAAGTAATACCTTAAAGTTGAATATGTAATACCTTATACTAGTATTAATACATCAAAGGTAAATATGCAATATCTCAAAGGTAAATATGTAATGCTCGAAGGTGCATATGTAATACCAAATATATAATACCTACTATACTCTAAACATTAATACCTCAAAGATAAATATGTAATACTCAAAGGTGTATATGTAATACCAAATAGGTAATACCTCAAAGGTGCATATGTAATATCTCAAAGGTAAATTATACCTCAAAAATGCATATGTAATATCTTGTGCTTTAAGTTTAATACCTTGAAGATAAGTGTACAATACCTCAAGAGTATACATACCCATCACTGAATCACATAATACAAAATTTGGTGTGTGTGAACGCACACCAGCTCAGGTGCAGCCGCGTGTATGGGCGCGCGTGGAGATGATCCACGGGTCGGATCGGATCGAGGGCATGGATCTAAGATTGATGCCCTGGTGCACACAAGTTTTTGTCAAAATTTTTACTTAAAATCTTTCCATATAAGTTTTAATAAAGTATATTCTAGAAAATTTTAAACCCTTCTTATATTTTGTAAGTGAATATTGTTATGGGTGACAACTCAAGTCAAATGGTAACGACATATTACACAATTACTGCTTTGTCTCATGGTAATGTAATGAAGGAATCAATTAGTTTCATGCTAATGTAATGATATTCCTCCTATTCAATGAATGTCTTAATGTACAAGAAGATATATTTATATGTACAAGAAGATATATTTATATATGGTTTTAAAATCTCACCACTAAAGACAAAATTAATCAAAATCTCCCAATTTTTTGTTCTCTAAATATATTGGTTTCTCATTTGATATTTCAGTATTTTAATACACATCATATACATTATAATTGATGGTATCACTTATTTAAAAATTGTATATAATTATCTAAAATGTTGAATAAAATAGATGGTGGAATAGAGGATGACAGTTGTACATTTTATCGATAATCACTAAAATCACAAAGAAAATATATATTAAATATTTATTTCCTTTATCAAATATTTCGCAAAGAAAATATTTCATTTTACCACCATGAATGAAGATAAATTTAAGATTACAAGTGTGAATAAATTAAGTTTATATTCAAATGTAATTAGGAGTATATGAGGATTCCTCCCAAAAATCAAAATTAATTAAGCAAAACTGCAGCTGAAAATAATAATGAATTACATTTGCCTTTCTCAAAATTTAATCAAATTGCTAAACAAACTACAAAATTTATGAAAATTACATCAAATCAAATCCATTTGTTGTAAAATGAAAAAAAAATTCTCCTACTTCTTTGACTAACAAACTAAAATTAATGATTTTACAAGTCGAAAGACGAAAAATTGTACGTTCTATCAAACAAAATGTTTTCACATTATTCTCGTTTCAAAATTTAATGAAATCCAACAAACAAAAGAAATCCAGATGTACTGATGATTTATTAGTAATTTGATACTACTTTATTGTATTTTAAATTCCATGTGGATCATACGTTGAAGTTTTAGTTATCGAAGATATCTCATTTGCAACTCCAACAAAAGCGGATTATATTCAATAATTGAGTAAGTCTGATGTGACATCCTCTTCCAATTCATTTTATATGAGGTGATCAATTCACAACACATACTTCACAATTCATCTATAAATTTATGAAAAACGAGTTTGCTTAATAACTAAAAATGATCAATTATACCGAACTTATCCGTAAGACGGTCTTACGTAAGTATTTGTGTTAGTAATTTGATTAAAGATGCATCTTTTTAAAAAAAGAAGTAAAAAAAAAAGGAGAGAGAAGAAGAAACCCTCCAAAAGTAGAAGAGAGAGAAAGGGGAGGGGTGAAAACCTGAGAATATAAAAGGGAAGAAAAAACTTGCGTTTTCATTCTCATCCTCTTTCGAATCCCTTTTGAAGAACCTAAACCCCAGCCCCAGGTACATATATCTTCAAAAGGGGCTAAACATTGCCGTTTCTATTCACATACACATACACATACATTCTTTCATCATTCATATACGCCCACAATTTCTCCTCTGATTTTGAGGGAGATATGGAGCATCAGGAGCAGGACGACGATGTTTACGGCGGCGACGTGCCTGAGGAAGCCTACATGGAGTCTGATTTTGACGCTTCTGCCGATGCCGAAGCTGAATCCAAAGCTAAGGTATGTTACACACACATCTCTCGGTGTGTGTGTGTTTGAGATATATATATATATATATATATATATATATTCATAGGTATATGTGGAGTGTAATCGTTTGAGAATTTTTTCGGATTCAACGAGTGCGCATAAAGGCATGCTTCTAATTTTCGCTGCTGTGTTGAAATTATGCAGGAGTTGGAGACTATGAAGAAGAGATTGCAGGAGATTGAGGAAGAAGCAGGTGCGCTTCGCGAAATGCAAGCCAAAGTTGAGAAAGAGATGGGAGCACCTCAAGGTTTCCTTGAATTGGATTTACTTTTGAATGATTTTTATCTGTTTGTGTTCTTTGAGTTTGGGATCTATATTTCAAGTGAGGTCTTTCTTTTTAGGGTTCAAGGTCTGTGTAATTGTTGAAATATTTTTAGGTAAAAGGTTTGCTTTTTACTTAAAGATTTTAGGACTAGGTATTGAGTGCTATATATAATCAAGAAATTTGCAATAAATGGATGCATTTGTTAAGAAAGATGTCTTGTACTTGATTAACTATGTCTTGTGTGGTATCAAGTTTGATAAAGTTAGGGTGTTAACTGAATTCGGGCTGTGTTGTGATAGGAAAACTTGACTTATTGAAACAAATGTTTAATGCCCCTTAGTTGTATCATAAATTTCGTTGAGTCTCCGTGACAGTTGGCCGCCTTGCAAATGATACGTGGAGGTCTCTTTGTTTGTTTTCTTAATTACAAGTGTATGAAAGGAAACAGAGGAAGTAAATCGAAAAATCTACTCTCAAAAATCTTACCTTGATACTAACCTGATGATTTACTTATAAGAAATGGATGGATGGACCCTCAAATAAAAAGTTCTCTTAAATGTTTAAAGCTTTGAGATTTTGATCTCATTTTTACGATGAAATAGGGTTTTATGTCTTCATGTGTTTGAAAGTCTGGAAACTAGACAGGAACTAGTTTTGGTGGAATCAATTAGGAACAGAAATTTGTCAAATTTTCATATATGTCTTTTTTAAGTGCCACCCTTGTTTACCAGTACCATAACATTATCATGAAAATGCTGCTAATTGCAAAAACTGAGAATCAGGACCCAAATGAGAAGTATGTATACCATTAATCTGAACCAATCAGATTCAAGATCTTGGATAGGAAAATCATAAAGTGAAACAAAATTAAGTAAAGTTGTTTGGTTGCTCTTGCTGATCCCAATTTTATCAAAAAGTTAAAATATGAGGTTTTGTTAGGATTGAAATTATTGAATTTCAAATGCATATAAACTTAAAAAAAATATTTGAGGACCCAACCAAATATTTATACATATATGTTATGTTTATGTTGAATGACTGAAATTGGTATGATCTGGCTGGACCATCCTCTCAGAGCCCTTAATCTAAATAAAACTTTGATCATGTCATAAAAGAGAAAATTCTTCTGATATTTTATAGTCAAGCTTTCGTACTCTTCTCTCTAGTTTGCTTATCATGGAACCCCTAAATAAGGGCTAAAGAGTTAATGAGACATACAGTGTAATGCTTGGAGGATATGGATGAGTCTTTGATGGATTTTATGCGAAGTTTATAGCTCACCTATATTTGTTCAGATTCCTCTCTATCTGATTAGGTGCATATGCATTTTTAGGTGACTATGTAATGCTTGGTTTGATAGGGATGATTTGTATAATGTATTGTCAGTGTATAAGTGGTGTTTATGCCATGAAGCATTTAAGGTGGTATGGTTTCAACTGCAAGTATCGAGCATTAAGGACATGTAACATGACAAGAAAAAAACACAGGTGTTAATGGGGGCAAGAATGACTTTTATATTTTTTCCTGTTAGTTTCCACCTTGCTATTGTAGTGTCATCCACATGACCAGACCCAGACTGTAAATGGGCCTTTTCGTGGTAGGTGAATAACCTTGCTTGATTATACCTTGAAACCTAGGTTGATTTTCTTATATTTTGTGATGTTTATGCAATTTGCTACATAATCTACTTCAAAATAAAGGTTCCTTTTATGATTTTTTTTTTCAACTTATTTGGTATTTTTTTAATTACCAAGAAGAATTTATTTTTTTTCCTTCCAATTTTGCCTTGTCCTTTTTGTTTTTTTGGGTACTTGGTCTTCATTTATTCATGACTGTTGTTAGAAAGCCCCTACAATTCATACACAACTTTTAGTACTCCAAAAAAGGTATATTGTGGTCATTATACACATAGCTATTACATGTTCCCTTCATCTTTGTTAAACAATTTTAAACAATAAATAAATCAAAATAGATGGAGCATTTGAATTTTGAAGCAATGCCGACCAAACACTTACTTTTTTTTTTTTAGTGAAACTTAAATAATAGCATCCTTGTTAATTTCTTTATGTGTCCTTCCCTAGCTTTTTGCTGAATGCCACATGTCTTGCTACCATTTATTACTTTTTTCCTTTCTAAAATTTCTGACCCTCTCTCGATCTTTCCGCCTTCATCTTTAAACGATTCAATTAATCTGGACAGTTTCAAATTAGCTTTAAAAGGGCTTATTCTAGGACCCCTTAGATATTTGTTGCTGTATTGTTTCTTTATAAAACTTACCGCTGAATTGTGAAGCCAACAAGTCATGAAGGGTCTTCGCGGTTCGCTTTCATTTTCCAGAAGTATGTAAAGTTTCCACTGGATTTCGCTCATAAGAGTTTATCATTTGCCTTTTCATTGAATTACATGTATTTTTTTTTTTTTGCCCCTTTCTGTGCATATATCAGTTAGAAAAGCCCAAGTTCCTTCCTTGTATATGTTTGATGATTAGGGCATGATGATGAGATTAGGATTTAGGCCTAAAGGGTTATTTGTTTAATGAGTTAACTTATTAAGATCTATTCATGGGGAAAGTATTTCTCTCAAAAATCAAGATCTGTTCCTTGCCTTATCCATGTTGTGCAGTTTTCATTATATATTTAGTATTTTTGGCTTACAATGCAGTATTTATGTATTTCCTTTTTTTCATTTTTTTAATTGCGTGTTGCATTTGTAAGATTCAGAATGTCCTGTTGGCGTTGGAATCTGGATTTGTAATTATCATCTCCTGAAAACCTTATGCTAATGTGTTGCATCTGCTTTGGGTCTGCATACATTTTAATTCTATGTGGGAAAACATAAATCTTCTTGCTGCTTTTAGGAGCAACTTTAAAAGGTATCAGTGACTGTCCTCTGCAATTTATTAAGTTTTTTTTTTTTTTTTTTCCTTTTTTGGGTAATGAATTGTAGGTTTTTGGTCTTTAAACTGTATGTAATTGTTTAACAGTTTTAGTTTCATGTAAAGCTGTATAGATTCTTTCTATTGGTCACTTTTTCTGCTTTATATTTACAAAATTGGCAGTCTTAGTATTTATGTACTTACGATTGGACCTACCACTATAAGTGTATTTTTTCAGTAAATATAGACATGACAAAATAAAATCAAAGGTAAAGTGAGTTGGCTATTAATTGCTTATTAATCTTTATATTCTTATCCTCAGATTTATTTCATAGTTAGAGGCAATTGTTTGTTGCACTTATAATATATGCATGGGTCATCTGCTAAAATTTATGGAACTATTGATTAACAACCTTATTATGTTTTTCTTTTGGGTTTGTTAGAAGATCCCAATGGTGCTTCTGCTAGCCAGGCTGAAAAGGAAGAGGTGGATGCTAGATCCATATATGTCGGTAATGTGAGTTTCTTGGTCCTTGTTTTATCTCCAATATATTAATTGAGCTCCCATGAATTGCAAAGTAATCATCATGCTTGTTTCAATGCCATCAGCTCTTGGTGAAGCTGTCAATTAAAAATCAGATTGCTTATTACACCCTTTACTGTGCTCAGTTTTACTGAGTCAGTTTGTTAGGTTGGATGTTTCATCATTTATATGAAACTAGCTAAGTTAAGTTGAGATGTAACTTGAGTAGTTCTTGAGCCCAGTAAGCACATATTACAGGTGTATCTCTAAATTCTGAGTTAATCCAGTGATAATGATTTACCTATTAAATCTTGATCTAGTTCTGTAGTTTTTTGTATCCTGGTTCACTTTTTCTATTTACTTCTATTCAGTTTTGCTAGCAGATTCATCACTATACTATTATATTTGCATGAATTGTACCATAGGAACATAAACTATGAAGGCCTTTGGTCTTGAAAAGTTAAAAACACTAACGCTGATCAGCCAAAGCAAATTGCTAAATTACTTTAATCACTGTATTCCTTCAAGAATTGCCTTCAAAATAGTGAATCTTATTGTAAATCGATGGTCCACCGTACTGGCTGATGATTAAGATTATGTACTACCTTGTATACTTACTAATATTTCTGTGCTGTGGTGGCTGGTGGTTGTTTTCAGCATTATCATCATGTCAATTATATGCAGATGCCTTGTTCTAACACGAATAAGGCTTGCCTTTATTATGCTGTTCATACTTATGGATTATAAGCGCAGTCTTCTTTAAGTTTGTGATTCCGGTTGCCCTAACTAATCAATCTTCTCTCTGATTTCTCTCCAAATCAGGTGGATTATGTGTGCACACCTGAGGAGGTGCAGCAGCATTTTCAGTCTTGTGGGACTGTGAACCGTGTTACTATTTTAACAGACAAGTTTGGTCAACCCAAAGGTTTTGCTTATGTAGAGTTTGTGGAAGTTGAGGCTGTTCAAAATGCTCTTCTGCTAAATGAAACTGAGCTGCATGGCCGTCAATTGAAGGTTCTTGTACTTATCTTGGTGTGAACACAGTGATTACGAATATTAGCCCTCACATCTATTTTAATTTTGTCATTGAACAGGTATCAGCTAAGAGAACAAATATTCCTGGGATGAAACAATATCGAGGAAGGCGTCCCAATCCCTATTTTGGTTCAAGGAGGCCTTTTATGCCTGGTCCTCCGGTTTTCCCCCCTTATGGTTATGGGTAAGCAATCTTGTTAATTGTGTTCCTTGGCTTAGAAATAAAGTGGGATGATAAATTGCCTTATCTGAAATAATTTCTAGATGGTCTGTTATTTTGAGCCTCATATCCATATGCTGCTGGAAAAGTATGAGTTTCCCGAACCTAGCTTTGATATAGTCTGTGTATCTAGTGAAGAAATTTTGTTCACCTCGTTATTCCGATGAACATGTTTTCTTTTCCTCATGTATATGGTTGTATATGTATCAGTTTGCGTGTGTAATGAATGGATTCAAGATCATGTCTTTAATCACTTGCCATTACAGGAGTTTATGCTTACTCTGCTTTGCCTTCTAACAATTTAGTCCGACCATTAATTATATTTTCTAATGTAAAAACTTAAATGTGCAGGAGGGTTCCAAGGTACAGGCGCCCTATGCGGTACAGGCCGTATTGATGAAATATTCTACAATTGACAATTGATAAGATAGAAGGAAAGGGAATGAATGAATTTGGAACAAGCAATTTTCCTTCATATCTTATAATTTTCGAGATAACTCAATTGAGAAGAGTCCAGATTTAGTTTCGAAATTTAAACTTGCTTTTAACTTAAAACTATAAGCTCTGTTATTAGCTGTGTGCAATTATGATTACATATAGGCAACAAAGAGATAAGGCAATAGCTAGGATTTTCTTGTTGTCATTATATTCTCAAAAGTCTATGCTCTATAGTGTCCTCAACCTCGATCGCATGTTGAATGTGCAATGTGCAATGTGCAAATTGTTATGGTTGTTGAACTTCCTTAGACTAGTCAGAAATTGATGTTCTATCTTTGGATAATTTGTCATATCGTTTCTATGGTCTTTATATTCATTAATCTTGAAGTCCAGTGAACATGAGAATGATCACATGAATCTCTGTTATTTCAGTGTGGCTGTTGCTTGCTGGGTGGAATACGATGTCGTATAGTCATCACATTTTGCACACACCCACATATGCGTGATTTTGCAAAATGAGGTATTGTTTATATAAAATGAGCCATGTATGCTGCTAGGGTGTAACATAGGTATCTATGGGTATGTTTGGGGAAAATTCTGTGAATTCCATGAATAGTTAAAGTCTTATGAAATGTGAGATAACATGTTTGTTTTGAGATTGTATAGGGTAAGAATTGTATCATAGATGTCAAAGTAGTTTTGGAAAATATTGATGAGATGTGATGTTATATTTTGGCAAGATGAGTTGGAAGTGTATGATACGTCTCAAAATCAAATATTGTATTTTCATACTTTTTTTTTTTTTTTAATAAATTCGGGGCTGTTGTTTCCAATGATCATCTTGCAATTTTCTTTTCCTTGTAAAAAAGGAACTATGGAACCACCGGTTTCAGAACAGAAACTGTATGTTATACGGTTCGGTTGGTTTTGATTCACCTACATACAGAATCGGGGTTTTCGGAGTCGAACCAAAACTATAGCAGACCGTGCTGATGTCTATGTGCAGGCAGTGTTCATAAGGTAGGTCTTAGTGGATGATGATATTTGAATTTGAGTCGTGTTAAAACTCCACCAGAATTCTGTGGTGTTGGAATCATAAAACGTAATTTTAGAGAAATCCGAACTATAAAATCATGTTATTTGTAGGGTAAGATTTTAGTATAGATGACAAACAAATGATGAAAAAGTAGTATACTCAAAGAGTTGGTTGGTTGTGTTGACATTGTAGAATAATGATTTCTTGATGGGACTGAATTATAGTAAGTTTAAAAACTAAATAAGACATGAAGGAGTACATGAAAGATTTGAGAACTCACCTGAAATAGGTCAATATGCCTATGACATGTTCTTTCTGTTTTTTTTAGAGTTGATTACATATTATTTATGTATTTAGAGTTAATTACGTTAAAAAAAATTATGAATTTAAGTTTTAGTTTTAATTGGTATATGAGCTTTGGACTTTAACACAAAAAATGTACAATTTAACACTTGTTTCAATTCGGGATATTTTGGTTTTTTTGGGCTCCAACAACGTGGAGCTCTAATTATACAAGTTAATTGTCAGTATGTAATTTCGAATACAGTTATCATCAACTATGTAAATTCATACACTAATAATTAATTCATACAATTTGGATTTCATATCAGCAATTATAGCTCGAAAATTTTAACATATCTAGAATTGAGACAAATGTTAGATTGAATGTTTTTTTTTTATCTCACAGTCAAAGGCTCATACCGCAATTCAAAGTAGACCTTATATTAACGTTTTTTCTTTAAATGTAATTAGCCCATGTATTATTCATTTGTTTGGCAGACTATTCATCCTAATTGATAGTACACCTCAAATTCACATTTGATCACTTTAAGAGGCATATCAACACGTTTTCATCAAGAATGAGAGAAAATGAACTCTTGCTATTTTGATGCATCTATTACATTTAAGTTTAAAAAAATGAATATAAATTATTGTTATTTCAATCTTTAATTAAAGATTTTTTTTTTTTTTTTGATAAGGATATGGAAGATCGTGGTTTGTCAAATGCTATTAAATTATAGTTGGATTATGTTGGTCCCAAGTATAAAAGATTTAGATGGGGTGAATAAACCTTCTCAAATTTTCAAACTTTTCTCCAAATAATGTAAAATTCAACATATTGTCTAGGTACCTACACAACTTACTGAACAAAGGTTACTGCAGTGTCCTTTTTGAGAGAGAGGTTATTATACAGTCTGAACTTATAGAGTTTTATGCAGTGGAAAATCTTTTATGTAAGCTTTTGAAAATATGTTTTGTAAAGTATGCAGTATGCTATATAATGCAATAAGATAGAGATATGCAGTTAGACAAATAAGCAAGCATATACAGAGGTTCGAAGGTGGAGTAACCTTTCTACGTCCTCTCTACCTCTTCACACAAAGAGAACTTTGTTAGAATAGTTGTTTTACATAACCGTAGCTATTACAACTCAAACCTAACAAAGAGTATCAAGCTTTCCACATAGGTACTTGCCTACTCGATCAACTAACCCACACAAGATCCTTACTCTTTCTACAAAGAGTAAACTTAGCAGAAAACAATTCCTAGCACTAAGTACTCCTAACAGAATCTAAGATTGAAAAGTATATACGGTTTTTCTTCAACAGTTGTGCAACAATCTTTGAGAGTTAAGCTTCCTTGAAGGTTGCTTGCTGCTTAGATTGAGTGACTGAAACAATTAGCCATCTACTTGATTGATGAGAGCTTGAAATCGCGTATGAGAGTTATAGTTTCAGTAGTTACTTCAGTCTTCAATCTTCTCTATTTATAGGATTGGAAATCTGCCCGTTGAAGGGCCAATCTTCGCCATAATGCTCTTGATCTTCATAGTATAGTTCATTAAATGCTCTCTGATCTTCAACAATCTTAATTGTACACGTGTTTTCATTTGATTTGCTTCATTCTTTTTGTCTCCACTGTAACCTAGTATGATCTTCGTTTGATCTGACTTATTCTTTGAACATCCTGGGATCATGTTCCAGTCTGTCTTCTCAGGTTGCTTGGTTGACTTGATCTACAGTATGCTCCAGTCTTCAGCATTCTTGTAAGCCAGTATCCTGCAATATCCTTGACTCGAGAATTTTTCAGCAACCTTTTTCTTTCTCCTTCGAGCTTCTACCTTGCTATAGAGTAGTATCTTTATTGCTCGGTATCCTTAGCTTGCAGTAACCTCATATACTTAGTAAATTTTTACAATTTACAGAATGTAAGAGTTTTGCAAGCTTAAGACAAGTAAGATACTCTAGGCAGTAGTAACATGCATGATTTTTGTCTCATCAAAACTTACTAAGTCAAAATTTTGTTAAACTATTTGCAGTACACTATAAGAATTTTCCCTTGGATACAATAACATATAAAATGTAATAACCTGTTAGGAACTCATCTTCATTATCCCTAGTTCACTTCTTAAGAAGGAAAACCTAGATTCACATAACAGTTTTGTGAATATATTAGCAAGTTGTTGGTCTGTGTGAACTTTTCAAGGGTTATATCCTTTTTCTCCACATAATCTCTTATGAAGTGAAGCCTTATATCAATGTGCTTTGTTCTTGAGTGGAAAACTGGATTGTGTGTGATTGCTATAGCACTTGCGTTGTCACACGTGATTGGAGTTTCTTCTCAAATATCCCATAATCTCTAAGTTGTTGCTGTATCCGGAGTATCTGTGCACAACAACTTTCTGTAGCAACATACTCTACTTCTGCTGTGGAGGTTGCTATCGAAGTTTGCTTCCTGCAAAACCATGATACTAGCCTATTTCCTAGAAACTGACAAGTACCACTTGTGTTTTTCCTGTCAATCTTGCAACCTGCGAAGTCTGAATCTGAGTAACCAAGTAGCTTGAAACCTCCTTCCTTAGGATACCATAGTCTAACATCCTGTGTTCCCTTCAGGTATCTTATAATCATCTTTGCAGCTGGCATGTGAGATTCTTTTGGTGCTGATTGGTATCTTGTGCACATTCCAACCGAAAAAACAATGGCTGGCCTACTTGCAGCAAGATACAACAAGGATCCTATTAGCCTTCTATATGCAGTAACATCTACTGTTTTTCCACTTTCATCTTTGTCCATGTTGATAGAAGTTGGAATTGGAATGCTTATGTTGATGTCATCTCATATAATTTTTTTGTACTTTATCAAAAAATTTAGTTTGTCTATATTAACGGTTTCACTATGATTATAATTCAATAGTCACTAAAACTAAGATATTATACACATTTTAAAATTACAACTTTTGAAATTTTTTATATATGTTCATGTATCGCATGAGTACTAATTGATATTGAATTTTTGTCCTCAAATTAACAACTTATATACGTCAAACATGAAATATTTAAATTTTATGATCGTGCACCACTCATGTAACAAATAGATTGAAATTACTCTTAAGAATTTTTGTTATTCAACACTTATGTGTTAAAACATTAGGATTGTAAAATTTAAGTATCTGTGCATCGCACGAGACTAATATATATGTTAAATATGCAAACTTTTAGATTCTTTGATAAAACTATTAGAGTTTATTACTTTTTATGCCCCGTAAAGTAGGGGGTCTGGTAATCTCGAACATTATTATATCGGGCTGGCCAATTTGGACATTATTGTTTAAAAATTAGCAATTTATGCCCAATTTCAGCCCGAATGGCTTATTTGGGCTGAAATCGCACGTGCAGTGCACGTGTGGCCCTAATTTCGGGCTTTTCGGGCCAATTTAGCTGATGTGACAACCATCTTATATTTAAATGTAATTTAATTGTACACATGAATGCCACTTGGATATAAAATGGTGATGTGGAAATAAAACATAAAATAAACATTAAAATGTATTAAAAGAAAAAACAAAATTAAAATGAAATTAAAAAAATCATCATCTTCCTCTTCATCCATACCTCCGTCGGTGGATGGCGGCGAGGATTGTGGGAGGGAGGCGGCGGAGGGACAGCGAATTTGGGGGAGGGGGCGGCGGGGGAGAGGGAGACCACCAGATTTCCACACCAAGGGGTGGATGGCGACGAGGATTGGGGGAGGGGGGCGGCGTGGGAAGGCGAGACCACCAGATTTCCACACCAGATCTTGCTTTGGGCAGTTGGGTTAGCTCCTTGATGCTATTGTCGGTGGATGGCGGCAGAGGGCGGCGAGGATTGGGGGAGGGGGCGGCGGAGGGGCAGCAAATTTGGGGGAGGGTTCTCAACCTTTTTTTTTTTTTTTTGATTTTGATTTTATTTTTATTCTTAAAAAATGTTTTTTTTTTGCTTTATTTTTATTCCATGTCAACTAAATTGGCCTGAAAAGCTTGAAATTAGGGCCACACGTGCACTACACGTGTGATTTCAACCCAAATAAGTCATTCGGGCTGAAATTGGACATAAATTGCTAATTTTTAAACAATAATGTCCAAATTGGCCAGCCCGATATAATAATGTCCGAGATTGTCAGACCCCCTACTTTACGTGGCATAAAAAGTAATAAACTCAAACTATTATAAACAAATATTTAATATAATAACTAAAATCTAAGAAAAAATATAACAATATATGTAACGCACAAGACAAATACATGTAATCTCAGAACTAACGTGTTGGAATTGTAAAATTTGAATTTTGTTTGTTTGCTTCGATGAATGAATCAAATTAAAAATTTCAAACAATTTTCTTATCAAATTAAATTCCAATGATGTGTACAATCTTAGTTAAATTATTTGCAATCGCATTAATATAAAATAGACGTGACAGCCTTAATTAAAATATATATAGAGAGTCCAAGATCGATGGCCATTCCAAGCAATATTATAATATATTCCCACGCACTATAACTTTGAATTTGACCCACATCAATACTTTTATTACATATTTATCGTTCATGCTTTGCTATCTCAATAACGATTACTAGTCAATCTTTCTTGATATTAATGGTATAATCTAATTTATTTATAATTGTTATCTATTAATTTCCAATAATTAATTTGTATCAGATTCCAAATGAGAGAAATAAATGATGGCAATGTTGGTAGATAGATATAAATGTTCCTATATTTTTAATTAACGATAAATCTTTGAGGATCAAATTGATTCGATCAATTAGGGTAATATTATCATATTGATATAAAATAGCACATTGTCAATTATCCTCTATTCTTTAAATTAAGGATTGGTAATTTATCTTTCTTCATTAAAAATGTAAACTTTTTCCTATAAACCAAAATTTGTTGTGTCTTTCTTTGTTTTGCAAGTTCTCTTATACAACAGATGCATATATTTAGATTGGTACAATTGGGACGATCTGACCCGGATACGCATCCATTTGAGTTTTTTTTTTTTTTTTCACCTCAGACTGTTACTTTTATATTACATGGGTCTAACCTTTATGTTATATAAGTGTAACCTTTATATACATATCAGGTTACCTTTATATTCAGTAACAAAGAAAAAATGAAGATTCTCAAAAAAAATTGAGAGCATATTTTTGGACAAACATACATTTATGTGATATACTCATACTTTTATGTGATATTAGTTGCACATTTATATATGACATAAATGTGCAACTAATATCACGTGCAACTAATATCATATAAAGGTAAATATGTATAAATTTTGCTAAAATTCTTCCTTTTTTTAAGTTAGAGTATATAACGGTTACTACATTTGTACATAAATGTCACATTTACATAACATAAATGTCTTACACATACAATATAAAAGTAACAGGTTGAAGCACAAAAAATAAAATTAAAAAAAAAAGTGCAGATCCAGATCAAAACGAATCAAATCCGAATTATATGTGCACTTGATGCACATGAGACCAAATCTACTTTTTTTACATGTAAGTTTTGGTGGTGGTGTTGGGCAACATTGTTGGAGGCGGCTACAATCGCAATTAGGTGGTGGTGGATAGGGATGGCAATGGGCAGGTCGGGGCGTGTAGTTAACTACTCAGACCCACCCCGCGCCTACTACCCACCGCCTCGTGACCCCTCACAGGTCAGAAATTTTCTCTCGTGTCCCGCCGCCCCATCCCGTTTTTATAAAAAAAATTAAAAATAAATAAATAAACAATTTGCAATTTTAACATGAATAATTTGAAAACACTTAATTAAATCATTAACTAAATAATTTGAATAATTATTTGATTGAATAATTTGAAATGAGGATTTAATCTTACTATTTTACACACTCAACAACAAATTAAAAGCATTATTTTACATGTAATATTACTACTTTAGTCTTTTACTTAATTAATTAAATTATGATCCTCAATTACTTATATATATACACACACATATATACATGTAATTATCATAATATATACATTAATTGAGATTAATATATATAAATTTAATTATCACAATATATATAAATTTAATTATCACAATATATATTATGTATATTAATATCAGTATTAGGCAGGGCGGGGGCGGGACGGGTCACTGTAGGTACCCAGACTCGACCCGCCCCGAGCACAGGTTGGATCCGCCCCACTCCTTTTCATGCACGGGATGGGTCCATCCAACCTCAAACACCACGAATCAGGTTGGATCCCCGGGAATCGGGTCAATTTTGCCATCCTAGCGGTTTTTTTTCTATTTTTTTAATGAGTGACACTTGTGTCCCCAACTTAACCTATTATATGGTGTTATATATTACTTTACATGTATCATATGTATACTCTTTAGGTATCATATGTATACTCTTATATACATATGATACCTGTAGAGTATATGTATAACACCAAAAAATGTAACACCTATAATATATATATATATATATAACACCTAAATTTGTGCTCCTATATAGTACAGGGATATATAAGTTTTATCATTTTTTAATTCTTTTATGATGCGTCACTACCACATCAACTTACTTTATTTCTTTTATTTCTAGGACTTCCGCCACATAAGTATTTGGGCTGCCACACATTCTTTTAGTCCTTTGAAATTTCTTCCAACAAAAATCGGGCATAAATTAAAAGAAAATCGGCAATAAAATAACCAAAATTAAAATATCCATAATTACTGCACTAAAATTGAGCAGAACCTAACTTATAGGATTAATATTAATATTTACCTTTTAAATAATTTTATATAACTATCAAACCGACACAACTGAATAGAAAATGAGAGAAATGTTAGTTAATTTGATTGTGAGTATCGGTTTGAATTTTAGGAAGAACAAAATGTGTTAGCCACTGACGTATCACCTTTGAGAAGCCGATTTTGTTACCTTCAAACTAAAAAAGCAGATTTGAAATAGATTATTTACAAAAATGTAGGCTACGAATAAAGTGAATATGAATATAAAGATAGTGGTCTTCAATTTGTTTAATTAAGAACGACCTCTCATGTGGCGAATGGCCGGCCACCTCTTCTCTCATTCTTTATCATTTCTTTTTTGACAATTACTGATTTTATTTTTATTTTATTTATTGGAGTAATATTTTTTTAAAGAAAGTTGAAAACGTGTTGGCATTATCTGCTGCATCTGCCCTTCGCCGCGTCCTACGATTGTTGTTGCCACGTCACTATCCTCATCACGTCTCATGCCTTCTTTCATTGAATCCGCCCAAATTGAGTTTTTCAGCTTGACTTATCCCATATATTCATCATTAACATATTTATTTCAATCTAAAACAAGCTTAACCTAAATTATACTTCGGAATAATTCACAGGCCCCACGTGAAATAGGGCGGGATTCTTGCAGGATGGGTAGATGATCAGAGTCTCTTCCCACCTCCTTAGTTGGGGAGAAAATCGGCCTCATCTCCTTCTCCACGGGGATATATTTAGAGGAATCTCTACCCCATTCGGGGCGAATCCCCACGAGAAACAGGGTCGGCATCCACTAGTACTACCATCCCTAAACTTACATAAATGACCAAAATTGAATTTAATGCTAACTCATTCTTACATTCATTAGAATAAATAATATACCAAAAAGGGGGAAAAAACTCAAGTGAGATCATATCACGTGTGACGACTGACCGTGTGCGACAATAATGTATTAGTATATATGTATTTATTAGACCTATAAGTATGCATTTTTTATATTGTTGTCATCGATCGTGTCACGAAACATGACCGTGTGAGGTTTCGTCCCACGTAAGACAGACTCACATAAGACCCTCTCAATATATAATATATTTTTTAAATTCATATTAATAACTTTTAACTTGATATTTGTCGCAACCAAAAACATGACAAATTATAAATGAAAACACCAAATTATTTGTATCACATGTTCCAAGCCAGTTAACAAGTTAAATGTTATTAAGTCTGAGTTTGATTTGTTTATTTTAATTAGTCTGTTTGTATATAGGATAATTTGAATGTTGTTAAGTTTGCGTTGTTTAGTTTATTTTAGCAAATTATATCTTTGTTTATATCTTTGTTGAATTTTTTTCTTGACTCGATAAATAATTTGATAGGCCAATGATTTTTTGTGTTGGTCAAAATTGATCAATCAACAATATAAACTTTGAAATATTTACTTATATACAATGTTTTTCAAAATTACAAAATATCTTTAACTTTAAATTTGAGAATGAGAATAATTTTAGAGATTAAATAAGTATAGTTAATATAAAAAATAAATTTGTGTTAATGATAATAATAATAATTAATAAAATTATAATTGATAATGATGATGGTAATAATAATATCAATAATGTTAATAATAATAATAAATATAAATAGTAAAAATATATCACATTCAAAAGAGTGCTAAATGATATGATTAATTCTTGAAAAAATATTATTTTTAGAATTTATTTTCATTACTCATTGATGTGACATTTTATAGAGGGAAAATGACATTTTTGTAAATTATTCCAATGATCCTCTTATTATATATATGTAATTCACCAGCGCGATGCGCGATTTATTATTTACGTTAATAATATTTATTAAATATATAATTTGAACTAACATATTGAAGTTGTATAAATTAAAATGTTATTTATAGCATCTTTTATAATTTTGAAACATGTACAATGTATAAATATATTTCTCATATATCTTTTGTTTTTTAGAATTGTATTTTATAGTTTTCGAAAATCAAAGTAAAAAAAAAAGTAGTTTACATCATGACAATGTGTTAGAGATTTGTAAAATGACGAATGAATTCTAATCCTAACAACCCCTGACCGCTACCATCATATTTTAATTGCTTGTAACTTAAATAGTATTATAGAAATAGAGCTAGAAATCCAGAAATAATTATATGAATTCAATAAACAACTGATGAGAAGTAATTTTTTCATTGAAAACATTATTGATATATGTATGATTAATCATAAGTGGATGATGCACTATACAATACTACCTCCATCCCAAAATAAATGACGTTTTAGCAACTAAAATTTGTACCAAAATAATTGTCGTTTTCGTATTCCAAAGCATATTTACATGCAATATACCAAATATACCCCTATTTACTCACCTCAAATTAAATGTGTTAAAGAGATAAAAGCACCTCATTAATTAAACTTAAATAGGGGTAGATTGGACTTTTTATCACATTTCTTAATATATGTGCAAAAGGCTAAAACGTCATTTATTTTGGGACAGAGGTAGTATAAAGGAACTTACTTATGCAATAAAAAACTTGAGTGGTATAATCACAAATATATATATATATATATATATATATATATTTGTAATTTGACTATTTTTGAGGGGAAATAGCAAACTGAAAATATCATCAACTTCTTTGCTTTTACTATAATATAGATATAGATATAGATAATATAGACTCATTATTCTTAATTTATAGATTTAGAAAAAAAAAAAAAAAGCCTCTACATTATGTAATGATTAATTTATTTGACAAAACTTCAACTTATTCCATAAATTAGTTTATATTTAATAAAATTATAGCTTTTAAAATTTTTATCTTATTTTTTGAGATAAATTCAAACTTGTAATGTCTAGATTCTTTAAAACAAACCTGAAAAATTTTAAACAATGTTCGGATTAATTATATCTTTCCTTTTATGTGGATTAAATTTGTTTAAGCAAATACCCGAATATGTTATTTTTAAAAAAATTCTAATTTTATTTGATTTTTTTTTTTGCAAGATTAATTATATATATATATATTTCAAAATAATTTATAATTTATTTTGTACCAATTTTATAATTATCAAGTTTAACTTTGTCATCTTATTGTCACAATTTCCTTTGAATTGTTATTGTCTTATGAGATTCGTAAACAATATTTCACATGGTTTATTTTCTCTCTCTCTTTTTTTTTTATCGTGTGCACTCTTTTAAAATTAATCTCAAATTTCAAAACTACTTTATAGATTTATTTAATTAGATTTAACAAATATTCAAAAACTGTATTCGTTAAATTTTTTATATTTTATTTGTTGGCGTTTTAAATATTTTAAAAAATTTATTGATCTTTTTATAATAAATTTCTGATTTTATTATACTCATATTTATTTGTTTTGTAAAAGTGAGGTAAATTAAAAAGACACAAATTTTGAGTTTTGTCAAACGCAAATGCTGCTGTGCACCAGGTGCACAGATCTGGATTTGTGCAACTGGGACGATCCGACTCGAATCCGCGCACCTGAGTTTTTTTTTTTTATGCTTCAGGTTGTTACCTTTATGTTGTAAGTATGTCACCTTTACGTTATATAAGTGTGACTTTTATATATAAATGTTATGACCTTTATGTTCAGTAACTTAGGAAAAAATGAAGATTTTCAGGTTTTTTCGCTTCAATTGAGACCTTTATGTTGTATTGTTGTGACATTTATGTACAATTCTTGTGACCTTTATGTACAAATATTATGACATTTACGATCCATAATTTTGAAAAAAAATGGAAATTTTCAAAATTCAGTGCATTTTTAGGATGAATATAGGTGCAGCTAAATTACATAAAGTAAATATGTACAAATTTTGCTAATTTTTTTTTTTTTTAAGTTAGAGTATAAAGGTCATTATAAAGGTAAATATATACAAATTTTGCTTAAATTCTTTTTTTTTTCCTTCTAAGTTAGAGTATAATGGTCATTATATTTATACATAAATGTCAAATGGATATAACATAAAGATAACAACCTGAAACGAAAAAATAAAATTCAAAAAAAAAGTGCGCAGATCCGGACCCGACCCGAATTGTATGTGTACCAGTTGCACAGGAGACTAACTCTTTGTCAAAAAAAAAAAGGGTAACCTAAATATCATTAATAATTGGCAAAAACTTATATGAGTTGGTTGCACAAATTTAGATCGATACATCATGGTTGATCTAGTCAAAATGCCCAAAAAAGCGCTCCCACGCGCCTGATACTCGCGCTGAAGTTCATCCAAATTCGCTCCAATAGACTTACCTTTATGTATAGTTAGACCTACCTTTGTGTTATGTTAGACCTATCTTATGTATAATACAATGTAATGGTACATGTGTCAAACCTAGGTTTTTTTTTTTTAAAATTTTAAAGTATGAAATTTCGGCAAAATGGTAGGTTTAACATAACATAAATGTAGGTCTAACATAACGTAGTGGTATGTGCAAAAATTCAAAAACGAAGTGCAAAAAAAAAATGTATGAAATTTGGGCAGAAAAATAGGTTTAACATAGCTTAAAGTATGTATAACATAACGTCAAGGTAGATCTAACATAACCTATTGATATGTGCAAAATTTCAAAAACCATGCAAAAAAAAAAAAAAAAAAGAAACGGACCCCTAACCCAGAGATTCATATACCTAATTTATAAGACACTTACTCTTAATAATTTGGGGAATATGTGATTAATAAAACATAGTGTAATATCCCAATTCCCTCAACCCTCCGAAGCAGTCGCCGCCACCCAACCCAGATTGACCTCTCTATTTTCATTTTCCATATTCATTTGTAATTTCCACTAAACCCAAAATCTGATTCCAAAAAAATTTATCTCTCCTTGTTGCATCACATCTCTTACAGTTAAATTTTAATTTTCTATTCTTAAAGCCAAAAGATTAGTCCTATATAATTTGTAGAATCGAAGATTTGTTTTTTTAGATTTCAGAGCTGACACAATAATTATTTATGGATAGATAATGGTAGAATTATGATAAAAATTCCATTAAGAAAGAAAAAAAGAGATGCCGAGTCAAGTCCCACTCAAAGGGATAATATTTGGAGAGAGAGAGAGAGAGAGAAGCAAAAAAAAAAGGGTGTTTCTCTTAGTAAAGGCTATTGACTTTTAGTTTGGCTTTTCCTTCTGAATTGTCATTTTGCCCAACAAACCATACCCAGCCTCTTCTCTTCGAGCCCTACTCTTTATATACACATGCATTCACTGCCACCTTCTCTTTATATACATTGATTGATATAGTTTTGGTTTTTTTGGGTTTGATTGTTTTGATTGCAAGCTTTGTGAAGATGAATGCTCTTGCTGCCACCAATCGCAACTTCCGCCAGGCGGCTCGCCTCCTCGGCCTTGATAGCAAGATTGAGAAGAGTCTTCTGATCCCCTTCAGAGAAATTAAGGTCCGTTTAATCGCTGTGATTTTTGATTTTTGTATGATTTATTGGGCGGGATTGGAAAAGATCTGAAGCCTTTTCGATCTCTCCTGAGTGCTGGGAGCATCTGGAAAGTTCCTTGTTGGGGTTTTTCTTTAATGGGTTTTCATCAGGTGGAATGCACCATACCGAAAGATGATGGGACACTCGTGTCGTACGTTGGATTTAGAGTGCAGCATGATAATGCCCGTGGGCCCATGAAAGGAGGGATCAGATACCATCCTGAGGTTGTATTTCTCATCTTCTCTACTTTGTTCTTGTAATTCCTTGTTAAATCTTCCTTTTTTGTGGGTTTTTTTTTTTTGGGTTGTGTTGGGATGCTGAAACCTAGATAAATACATGATTTTTCAGTGTTTGAATATGAGCTAGAAAGTAGAATGTAATTTCAGTATGTTGTTTAAGATATGGTTGTTGTTTAATTTGAAAAAAGGCTGTTGATTTAGAAATCTGATTGAAAATTCGATATCTTGGGTGAATATGACATGGAAATTAAATTGTTAAAGATCAATGTTTGCTTAAGATATGGTACTTATTTGACTCCCGACATTGGTTGTTGCAAATTGCGATTGCTCATCCTTGGGTGTAGGATGGTAAGAATTCGAAAATGGGGCAATACTATTGATTATGAGTTGGATCAAGATCATTCATGCACTCTCCTAATTGGAAGTCTTGGATTTGATGTCTCCCTGTACTTGGTAACAGTAAGCATAATGATTAGATTGATTGGTTTTAGAGAGGAAAAAAGAAAGTTATGCTGTTTACAATTTATATCTGTGTACATTTAATCTTGATGACCATATCGGAGATATTGCTCCCAGATTGGTGGACCTCATGTTTTCAGAGTTTGTATTTGATCGTTTATTGAGTTATCAAAAACCGCTATTGACAGATGTCGTATACCATGCCCCACAGGCCACAACTGATTTACAAGTTGTACTTTTCCCTTTAGGCCATAAGGATTGAGATTTTTTATTTATGCGGTCGAGGGTAGTTTGCAGGATTTTTTAAATAGATTAACATATTATAAGCTAAATGATGTGCATTCACAATTTTTTCCTCTTATAATTGGAGCAAAATGACGTATAAAAGTTCATAGTTGTTTTACTTTCCTGATGTTCACTTGTAAAATGATTGATGTACTTTATTTAGTAGTAATAACTAGTATGTTTGAACATTTATAAATTTTTGGCATATTATCTTTCCGTTTGCACTTAACAAATTCATTTGTCGTGTGTTGTTAAATATATTTCTCTTCCCCCCACTAGTTAGGAGTCATATTGTTTTCTGCTTCTTTCTGATGTGTGCTGACAAATTACTCAATTTTTTTTGTAAAGGTTGACCCTGATGAGGTTAACGCTCTTGCTCAATTAATGACATGGAAGACTGCTGTAGCAGATATTCCATATGGTGGAGCTAAGGGTGGAATAGGGTGCACTCCAAAGGATCTAACTACAAGTGAGCTGGAACGCCTTACCCGTGTCTTCACACAAAAGATTCATGATCTTATAGGAGTTAACACTGATGTCCCAGCACCGGATATGGGCACTAATGCTCAGGTGAATAATCTTTAAAAAAAAAAATCTAATTACATTTTACATCTTTAGTATCTCCTTCACCAGTTAGGACAAGTACTAATTATTTTGGAATGTGCAGACAATGGCATGGATTTTGGATGAGTACTCAAAATTCCATGGTTACTCGCCTGCGATTGTTACCGGAAAACCAATTGTAAGTATTAAGTTTAAAAATTTTAGACGGCATGATGATAAAGTACACTAGTTACTAATTGAGTTATGCCTCGGAACTAAGATTTAAACTTATCTTTCCCCTACAAGTAACAATTTTTGTGTTTGGTATGTCAGGATCTTGGTGGTTCACTAGGTAGGGAGGCTGCAACCGGGCGTGGTGTTGTCTATGCTACTGAAGCGTTGCTTGCTGAACATGGGAAATCAATAAAGGGTTTAACATTTGCCATTCAGGTAATATTTCTATTAAGTAAATAACTCCATTCATTTTCTTCAAACTACAGTTTCTTAAATTTGAACTTTGAACATCATGCAGGGGTTTGGCAACGTTGGATCTTGGGCTGCAAGGCTCTTACATGAAAGAGGTGGCAAGATTGTAGCAGTGAGCGACATAACTGGAGCAGTGAAGCATCCTGATGGAATTGACATACTGGCATTGCTTCAGCATAAAGAGGCAACAGGAAAGCTAGCTGATTTCAGTGGTGCTGATGCAATGGACTCAAATGACTTGCTCACCCATGAATGTGATGTTCTTATCCCATGTGCCCTAGGCGGAGTTCTCAACAGGTTCAACCTTTTTTTAAAAATCTTTTTTTATTCAAATGATAAATTATAGTTTTCCTCTCCCTAACCCATGCAAGTAGTTTTCTTTTCTCATAGATGAATACTGAATTAAATTTCAGAAAATTGTGAGCTTTGTTATGCACGTGTAACAAACAGATTCTGTGCTAAATACTTTTCCTCTCCCTAGTCCCACCCAAAGGACTGGATTCTTTTTTAATTGATGAAACTGAAAATAATTTGCTGAAAACCTGCGAACTTTGTGGTGCTCTTGTTACGAAGATTGACGTGGATGTCACAAAGATCTAAATAATTTGCCCTCTTCATTATTGTAGCTCTACAATTTCGACCGTGTTTTGTAATTGCCAGAAACTGAAGGTTGTGTAAAGAAATCAGCTATGGAAAATCATGTTAGGAAATGTGTCAAATATCTAATACTGTTATTAAGTGTCAGTTTCTTGAGTGAAAGCTCTCATAAAACTATAAAAGTAGCATGTAGGGACATAACTTTTAATTGAAGTGCTGGTGAGAATATCCAATGTTCGTTTACTTTACAGCAGTCACTATCTCTAGGCTTTCTGTTCCATTTTCAGAACAAACTTTTCTCTAGTGACCTATAGAGAAGCATGCAATCACTTTTACTTTTAACTTTTATATAAAAAATCTCATCAAAGACATATTTATACATTTTAAAAAGAAAAAATGGAGGAATGAATGGTTGTGGCCATGTTGGTGCTTGCTCATGTTGTCTTACATTTTTTTAAAAAATATTTTGCTTTCTACATTTTCACTAACTTGCAGCTGTTCTTTCTTGATTGAAGAGATAATGCTGCACATGTTAGGGCCAAGTTTATCATAGAAGCTGCAAATCATCCTACCGATCCTGAAGCTGATGAGGTAAAGTTTTGTTCTTCTTTTATGTAAATCCTGAATTAGTATATATGGCTTTTTAATTGCATGTTCTGTTTCTGTAGATTTTGTTGAAAAAGGGAGTTACGATACTCCCAGATATCTATGCAAATGCAGGAGGTGTGACAGTTAGTTATTTTGAGTGGGTTCAGGTAATACTTTTATCTTTTACGTGTTAATAATGATACTTTTCAATAATACAGTTTTCCAACAAAGCAAGAGGCACCAGCTAAGACTATTTAAAAAAATGGTTTGGGCCTTTTTTTTTTTTTTTTCTATACTGTAAACCCCCAAACGTATCCGTATGGAGTAGGTGTGTCGGCATAGAGCATAGGCTACTGAATTGAATAAGGTTGTGTTCAATTGAGGGATTTGAAATTTAAGAATTTGAAATAAATGAATTTCAAATTCACCCACATTACAATGTCGAACCAATAAAACAAAAATATCAAAGTGACATTGGTGAATTTCATACCCCATTTAGTGAATGGGTATGAAATAAATGGATTTCAAATCTACCCACATTACAATGTCCAACCAATAAAACAAAACATCAAAATGACATTGGTGAATTTCATACCCCATTTAGTGAATGCAGCAATCTTAACAACCACCAACATATTTGCCATTGTGGATCTTCATATCCTTGCATCCAAATGCAACCTAAGTTCATCCTTCTTGATATATATTTGACTTGAATGCTGATTTGGCTTTGCAGAATATTCAAGGGTTTATGTGGGACGAAGAGAAGGTGAACCAGGAGCTTCAGAGATACATGACAAAAGCCTTCCATAACATAAAGGACATGTGTAAGACACATGATTGCAACCTTCGTATGGGCGCCTTTACATTGGGAGTGAACCGTGTTGCTCGTGCTACCTTGCTGAGGGGTTGGGAGGCGTAACAAATATTTTTATTGACCATTATATCATCCCAAACTCATTTATGATTTTTCTTACTTAGTTTCTTGAACTTTTATTATTGATGACAAGTATACTCACTATGCTCATTTCAAAGGAAATACAGCTACAAAATGGCTTCAATTCATGCTTAATTTTTGAAGTGCAGTATATCCTTTGTTGAGTCTCTGTTGTGCTGCCCTTTTAAATTCTTTATACATGTGAACTTTGCAGTGAATGAAATCTTTCTATTAGTATGAGCAACAGATTCCCTTGTTCTCTTTCGAAATCCGACAATGGGCCTTCGCAATCTTTGACTCTGCAGTTCAGTTTGTTTTTCCTTAATGTCTTGTTTCTGCAGTGTTTAAACATACTAATTGTTAAAAATATTACTAAAGGGTGGTTACCTTTGTTAAGGATAGGAAATGAATGAAAGAATAGGTGGGATTTCAATTATGGAGTAAGGTTGAATGAGAAGAGAGAATTTGTCTATTCAGTTGCCCAGTTTCACCACATTTGATCTTTGGCATTGGATATGAACTTCATGCTTATTTGACATTTAATGACCTCTAAATGAGCTTTTGAGGGGATGTTTGAACAGAATTTGACCCATCCCGATTTTGGATGTGTCCAATCTATGTTTGAACAATGTTTGTAAAATCCTACAACTCTACCCTACTTTTCCTACAATTATTAATAAAAACTTGTACTTTTTCAACTTTTTTTACAATTCCTAACAAAAAAACATTTATTTTCCTATATTTTTCAATGTGAAAACGTCATCTAACTATATTCCTGGGGCTTAATTTCATATCATTTCGTATTGAAAAACATGCAATAGTTGGATTTTATTTAGATTTCATTGTCTTTTTAAGATTTCATGTTTTTGCTTGATTTGAAAGGAATTTTATAGGTTTTAGCACAAAATGGAAGTCCAATGGAATTGAATGTCAAGTTGGAGCTGAGATAGGAAGTCAAAAACACGCACTTATGAAAGAAAAATCATATCTCGAGCTCTACAAGTCCAAATTCTATAATTCTTGTCTTGTTGGAAAGCTAAGAGGTAGTTCTACAACCTTCATGCTGGACATTTTCTTCAATTCAGCTTCCAAAAAAGCAGAATATCAGAAGAAGTTGAAAGTCGTGCAAGAATGTCCTAATTTTCGTCTTGAAGGGTTCCAGTATTTTGGGCATAACTTCGTGTAGGAAATGGATCTTGGGCTGAACTTAGTGACATTGGATAGCTAACTTCAAGGGCTAAAACTTTCATGAAGACGCCAAAGTCCAATTAGAGCACAAATGGGCCAAAAAGAGTCTGGAAGTTATAACCCGGGTGAGGTCAGGTCCCAATGCACGAGTTGAATAACTTGCGAATTTCGAAGCTTCGACCCGGCCCGGGCCTCCTGTGACCTGACCCGGGTCATGTGTTTTTAGCCCAAACTTCTATTTTGTTGTTCGATATGGGCCGGGTCATTCGGATCCGACCGGCCGAGTTTCTTTTAGTTGTTTCAGACCCCGTTTCGACTATAATTCTAGTCCAAACCTAATTGTGAGGTATAAATTGAGACTTTGTGACTCAAAACAAGGAGACATTCATAGATCAATAAGGATTCATTCATACGCATCCACATCTAGAGAACAAGAAAAGAAATCAAGGGATTGAAGATTCAAGAGTGAGGAGCAACCAACGATCACAAATTTAATAAGCTTTTATCTTATGTATTTCTAGTTTTGATCATGTCGTTTTGTAATTTATTTTGCTTTACGAACATGATTTTTGGCTAGGGATCTCGTGATCTTTAGGGCACGAGAGTAGTTCTATGGATTTTCTTGTTGAATATTTAGTTTTAATCTTTCATTTAATCCATAATATTTTATTCATGCTTCCCTATGCTTATTTCATGTATGAGTTCTGGCCAAATTTATGCATGCTCAAATTAATTGGATTGAGATCGAGAGAAGATATTTAATTATAGATTTGAGTGATAAATAATTGGGGTAAGAATACGATTTTAGGAGCTTTTGGGAGTTGGTTATTAATTGCGAGGGAAAGTACAGACATGAATAAACAATCAACGGGTTAAGTTGCTCGAGAGAGAGGTTAATCTATCATCGTGATTGCTCACATAAAATAATTGGATTTGAGGTTGATTTTTGCTAGATTAGTAAACTTGATTGAAGTAGAATGAAATCGTAGTCTTAGGATCCTTGTTTGAATCTTGATTTTCTTGATACTTGCTTTGTTTCATATTTTATTTCATTTATTTGTTTTTAGACATAGGTTAATTATATTAAATTCTCTCAATTCGGTCACCTAGATAAAATTAGGTAAATGAATGAGGTAGTTAACTAGATTCTAATTCACTAGTTTCTGTGGGATCGACCTTGCTCGCTCTATCTATAATTGACACCGTACACTTACGGTATATGCTAGAAATAGGCACTCGAACACCACCCCACAAAATTTTCAAAGTCTATACTTGACAAAATCCTTACAAAGCTCGAATCCAAACTTGCAAAAACCACATATGCCCCGAACAAACATAGCCAAAAAGTTGGACAAAATAAAAAGGCCCACTTGGATGTATGTGCTAGAATGCAAATTGGAAATATATAGAGTTGGAATGGGATGTAGCATGGCAGTGTTGTGTTAAAGAAGAGAATATTGCAGAAGATAAGCTTATGTAGGCAGCATGGAGGGTGTATATCAAGAAAAGATAAAGAGCAAAAAAATCAGATAATTTCATGATAACTCACGCTATGGCATCCATTGGCATAGAGAGACCTTCCTTTTCTAACCATACCACTCAGCCTAAACCATCAATGAAGCAAGCACCCGATCTTGTTCTCGTCACACCAAATGTCGAAGATCATAATTAGCTATCAGAGGAAGTCGGAGTTCAAACTCAGAATCCCAAGAATTCAGAGGAACAATCACGTTCACGTCCAAGATTTTCTGACGAGAGATGGAAAAACGGGACGTGGGATCTCAACATGTTAGGAAGAATGGATTGGCATTCTGTGATTGTATATTTCCATGTTTTTGAGAAATAGTGTTAATTGTATTATTGCTGAATCTTGAGCTTGCAGAGGCAAAGAGAAGAAAGTATCTTGAAATGCATCCAGAGGCCTCAACCAATGATGTTCCGGAGCTCTATCATATATACCGTTGTGGGCGTGGATCGTGCAACGGTTGGACATCGTCTATCCCACTATTCCGTTTTCATCGCTCACAAAGATTAAGATAGTATTGTGTTGCAGGTAGAGCTGCAATATAATGGTGGGATTCTTCATGGCCTATGCTGTGGATGCTCGATTTGGTTGCCCAAACTGGGAATTTTGTTTGCAAGACTGCACTCTTGCTTACGGTCGTTGGAGTGCTCGTTTTTCGGAGGAAAGAAGATGTCGAAAACACACCAAGGCTAGCCGATGAGGCGACCTTTTACGACAGGCAATGGCAAGCATCCTGGCAAAATCCAGATGATTGAATAGTTGCAAAACTTGTTTCTCTATATGCATTTGATATATCTTAGTTTCATAGATTATTGTATAAAGCCTCATTTTGCCTAAAAGTTAAGTGAATTTGATTTGGTGGATATGTTAAGCAGTTCTAATAATTTCAAACGCAATGTGTTGCTGCCTTATTCACAAATCTGCATACTTGGTGTTGTGAAAACAAACAGATGATAGTGTCAAATTGAATAATTTGTGTAGCTATACCAATCATTTTATTCATAATCCATGGTCTGATTTCTTCACTTATGATAAGGAAATATTATTTTCATTGACTTCATTGCATTTGCAAACATGAATTTTGTAATGAAAGACAATTAAATCTGGAATAAAAATATTATGATAAATTTAAATGAAAGGCAATTAAATCTGAAATAAAAACAATATGATAATTTTTGAACTAAATTGTTGGGGCAAATTCCATAAAAGGAAACAACCCTCCAAAAAGA
The DNA here is from genome assembly GCA_005771605.1 of Scutellaria baicalensis. Taxonomy (NCBI): domain Eukaryota; kingdom Viridiplantae; phylum Streptophyta; class Magnoliopsida; order Lamiales; family Lamiaceae; genus Scutellaria; species Scutellaria baicalensis. Next base: position 71,293,622 of record CM016721.1, on the reverse strand, counting down.
GGTTTATGCTGCTTGAAATGCAACAAACATACAATATGTGTATATATATATATATATATATACACGAGTATCAGTTGCATGTGGATGATGAATTATTTAAATCAAAATATTATAATACTATTAACCTTAAATAATAATTTTTTATAAGGATATACAATTTATATTAAATTAATTAAATTTACAAAAATGTATAGTAAATTAGAGTTCTACTCATAATAGAACTCTATATGATTTTGGTTTAGATTCTTTTGTAAAATTATTTAAATATGAAAATAAATTACTATTATAACCTTAAATAAAAAATTTAATAAGGATATATTAGAAAATCCATATTTTGTAAGAAATATTCATACTTTTATATAGGTAATAGATATATATATATAATAATACACAATTATTTATATACACCAAATGCATGGGTCATGATTCATGCAATTCGGGTTATAACCCATATAATCTGGAAGGTGATTTTCACGCTTAAAACGCACCCAAATTCATTCTCAAACCCTAATTCAGCGTCATAACCTTTTAGTTATTTCGCCTAACCTTTTAGTTATATTCACATAATCTTTTAGTCAAATTCGCAAAACCTTTTAGTTAAGTTCGCATAACTCCCATATCCTGGTAATTTAATATTTTATAGAGTATTATAAACATATATTACATTTTAAACATTTATGTTATAATAATATACGCCAAAACTAATGTTCCCTGGGGCACGGATCTTAGATTCGTGCCCGACCTGACTCGGCATGTGAGCCACCTTCATGCGCCCTCACGCACACCTACACCTCATTTAGTGTGCCCCTCACACACCTGATTCTGTATTATGTGATTTAGTGATAAGTACCAATTGTATACTGTTGAGGTACCAAGATTTAACTATACTCACCTATTTAGTCCTATTGTTAAAGCGGCTACAATTCCTATTGTTCTCACACTTGCTGTCATGCACGAATAGCTCCTTCACCAACTTGGTGTAAAAAATGCCTTTTTAAATGACAACTTATCTGACATCGTCTTCATGGAGCAGCCTCCCGATTATGTGGATCCCTGTTTTCCCAACCATATTTGCCATCTCAAACGGTACCTGTTTTTACCTATTACCCAAATTCATTTTCACAAATTTATTATAAATTGTGAATTGTGGATTATGGGCTGATCAATCTCACACAAAATAATTCGTGAGATGATCTCAAAACTTATTCAGATCATAAAAACAGAGTGAAAAAAAAAAAAAAAGATTTTACCCCTTGTGCACATAAAGTCCCACTAATTCATTAATTATACCGAAGAAAAGAAAATTAAAGTTTTAATATTCCATTCAATAGTAAATTGAAGGGTTTAGAATTTTCTTCTTATTATTATTATTATTTTTTTGGAACTTGGTAATATTAAAGGGTCTTTCTATAGTACATCTAATCTATTAATACACCAAAAGTCTCAACCATTAATTCTTGAATCATATCAATCTAGTCCTTCATTTTCATTACCTACCTCCAAAAGTTAGATTCCCCTCAAATGGTCTAATGTCACATCAATGTAATTTATATCTATTTAGCTGTCAATAGAAACCATAAAATCACAATCGAATACTCTTGTTATGCATTATCTCGTGATAAATCATTTGAAACTCATATTCGATATGTTTAAATTTAAATTTATACCACAAATTTAACATAAATTCTAAATAATCTTCTAAATTTATTATATATATATATATATATAGAGTAGGACTTATGTGCCCCCGGGGCACGGATCCAGGATCCGTGCCCCCGACCCGACCCGACCCGCACCCATTAATTATATATATATATATATATATATATATTTTTTCTTGATCTTCTTCTTCTTCTTCACGCAACACTTTTTTTTTCCTCTTCTTCTTTTTCTTCAACCTAATCTGTTTCCTTCTTCTTCTTCTTTTACGTTTTTTTCTTCTTTGGAGCTCGATTTGAAAATTTGAATGTCTTGCATAGATCTGAGGATGGGTTTCGATTTTAAAATATTTCAAAAAAATTTGGGGCACAATTTTCTCGTTGATAGGGCGCTGAGTCCCCGAGTTGTTGATCTTATAAGGAGGGTTGTCGATTGTTGAATATGGATTCAGTAGAGAGGTAATGAAATTGGATAGCTCGTTCATATCGATCCAGAGCCGGAGGCCATGCACAGGCAGAATTTCATGAAAATCAGGGAAGTATGTTAATCCAGGCCAAACTTGTCCGATGTAAGGAACACCGTTCCGTTTTATGTAGATATCGACCTGCATTCCTCGTTGATAAGTAGGATATGATTCATTTACACTGATGCCTGCAAGTTCAGAAATCATCGTGAGAAAATGGTGGATTCCTTGGAACTTTCTTGAATCAGAAACACTCAGAAATCATCGTGAGAAAATGGTGGATTCCTTGGAACTTTCTTGAATCAGAAACACTCAGAAATCATCGTGAGAAAATGGTGGATTCCTTGGAACTTTCTTGAATCAGAAACACTAGTTGGAGCCTATCGGGATCAACGATTACAACGTATTTCTGTCCTTTCTTGTGAAGATCATCAATCAGTTTCTTCATCCTATCAGCTGGGAAATTGATGGGATCAAGAGTGAAATCTTTGTAAGCATCCATGTAGTCAATCTGTCCACATTACTTCTAATGGGATTTTAGCTTTTGCCTAATTAGCCACCACATTCTCAACATCATCAACATCTTTGTACTCATATCGGCACTGGTGAAATCCTATAAATTGTTGTAAAAATTACACGACATTAATCAAATTAGGCATGTGGAATCTGAATAGATGAGAATCTATTGAAATTTTGAATGAATGCGTTTGTTCTATTCTTGTGTTACAGATTGTGCTGATTTACTGTATAATTTGAGGATTTGAATTTCGGGAATGGATCTGTGGTAATAAGTTGTAGAAATCTGATTGAGTAGTATGAATTTGCAGAAAATTTGGGGAAGAAGATGATAAAATCACATTTCACAATCTGTTATTTATATATACATATCACTGAATTTTAAGAACAAACATTTAACACCTAAAAAGTTTATATATAACACCTATAGAGTATATATTAAATATATCAGACATATAATATGAAAATATTCTAAAGGTATTACAAATATACTATATAGGTGATATAAGAACACATGCATCTATAAGATATAATAAATACAATTCCTTCAGATGTTATGAAAATATTTTAAAGGTATTACAAACATACTCTATAGGTGATATAAAATTACATGCATCTATGATATATAATAAAATATTCCTTCAAGTATTATGAAAATATTATAACACCTAAAGAACATACATATAACACTTATAGAGTATATATATGACACCTATCATTGAATCACATAATATGAAATCTTCTTTATATGTGATACCTCAAGAACATACATATAACACATCAAGAGTATATATATAACTCATATAGAGTATACATATAACTTCTATCACTGAATCACATAATATGAAATCTTCTATATATGTAATACCTCAAGAACATAGATGTAACACCTAAGGAGTATATATATAACACCTATAGAGTATAACTATAACACCTATCACTGAATCATATAATAAAACTTTAACACCTACAGAGTACATATATAACACCTATAGAGTACATATATAACATCTATCACTGAATCACATAGTGTGAAATCTGGTGTGCGTGGGCGCACATCAGATCAGGTGGGGGTGCGCGTGGGGGTGCGTGGGCGCACCTGGGTGCGGCCCACGCGCCGGGTCGGGTCAGGGGCACGGATCTAGGATCCGTGCCACAGGTGCATATAAGTTTTGTTCATATATATAATATGCTAATTATTATAATATTCAAAAAAGTTGTTATATAATTTAAAATCGTATTTATTAGAATTACGAATAAAGAATTGAATATTATTTTTTACTACATTCAAAAAATATTATGTTGATCTTAATTCTTTGTGAATATTAATTTCAACAATCTAAGAAATAAGTAATTTTTAAATATAAAATACAAGCTTAAATTATACCTCATTTTATTTGAAATTTAAAAAAAATTAGGGTGTTCTTCGTTTTAATGGGTCAATATAATTTGCCTAAGGTATTTTCTAAGTCATTAATAACATCTAAGTTATATATATATACTACATGTTAAGTGTAAATAAAACAAATTTTGATGTTTACATTTCATAAATTTTAAGATTATGTGAGTACTTGAATGGTGATGAAGATGTAATTAACATCTACAAATTTTAAAATTTGGAAACTACGATTTTATTTTATATTTTAAAAATCAACTAATTTATTTAAAATAATTATTTTAAGAAAACACAAACATTTCATTTTATTATTCATTTTTTCATTTTATAAATATTTTATAACTTAAATCTAATATTATACTATCTCATAAACCACTATTCTTTCTTACAAATTTCAATTATTTAGAATATATATTCCATCAATTAATATTTTATTTCATAAAATTTATACATTTTAAGATAAATTCTCCTACTTTAAATATAGATTATATTGTCCTTTCACTTTATTATAATTATATTATTTAATTTATAGTCTCAAAAGTGGTTCAATGCATAATGAAATGAAAATTGATCATTTAAAGTGGTGCAATGTAAACATGTCCAATGTATAATGAAATAAGAAAAACATTGAAAGTGGCCCCAAAGATAAAAATTATCTTAACAAAAATCATTCTGAGAATTTGGTAAGAGTCCTCGAATGCAGTGAGAGATGGATATTAGCAGGTAGTATATGAGGTGAAAACATAATCATCATTCATCATTTTCACTAACTTTGTCCAATTTATTGGAGGTAAGAGTTCACTATAACATGATATATGATCTCCAATTATTGACAAACCACATACTCATCCTGAATTTTCACTCCAGTTTTCCACTCCACTATTAGAATAATGATCAGGAAAACAATCAATTCAAGAATTCTAAGTACGGATCAATACTATAATTCCATCCGAGGAAGGACATAACCACCATAAGTCCCTCCCCTCCTATCTTGGACAGAACTCAGCTGCCCAATCAAACAAATCCGGATGACATGAATCATGATGACAAAAGTCGAGGCTGAACACTAATAGCTACCTCTGATGAGCAAAAGTAAAAAAGGATGCTCACAGGCCAGGTATCGATTCAAGATTGTACTTTTTGGGAGATGAAGTCCCACTACCCTCTTGGTTTTCCAGCACCTCTGGCTTTTTCATGGCATCGAGAGTGTGTAGATATGTGTAAGAAGCACTTCGACTTGATGAGGGGGCTGGATTGCTCATTCTGCTGGCAAGGAAGCGACGAATCAGGCCCCTCAAGAAAGGAGCCATAGTATCTGGTTCATGCTCCAGGTAATACATTATTGCACCCATACATGCACAGAACAAAGCCACCTAGAAAAGTTCAGAGAGATCATAAAGAATATTCAGTATAATGATTTTGAATTTGGACCTGAATGTGCTTGCATTAGTCATTCAACAATTCATTGAACTAAAATAATGGTTTCAAAGGACTTCCATAAAGGATGTTCTTTGAGATGCTACACATAGTGATGGTACACCGGGTGTAGTTCCATATCTCAATAGCACAAATACGAGTGTGTGAGTGCATGTAAATGAAAGATGGATCTACACCTATTGTACAATACCAAGTGAAGCACCAAAATGACTATAAAGCACCAGACTGTCATCATTTATTCACCTCAGCATTCTTGATATCTGGAAGCAAACGGCGATTCACCAGAATATACCACAAAGATTCTCCAGCTCTTGGTAGAACATACAAGGCTAACTCTCCACGTCTAGGCTTCTTCTCTAATAATACCGAGAGGGCAGATAGACCTCCTGCAAGCCAATATAAAAGCTTGTGGTCCTTCACTGCCACTTTCCTGTGCAGACATATAACTCCCTTTAAATTCAGGGAGAGTAATCAGTACAATTATGATGGATATATATGGATATAGGAGTGGCAGACAGAAAAATCACCTGAAAGATACCAACAAAAGCAGACAAGAATGTAGTGGAACGAACAGCACCTGTAACAGCAAGCCAGCAGGTGCGAACTGGAGAATCCTTGAACTGAGGAACAGAAAAACCAAATAGAGGAAAAGTATCAATTAACCCTGGATTCTTGACTATATGTAATTTTCTAACATATAGAATCGAATCTACCACAGTGTCAGAGTAATCTAACTTGCAATGTACCACAAAAGGTGAGACTATCTAGTCCTGCACATCTTTTACTATGGTCATCCTCATACAAGAAATACAGTTTATATTCCAACACTGAATGACAACAAAAGTTTCATGACATGTTCTTTTATATCTTATCTTGATGGAGATGATATCTTTTGAAAAATGCATAAATAAAAGAAAAGTCATAGATGGTGAGAGATTATTTGTGTATGAGTATAAAGGCAAAGAAGTTGGAATTTGCTTTTAGCTCAAAGAATAACTGAAGTTTCTTCACTTCAGTAAGTCATTAAAAGAAAAAAAAATTGTAGAAATTTGCGGAGGCAATATTGTCCAATTAGTCAAAAAAGGATATACCTTCTGTAGACGCAGGACAACGAACGGGACAAATGTCAAAGAGAAGTATAATGGAAATGTTTTCTTGAAAGTCGCCTTCATGGCATTTGCATTTTGGACCAAACAGGAGCTTGTATCTGGGTGAATGATGGAGCAGGGAAGAATATCGGGTAATGCTTCCAACTTCACAGTGTTGGATAACCTTCTACTGGACAAGTGGGCAGATAGTGAAGCAACATCTACTGGAGAACCTCTACAGCATTCCCTCACAGCTTTGTACACAGGGGCAGCAACTGGCCCTGTTTTCTGAATGAAATCTTGATATGATTTTGGCAGGCTCTCAGGGCGCATAACAAAGGCATACATAACCTGAGAAATTTCTATAATTAGATAACCAAGGAACCAAAAGATTTACTCAAACTGAAAGTAAAAGTTGGAGGAACATATAACATTAAATAGGTACTACCAGGGGACGTTAAAGTGAGTATGGGTGCGTTAGAATTTTATGAATAAAAGTTCAATTTTATATAAATAAAACATCAGGGCCTTCTAGGTCTCGGCAACTCTACCAATGACAACCATCTAACAATCAACGATAGCAAAGACCGAAATGTCACATAAAGCTTTTAAATTACCTGTGCACAAGCTATTGCAAAGAGTAGTGTATCCCCATGATTCCAATGACTTCCCCAGAGATGGAATTTGTTTTTGGATTTAGCAGAGTTATATGCACACTAATAAAATAATAAAAAAAATATATTTAAATTAGATGGAAGAAAGAAGAAGTCTGGTCTCCATAAGTCATAATATGTACATGAAAAGATTAGGAAAAATGAAAGGCAAGGTACTTGTACCTGAGCAACCCTAGCCAAAAGATACAAAGCCAGTGTCCGCCTGCGACTGGAATCGTCCAATGCTAAAATAGACAAACCCGAGATCACACCTGCTAAAATTCTGTTCCATCATCACCTTTAACAAAGTCATGTAAAGGGAATATGGATAATCATGCAAAAAGAATCAATGTCAAGAATCACATGACAGATTGACAATCAGATTAGTCGAGAATTATTATACACACTTCTCAGATTGTACTCAATCTCGTCAACACTAACAAATACACTTCCAAAGCACGCTGCATGAAGTTAAGGTTAATAATCTAACTTGTAGAAATTGATAAAAAGTGGTGATTGTTAACTCACGCATTTACTGGAGTCTCTTTCTTTCTCAATTTTCTCAGCAAACACCTTAGAGCATGGTAGGAACCAGTGAATCCCCCGAAGAGCAAACCAATTCGGCATGCTTCCTCTCTCACTATAAGGTCTTTCTCTGATACAAGTTGCTGCAATTACATTGATAGTTGACAGCAAGCTCAGAAAACTCTTACAACACATATCTTCTATTAAAACACTTGAGAACTTACTCAAACACATGGATTAAAGATAGGGAAGGGTGTATTACTAGCAAGTGTTAGTTCCACCTTATTTGGATTGTTTCTCTATGTGTGTGTGATCACTTAAGTATTACATTATCATTTTTCTTATTCTTTTAGTCAAGTACATGATAATATAGTAAACCTAAAATAACAGTTAGAGCTAGAAAGGGTAGATATTTGCGAGATCTGCAACATATGTTGTAGTGGGATTTATACATAATGTTGTATGCCAGACGAATCTCCAAGATCCCATCTCCATTCTTGCAAAAGGGCAATGCACATATTAGGTAAAGGTAAATCATACCTAGCACAGAAATATCCTAACCACATTGAAAGCCTCTTAATGGAAAATATGAAACACAAAACTTGGAGACCTTGACATTGATTTCAGCAGCCAGACTAGTCCAAACTGCAGAGTGTAGATGACAAGTGGCAAAAAAAATTGAGCAGGTAAGAATGCACAAACTCAAGATGAGCAGAACTGGCTGTACTACTCTGACAATTCTAACAGCAGTAGCATAGATTATTAAATCTTGTGTTCCATTTTTATTTATCTCTCTCTTAGTCCAGAAGGAAACTAAATTAAATTCCAGAATTGTTCTGCCACCAATTTTTGTTCAAAGATCCAAGAGAATGATTTACTCCAATATATCTTTCAAATGCAATTATGACTTATAAGCCAACTTATAGATGAGATACTAAGAGTAACAACGCAGTAATCCTTCAGTATATACTTCAATTTGTAGCCCCACAATAAGATATTATCATGAAACTGTTTTGAGTCTGAAAAAGAATACAACAATTACTCCAGAAAATAATTCAAACAGGAAATACTGTAAACTCTGAAGTGCAGAGAGAAGAAGAGTTCAAGCTTGGCTGATTCAAAAGGCACATTGATTGAGCTTCTAGGACCCGAATCTTTCTAACGTATGAAGAACCAGATCAGTGGCCACAGCTGGTTATAAGAACCTCAGTAGGACAAAAGGAGGCAAAATCTCATGATAGAGTAACTATTAATTATCAAAAACAGCTACCCAGAAGAAGAACATATAAACAAACCCCTCAAAAAAGTTTTTATTTCCATCAGAACTGCTTCATTTTGTTCCTTACTGAACTTTACCCTTTACCTATCCAAAAATTTCATCAATTCTCCATAGTACATTTGGGGTTTTCAATTTCCTGATGTAGCTTGAATTTTAGACTACATCTTTATAATAATATATCTACAACAATTTCAATACCACACCATAAATAATTTACCACCAAGCTTTTCCTTTCGATTTCATCATCCCCAAGTGGACCTCAAAACCTTTACAAAAACTTGACGATCACATGAAATTCATGGCAGAAAGCAACCTTTTTGGAACGCCTAAGTAGTAACAAACCTAAATCCAATTTTAAACAGACACGAATGATTAATCCAGGCAGCAAATTCGCTGCCACCTCCACTTATCGTTATCCGTTAATCGAGTGTCAAATAAAATAAAATCCCTACATCACCTGAATTTCGTCCATAACCAAATGAAACGAAGATGAGGAGTGAAAGTATTGTGAAACCTTGATATCAAGGAGAGAGGAGTAGGACTTGAGACGAGCAAGCTTAAATGCGCGAAGGAGAATTCCGATCCCGACTCGAATTCCGTAGGAAAGCAAAAAGCTCTGGCATAGGTTTCCGACGGCATTCGCGACACACGACTCGTCGGCGTGATCGCAGGGCGGGTGGAGGCTTTCAGGTGGGCCCCTCTGGCGGCGCTGCAGCTCCTCTATGGCCTCCTTCAGGCGCTGCTCCGCTTCTCTCAGGCGGCGCTCCGCTGCTTCTGAGGGGGAGGCTGCTTCGACTGGGTGGTGCCGCGGCGGCAGAGAGGGGCGCATTTTAGTGGAGGGCAGAGAGGTCTCAGCATCTGAGAATGAATGAATTTCCTGGTTTTGTGTGCAATCTCTCTCTCATTACTTAACTATTATCTTCCTTCCAATTCCATCATGAAACCCTCAATTCATTGCTACAACTAGTAATTTTAGATCACATTGTTTCTTAAATGTTTGTTAATTCTTTTTTTTTTTTTACTTTCATTTTCATGAATAAACGCCATCTGTATTAATTATTAATCACAAATACTTTTATGAACAGTTGCACGAACCCGCCCATGCGTTCCAAATACGCGTGTCCCATGCGCCCTTATGCACCTGTGCTCAAATCCACTTAAATTCGTTCATTAAGGATACTTTTAGGTGATATTAAGGATATTTATATGATGTTAACAATATTTTTGAAATCCTGATTCCAGATTACATACATTTACGTTATGTTAAGGATACATTTAAGTGATGTTAGAGATACATTTATGTGATATTAACAATACTTTTGAAATCCTGATTTGATACTCTTAGAATTCGCTTCATATCACATACTTTTATATTATGTTAAAGATCTCTAACATAACATAAATGTTCCTAACATAACTTAAATGTATGTATTTAGTCTAACATAACGTAAATGTATGAAATTTGAGAATAAAGTATTATTAACATAACAAGGTATGTCTAACGTAACGTAAATGTATCTTTAAAATAAATTAAAAGTCATGACCAAAATTTTAAAAAGTAGCGTGGAAAAAATTTAAAAAAAGAAAAAGAAAAGCAGGTCAGGTAATCCAAATCTGACCTGATTGTATGGATCTTAGATTCATGCAACCGATGCCCAAGAAAATTGCTCACACTTGACGCACGACCCAAATCCAAAACTCATGCCGAACCAAACACATCCCACAAGTATAGTCCAATCCACATAACAATGATTTTATTATAATAAAGATTGAGATTGTTAAATATATCACAAAGACTCATCTGAGACGGTCTCATGGATAGTTTTCGTGAGACGGATCCTTATTACCCATGAATTGAACTCATATCCATAAATTTTCATATGAATTGCTAAGTGTGGGTTATGGGTTGATCCGTCTTACGAAAAGAGATCCGTGAGACGGTCTCACACAAGACCTACTCCAAATATATGTGCTTTCATATTCAAAATTTTCTTTAAATGTATTACATCGATCACACATAAATTTATGGGGAATAGAAAAGAAAAGAAATCTGGAGTTGTGATACCACTGTGAACGGATTTTAGAACCAATTTTAAGCTATATTTACTCCTTCAAAACTTTTTAAAAATATAAATATTTAAGACAATCTTAATCCAGTTTAATTATTAAAATAATTTACTATAATAATATAACTATTAAGAATAAACACATACTTGTAAATGTAAAACACATTCTTATACGATTCACCATTGTACGTAAGTATGCTTATATGACTATAACTAATATATAATTGGAGTTGTTAATTGAGTACATACTTATATAAATGGGTGTAGATCAAAGCCATTGAACGTCATGCATAGTGATAGTAAATTAATTTATGACAATATACTATATATTATGAATAAAACACATATTATGTAAAATGCTTATTCATATAACAACATTATTACTAAGAATAAAACACATAGATTTATCCATGAAATGCATATATACTTATATATAGCAGTTAAAGAAATATTTATATAAAATGCTTACTAATACTAAAATATAGTTATTAACATTATTACTAAGAATAAAACACATAGTTTTATCCATGAAATGCATATATACTTATATATAGCAGTTAAAGAAATATTTATATAAAATGCTTACTAATACTAAAATATAGTTATTAAACTAAATCAAATACCTATAGCTATGAATGAAAACAAATACTTATATGAAACACTTACTTATATATATAGGAACATAACTATATGAATAATATACGTATAGTTATGAAATGCATATTTATAACGGTAAAACAAATACTTATATAACAACATATTTATTAAACTAAAACACATATTTATATAACACGCTTACTTATATAGGAACATAATTATTTAAAAATAAAACACATGCTTATAATCGTAAAACACATACTTATATATAGTACTATAAGTATTAAGAATAAAATGTATACTTTATAGCTGGAACACGTATATCTAGTTGCAATACACATACTTATATAAAACTCTTACTTATATTGCAACATAACTATTAGGAATAAAACATGTAATTATTATAGTTGAAACAATATTCATATCTAATACTTTATAAACTTACAAATAGATACAATTTCAGTATTCTATCAACACGAGTTATTAAAGAAAAACTAATAATTCATCGATGTTAAAAGTCATATTTTTAGCCATGACACTAATGTACGTATACATGAATTATTAATCCCTTCTACACTCACCAAGTTTAATTTGATTTAATATTTCCACTAAATATTTTTTTATTCATAAGAAAATTAAAAGGATTAAAAAAATTACAGTAGAAAAGTAATAATGACCCTCAAGAAAAGGTAAAATATATTTTAAGGAATATATATATATATATATATATAAGATGAGATAAAAAAATAAATAACACAAAAACTCATGTGAGACGGTTTCACGAATAGTTTATGTGAGCTAGATGGATCTTTATTACTCATGAATTGAATCCATTTTCATGAATTTCTAGGTGTGGGTTATGAGATGACCCGTCTCACATAAAAAGATTCGTAGGACGGTCTCACATGAAACCTACTCAATAAATAAAGATCAATCAATGAAGAGCATACCACATCAATACATTCCCAGATTGTGTTTTGGGTAATTGTGGACCGTAAAAAATGGATTTGATTTGGGTTGAGTTATGAATTGTTGGTCATGACTTAAAAGGATTCATTTCATGGAAAGAGATTTGTGAAAGGGTCTAATATGCTATTTGATTTCTATAGTACCATGAATTCAAAGAATTCTATGGTTCTATCTTCAGAGCACTCTGGTATTTGAAGAAGAAAACATCAAATCTATTTCCAAATCTCATCTGATCTAGCACTCGCTAAAAACCTTCAAATTTGATGTTTTTCTGCTACAACATTACTTCAGAAGATTGCACCTCTTCTTTTCAACAATCATCTACGCATCAATTTAACGAAAGGTCACAAACATCGTATTTTATATATTTTGCATTTTCTTAATTCATTTTCTTCCCTTTTGCTTTAATTTTCATTCGAGTGAGTCTCATGTGCACCAGGTGCACGAATCTCAGATCCGTGCATGCGGGCCCGCTCGGGCTGACACGGGGCGGTCTAACCCACCCCTCTTTACTTTTGCGCATGTTTTGGTCGTGACCTTCATTTTATAACCTTCGTGTTATGTTAGTGTGACTTTCATTTCCAAATTTCATACACTTAGTTCAAAACCATTGAACTAAAATAACATGATGATCAGACTAACATAACATGAATGTCACACTTACATAACATGAAGATATGATTAACATGGTAAAGAATGTCACACTAACATAACATGTTGGTAACATTACCGGAGCGAATTTTGGTGAGCTAACTTCATGTTATGTTAGACTGACCTAAATGTTATGTTAGTGTGACCTTCATTAAGGTCAGACTAACATAACATGAAACACTACCTGGAGCGAATTTTGGTAGGCTTGAGCGCGCCCACCAAATGTGTGGGAGCGCATTGACCGCACATGGGAACACAATGACGTGCGTTGACCGATTGCACGTGCACTCAGATATACAAAATATTTTGCAATTTTCATTCATATATTTAGAATGTTATTAAAAGTTATCCATAGGACTATATAACATTTTAATATGTTAGAGATTTAATATATTAGAATTTAATATTAAATCTACTTTAATAATATGCACTCAAAAAGTCAAATATCTAATATTCAATCTATCTAATCTAATTTTTATGTATATTAAAGTAAGACAATCTAAGCCACATGTCAAGCTCATAAAATTTCTCATAATAATAATTTTTTTAAAAATAAATCTTTAGTAAATTTAATTTTTAATGCAATAGGTTTTAATATGGTTAATTTAAATGCAATAGGTTTTAATATGGTTAATTAATGAAATTTATTTTAATGCTTATAAGAAATATCTTTATCTTGATATTTATATAAAAGTAAGATCACTTATGCTACGTGTTATAAGTTCATAATTTTTTTCATGATAATAACTATTTAAAACAAAAACTTTATTAAATGTAACTTTAAATGCAATAGCTTATAATATGTCTAATAAATGACATTAAGTTAAAAACACTAATTTGAAATTTGTTTGGTTTAAGAAATTTGGAGTAAAATACAAAAATGAATAATCTTTATATATATTAAGGTAAGACCTTCATGTGCCGCATGTCAGGTCAACAATTTTTCATCTTATTTTGAAAATCAAATCTATATAAATAGTATTTTAAAATTAATTAATATGACCATTTAATGATAAGTTAATATTGATGATTAAATTACTAGATAATATATTAATTTTACTAATTAATAGTTGAAATTGAACATGTTACACTTCATATACATAAACCATTTATAAATTTGAAATGTATTTGGTTTAAATAATTTGTCGAAAATATAAATTAAAAATGAATAAACTAAAATATAGATGAGTTGATTAAAAAAAAATTAGTCAAACGTTTCGAACTTATTAATAGTTAATGAAACCAAATAGTTTTTGGCAAATATGTGTTTTATAATAAGTACGAAATTTATTTAATTTTTTTTATTTCATCATTTAATTGCAAATAAAATTTGAGGATTATTCAGAACTCTAAAAATCAAACCAAATCGAAAAAGAAGGATGAAATTTTTTGAATAATATGATGAAACTTTTGAATAATATAATAATAATAGCCATAACATTTTTTTTCTTAAATAAAAAGAGAAGGACTTGGGTGCCCTTGGGTACGGATCCTAGGATCCGTGCCCCCAACCCGACCCGTTCCACTATATATAGCTAAAACCCTAATTCTTCCTATCCATCTTCTTCTCCACAACGCATCTCTTCTTCCTTCTTCTTATTCTTCTTCTCTGTGCATCGTTCCTTCTTCTCCATTATTCTTCTCCGTCCTTCTTCTTCTCCTCCTCATTCTTCTTCTTCGCTGCTTCTTCAACGCCGCCTCTTCTTCTCTGTTTCTTCACCGCTGTCGCGCTTCTTTACCACTTCTTCTTCGTTGCTTCTTCATTCTCCTTCTTCTGCTTCTTCTCCATTCTCATTCTTCTCTGCTTTGCTGCTTCTTCTCTATTTCTCTACTTTTCCTTATTTTCTACTTTTCCATTCTCCTTCTTTTCTACTTTTCCATTCTTCTTATTCTGCACGGAGGCACCGCTTCTTCTCTACATGGAGCACTTCTTCTCTACAATAATTTCTTTTTCTTCTTCTTCTCCGTGATGTAATACCTTAAAAGTATTTATTTAATACCTAAAAGAGAATTATGTAATACCTGAAAAGTGAGTATCAAATACCTTAAATGTAAGTATAAAGTATGATATCTTATAGATAAAAATGTAATACTTAAAGTTTAAACAATAATACCTTAAAGTTGATTATGTTATACCTTATACTATACTCTAAGCATTAATACTTCAAAGGTACATATGTAATACCTCAAAGGTAAATTATGTAATAATCAAAGGTGTTTATGTAATATCAAGTATGTAATACCTCAAATGTGCATATATAATACCTCAAATGTAAATATGTAATATTTTAAAGCTAAATATGCAATACCTCATACTCAAATATGTAATACCTCAAAGATATACCTCATACTCAAATATGTAATACCTCAAAGGTGCATATGTAATACCTCAAAGGTAAATATGTAATACCTCAAAGGTGCATATGTATATAATACATTATGCTCTAAGCTTAATACCTTAAAGATAAATGTGTAATACCTTAGAAGTATACATATAATACCTATCACTGAATGCCGGGTCGGGTTAGGGGCACGGATCTAAAGATCTGAGATCCGTGCCTCAGGTGCACACAAGTTTTTGCCAAATTAAAAAAATATTTATGTTCTTATATGAATGTAACATATATATTCTTAAATTGGACGAAGTGTAATTTTAATTGACTGTATTGTATTTAATGTTAAATTGGACGAAGTGTATCTTATAAAATCATATAAAATTATATATATTTTTATATAAATAATATTTATATTTTCTAATTTTATGAGTTTAATTTAGTTTTTTTAATCATGTAATATACACAAACCATACGCTAATAAAATTAATAGGAGGATCTAAAGTGATTTCATAAGAAGATTGGTAAGTTGATGCCAACTACTTAAAGGTGATAAAGTTTGGCAATGATTATTATGTTTACCAAACCCTAAATAGCATATATAATAGAATTTAATATTAAATCTACTTTAATAATATGCACTCAAAAAGACAAAGATCTAATATTCAATCTACCTAATCTAATTTTTATGTATATTAAAGTAAGACAATCTATGCCACATATCAAGCTCATAAAATTTCTCATAATTTTTTAAAAATAAATCTTTAGTAAATTTAATTTTAAATGCAATAGGTTTTAATATGGTTAATTAATGACATTAATTTAATGCTTATAAGAAATATCTTTTTCTTGATACTTATATAAAAGTAAGATCACTTATGCTACGTGTTAAGTTCATAATTTTTTTCATGGTAATAACTATTTAAAACAAAAACTTTATTAATGTAACTTTAAATGCAATAGCTTATAATATGTCTAATAAATGACATTAAGTAAAAAAAAAAAACACTAATTTGAAATTTATTTGGTTTAAGAAATTTGGAGTAAAATACAAAAATGAATAGGGGTTTTCTATTCACACCCCATCATCTACTAAACACACCCCATATAAACGAATTTATACACTATAATTACTAAACACACCCCCTAAATAGACTAAAATGTCCTTATAACAAAATTAATATATCACAATTTCAATAATTAAAAGAACTACTAAACACACCCCACACCAAACCTTAACACACAACACACCCCATCATCTCCTTCTACACATCTCCATTTTCTCCACATCTCCCTTCAACTTCACTTCTACCCATCAATTTTCTACCACTTTAAACCGAACAAAGAAGAATGGACCTTCGACCTCCACGTACTAACCCCAAACTATGGACCTTCGTTTTATGGTTTAGTGTTAGAAAAAAAATCGAAAAAAATTATACAATGTTTTTTTTGTTCCAATATGTAAGTTTTTCTAAGCTTTTTGGATAGGTGGTAATGGAGTTTTTGTTTGGTTGTAAGAAAGAAGAGTGTGTATGTAATGGGGTGTGTATAGCAAAAATACATGGTGGGTGTATTAATAAACTTTAATAATTTGATTTTATATATTATAATTTTATTAGTAAGGGTATATTTGTCTTTACCTATATCATTTTATTTAACTTTAATTTATTGAGGTGTGTTTAGTAAATGATGGGGTGTGAATAGAAAACTCCAAATGAATAATCTTTATATATATTAAGGTAAGACCTTCATGTGCCACATGTCAGGTCAACAATTTTTCATCTTATTTTGAAATCAAATCTATAATAAATAGTATTTTAAAATTAATTAATATGACCATTTAATGATAAGTTAATGTTGATGATTAAATTACTAGATAATATAAGAATTTTACTAATTAATAGTTGAAATTGAACATGTTACACTTCATATACATAAACCATTTATAAAATTGAAAAATATGGAGAATATCGTTCTAATTATAATACATTTTACCCAAAGGCTCAAAAACATATCAAATTCAAAATAATATATTAAATTATTAACCACCATGTACGAAATAAACAAATAATCAAATTGGTCTTCAAATTTATTATATATATATATATATAACTATTACTCATTAGAATTGATCAGATATATAATTTATAAAGTAAAAAAAATTAGGTTAGGGGACTAGACCAACTAGGCCGACTAGTCGCCACCTAGGCACCGATTAATATCAAAATGATTTTTAGGGATCGGTTGACTAGGCCCATTTTTGCAACAATGAGTTTGTCTTGATAAAGACTGTTCATGGAAGATTAATGCTCTCAAAATGCAACATGTTAACAATTGGGAAATCAGAACTTGTTATAGAGACCACACTTGTGCCCTACTTATAATGTGAAAAATATGAAATCAAAATGGTTGGTTGGTAGATGTGGATACCAATTTAAAACCGATAAAAAAAGAAATGTGCATGCTTTTAGGGAAGATGTTGTGTCTGAGGTATGATGTAATGTTTCTTTTTGACAAGCTTACAATTGTCAACAGTTAGCACTTCAAACACATGAAGGAAATGCAGATGAACAATACTCATTTTTTTAGAGTTATGCTGATGAAATTATGAGGTCAAACCCTGGGCCAATGGTAATTATGGGGGTTGAACAAGTGGAAGACCAACCTGTGTTTGACAGGTCTTACATTTGCTTGAGGTCTCTAAAGTTGAGGTTCATAAAAGGTTGTAGGCCAGTGATTGCGTTGGATAGTACCTTCTTGAAAGGACCTCATGGTGGGATTTTGTTAGTTACAATAGGAATAGATCCAAATAACAACAAATTTTTTATTGTCTATGTTGTGGTTGGTAAAGAATGTGGGGAAATTTGGGAGTGGTTTTTGAAGTTGTTGATTGTTGATCTAAGTATCTAAGAACATTTCAAATGATAAAAGTTGTTCTAGATCTACTTCCAAGTGCTGCCCATAGATTTTGTGTGAGACACATGTATGAGAATTTCAAAAAAGCTGGGCTTAGAGGACACCAATTTAAGATAGCAATGTAGAGAGCAACCAAACCATAAAATAGTCCAATAGTTTGTTAGGAGGATGAATAAACTTAAGGATGAATGAGAAAGCTCATGAATGGTTTGATGATAAGCATCCAAAATAGTGGAGTAGGTCACACTTTGACACCTATCCTAGATGTGATATTGTATTGAATAACATGTGCAAATCTTTTAATGCTAAGATCATAAGAGCTAGAGAGCTTCCAATATTATCAACGTCGGAGCAGATCATGACTGATATGATGAAAAAAATAAAAAATACAGAGAGAAGCAAAAAAATAAACTATAACTTTCTACCCTAAGATAAAGAAGATTATAAGTTATAATACTTCAAAGGTTGTAGATTGTATTCCCATCAAAGCTGATGATACACATTACCAACTTTCTTGTTTTAATGAGATTCGATTTTCAGTTGACTTGGATAAGATGATGTGTGGTTTTAGGAAATTGACATTTATTGTCAAAAATTACAAGTGGAGAATTTTGTTCATGATTGTTATAAGGTGGAGACTTCTAACAAGGTTTATGAGCTTACTATAATGTTCATAAATGGCAGAAATGAGTGTACACACTCAAATTCTATATAGATTAGGCAATTTTAATTGTAATACTTAACTTGTCAATTACTATAACAATTAACAATAGAGCATGAAAGTTTAACTTTAAACTTATATTAAATGATAAAATATCTAAATTGTGATTAAGTTATACTAACATTCATTAAACTAAATAAAGTCTACCACACCAAGTCAAATACTACAAGTGAAATGAACACAAAGTACAATAAACAATCCTAATTAACTTGACTCCAATAACTCTTTAAACATAATCTTAATAGAACCAAAGTTACAAAGAAAAACACCTATGGAAAGAACAATTCATCTTTAGTATTTTCATCTTTCTTTCAATGTTTTGCAAACCAACACAAGGTTATCCTCACACAATTGTATTAGGAATCTTGTAGTTCTAGCATTTATTGGAGGGTCAATCCATGTAAAGTAACTGCATCAATCACTCTGCAAAATTGGGCAACAAAAATGTCGAACAATTCGGGAAAAAGTTGATATGAAAATAGAACAACATTTGAAGAAAAATGAAAGTGGGAGAGAATTGACAAAAACAATAATAAAAACTAAAAAAAGTTATAGTAAAATAACTTCCCAAAAACTTAGAAGCATACAGTCCAATTTCGGCATTCACGAAATATTCTTCTCAAATTGTGTGTAAGTCCATGAGCATCTTAAAGAATATCTTAAGCCACGGTAACAAAATTCTCCCTCATTTGTAAAATTTGACATTTTCTCTCGGTGAGTTATGCTTTTGAATGGTTGACTCTTTGTTGTTGGATTATTTTTTGGGGGGAGGTTGTAAGGATTTGATTTCCACTCCCTTTCTCGGTTGACATGGATAAGAGACTAAAAAATCATAAATAATAATAATAATAAAGAAAACGATTACACATGTGCATCTCCCTATCACATCAGCATGTAATGGACTAGTTACTTGCTATAATAGGTAACTGGGTATTTTTGGCAAGAAACTCCAGCAATATATGAGGTATTTTCAAGAACTCAAAAAATTAAAGGTTAGATCATAATTAGGATAACACAAAAACTCACACGGATATTTTCCGTGAGATGAATCCTTATTACCCATGAATTGAACTCATATCCATAAATTTTCATATGAATTGCTAAGTGTGGGTAATAGGTTGACCCGTCTCGCGAAAAAAGATTCGTGAGACGGTCTCACACAAGATCTACTCTTAGAGTAAAGATATGAGATATTTGTACCAATTTTCCTTATTTGGTATGGAAAGTTGATTTTCGATCATAGCTTATTCCTACATGGGTTCAGCAAGTTATTCGGTACATGTTTTGTTGTTGCACCATATTCCTAATAGTTCTCTTTATCTGAAAACAAAATTCTACTTTGAGTTGGTTATAAGACAATCTCATGTACGATGATACAGTCGTACCTTAAGACACAGTCGACAAAAAAAAAAAACATACTTACAGTTTTAAAAGATATACTTATAAAAAAAAAACACATACTCATTCGATCGTATCCCTGGATATGATTGTGCCCCACACACCTGTTGCACACTGTCAAATCGTGTCCCAAGGCACAACCATACAGTATACACTAGAAAAAAAAATCATATACCTATAGCAAAAAAACACAAACATATAGTTGAAAATGACATACTTACACATTATTGTTGCACACGGTCGACCAACCATACCCTCAAACCCATCGCACATGATACGGTCGTATGTGAGTTTTAACATTCTTCTATAATATAAAAAAGACATCTCTCGATCCATATAATCTACAAAATATATAGAGTCTTCTTCTCTCTCTATTCCATCAAGCCCATCTCTCATCTGAGAAAATTTTCTTCTTCACTGAGCCTCTCTCTCTCCATTCCCCATCCACATCCATTTTATTTGAGACCATATGCAACAGAGATGACTTCTGAACAGGTTGTAATGTGTGAAATTAATCGCTGAGTTGGTTAAGTATTTGAATTATTTTGTGTTTTATTAACTAGTATTGATGATAAACAGTTTTATGATGCTAGTAACATGCGAGACAGATTGGTTGTCTCCACGCATATGTTGGCCATAAACTCATGATGCAAATAAGTTGTGAAACCACAATCTCATGCTATGTGAGCTGCAAGACAAGTGGCCCGGTGTTATTAATTTACAAGGCTTGTCTCGATGCATAAGCTGATCATTGTTAAGAGTTAGTTGTGCAACGACCTGTCTCAACGGAAGTTACCTACGAGACCACTTGTTTCGATGCTGGTGAGCTATGAAACAAGTGATCTCAACCCTTAAGCTGGTCATGTTGTAGATTAGTTACAAGACCACTTGTCTCGACACTAGCGAGCAACGATACCAGTGGTCTCTATGCTTTATCTAGTCAATGTTAATTTATTGTAATACCACTTATCTCTGATGTTGGTGAGTTGCAAGATTAGTTCTCAATGCAAAAATTGGTCATGATATTCCGAACAAGTGGTTAGATCACTTGTTCTTGATGCGTAACCATGCGATGTCACATGTATTAGTGGTGAGACAAAATATATTATAAGGGTCAAAAAAAAATCTATGTATATCTCAAAAGTGGTTTAAAAAAAACATAATTTTTCCAAATGTATAAAAACATGTAGGCTTCACATTACTTGGCCTAAATCTCATCTAGGCTCTACACCTCAATCTGATGCCCACTTAACTTGTAGCAACTTTGACAGGCAATAACATAGTACCAATAGGAAATTCCATGATATGTAGGAATGACAGGGGTAACATATGTAGAATAAATAATTTACTTTATAAGTATTCAAAACTATCCACATACCTGAATCCTTTATGCATATTTAAAACATTTTCCCCAAATACAACACAAAACTCATATCATATGTAACGTTCTGAATGGAATGTGTATGTGTGAATATAAGCATATTTCTCATTCCTAACAATAATTAATATGTGACATGTAGCACATCTATAAAGAATTGACTGTCAGTTTTTTCAAAAAAATATTGAATGTACCACATGTTATGTATCATCACAATCAATGTCTCACTTTGGTGCATAAAATACCCAGTTCTCTAGGCAGAATCTAACCATTGTATCATACCACTTACTGCCGTAGAGCGAGTTGGTATATTTTTAACCAATTTAGCTCTATGATATTCACATCTATAATAAAGTTCAAAAAAATGCATCGAAATGTTCTTGATTCTTGATACTCGTTGGTAACATTGATGCACCTTAATGAATCTAAGAATGAATTAGTTTGTGTCAGGGTGCAACAAAGTTAGCAATCATTCCAAATATATTTACATACTAAATGACTTGTGGTATGCTTACAAACATTTCATGCAAACAATCCACTACTTTATGAGCAAGAGAGAAGGACATCTTAACACCAGTAAAGATTTTGAATACTCCAATTGAGATTTATGGCATAGCTCATTCTTCCGGGACTTTGCATATTTCGTAGATTCGGTTGCCTATTTTACATGAAATCCCACCAAATATACTTGTGAAAATGCACTTGTTTGATAAAACTCCAATAGCATTAGCAGTATGCTTCTTCACCTCATTTGCAATCACGCTCTTCAAAGAATTGCTTATATCACCAACTGCCCAAGCTACGGATATATGTGGGCGTGGATTCTGTGAAAATGAAAGGTAAACTTGTCAATTGAGATGTAGAAAATTCGTTTAAATGCAAAAAGTTATTATAATATGTGAAACCAACCTGGTAAAATTCTGGAAGCCTATGAAGCTTGTAGACTCCATTCACGGCTTCAATTTGCTTCTTGATCTAAAACCAAAGAAAGTGAAATGGATTCAAATCATTATTAGCATAAGAATGAGTCGAACGATTAAGTGGCTCTGTATGTGCCTTGGAATACAATTGCAATTGATGCAAGTCATAAGGAAGTTGTAGCTGAATTTAACCAACCACAGGTCAAAAAATGGAGACAATCTCCAGACATTTCAATCATAAATAATGTCTCCATCCACTCCCCCAATGTTGTAGATGGTATACTCTGGGTGTTTTGCTAAGCTTATTTAAAGGATCTTATAAGTGAGTGCATCTTTTAGTATGTTATTTAAACTTATAAGATGTTTTATCTTATTTTAAAAAGTTGAAGAAGAGTGTGGATAAATAAGATGATGAGCTTATAAGATGTTAGAAATGACAATTGTGCAACCTAAATAAAGAAGTTTTAAGGAGTTTATTAAACATAAGATTTTATTCTAGAAATAAGATGAAATTTCCTTACTTCTTAGAAAACAATATATAGGCTCTTAAAATCTTATTTTATGATGGATTAAAACTTTATTTTTACACTTTTAACAACCACTCGAGAGTAGCTTATAAGCTCAACATGCCCACACTTTGAGTTTGTTGCACCGTGCGTCAAAGGATTTGGTGAAATGAAACTATGCATTTCACCCCCAATTATTTAAAATGTTGCATTAGCACATTGAATCTTACTTTCATGGAATAAATATAAATTTTCTTCCTCAACAATATTGTTTTGACTAATTCACTTGTCAATGATGAAACTTTACATTAATCATAACTTGTAACTAGAAATTGAGTTCATGATTATAGTTTTCTTAGTTTGTATGCATAATAGTTTTTGACAGAAATTGCCTACTTGAAAATTTATGTTATGATTACGAATGGGACAGTTCATGACTTTGGAGAAATTAACCAAGTTTTTGTATAGACCATAGAGATAGTGATGATCTAAAATCATTCTTTTGACCTCTTTCATTGATATTAAATGAAAACCAAATGATCCACACCCTTCACTAATAGATAAGCTTTATAAAGAGAAAAACAAGGATTAGGATTCAGGAATTTTTGCATAAGATTATTAAGAGTGATTCATGGTTATCACCCAAACTATTGACTGTATAAATCAACTCATTCATACTTATTTGCTCAAACATATTCAGCCTTGTTACATTTAAATTTTCAGAATAGATGAAGGAGATAATGTTGATGCTAAGATCTACTCTTTTCCCCTTGATCTCCATCAGGCCAATATCAACTCTCTTATATATATTCAATTTAAACCACAAATGATAAATGTCCCTCACCAACGGATAAGGTTAAAATAATTTACAAAAGACAGACGTTACTGGGGATAATTACCAAAAAAGCTTTTAGACACTTTATGAATATAAACTCAAGAGCATAATCACAAGTTAGCTTTGTGATTAAGCTAGAGAGTAACATATTTGAATAGTTTTAGCAAAATCATATTCATCCACAGAAAAAAGGATTCAAAATTGCAAAGCTTGAAAATGTTTACGCTGTAATGTGCAGATATTTTAGCAGATGGAGGGTGGAGAAAAGTGCAATAACTTTTAATATTTCACCTGGAAATGAGACAAAGAAGAGTTGGCCACTAATAAGGTTGGTGGTATAACATACACTTTGAATGGTTAAACGGAAACTGTAATTGACTATGTAAGCATTCATCTTTAACCTTCTATAAGACAACAAGGCACCTTCGATCATGTTTTATATATGAATTATGATTGGCACTTTAGCCTATGAAAAATCAAAAAGCAAAAACACCAAAAAAGATACTGATCCAAGAAAACGCCTACTGAAGAGAAACAGATGAAAAGAAACGCAAGTAAAATTTAACACAAGTCAACAATGAGAATTCCAACATACCTCAGCTAAGCCTGCAGTGGTGACTTCCAGTGAAACAAATGTCCGCGTACGATCATCATTCACAAAAACTTCCCACTTATTAAAGTCAATCCAATACCTATTCCATTTGAAGAACACCAATGATCAACTAGTTGCAGGCTCAAAACATTACCAAAGAATTTCCAATTTCTTTAAAAGTAGGATGCTTCTCACGGTCTCACCTCTTATGAGACTGCAGCTTCTGTCTAAGCATAGCCACCATCGAGTCTCGTTGATGCACTCGAATTGGAACAGTCCTTCCCAAACTCACATGAAATTCCCTACCTAAGACAACTTGCTCGAACTTTTGGTCCTCTTTAATTAAACTACTTAAAGGGATGTCTATATCAACCACATGAAGCTCACTTACAACAGCTGCAACTCTTTTCAGGAACAGGGCTAGCTCCTTTCTTGGTGACACTGGTATAGTAACTAAACCCAGCAAACAAAATTTAATCTTTCATATGATAACTGCATCAACTTATAAAAACAGAAAAAGAAAAGGTGAAGTTACCTGGGATATAAACATGCAAAGCATAGTTACCCTCAACATGAGGAAAGCTACGGACTCGATTTTGATTATTTGTTTGTAGAAAAAAATCAGATGAACCTGTCACAGGCAAAACATCAAACACTTGGAGCACATATATGAGCTAAAACCGGAAAGCTAAACAAAAAAAAACAGTTCACCTGCAGAATGAGGGGGCTGGAGAAGAGAGAGGGGTGGAGGAGGGAGAGGCGTTGGCGATCGGGTCGGTTCGGTTAAATGGGTCGGATCCGAATCCGAATCGGAGTCGGATGAAGCATCGCCGTACGTTGCTCTTAGGGCATCCATCTGCAGACCAACCAACTTCCTCTACACTTCTTTGATTCGTCTTTTGATCAGTTAACAATTAGTAGTTACATAGAAAATATTTTGTCAACTCAAAACAATAAGGTTGAAAATATTTTGTCAAGTCAATTAGTAAAGAAAAGAAAGTTATAATATATTGTAATTTTGATAAAGAATATCATACAACAATTCTATTTTATTTCTCATATTCTACTGTCGATCATATTTTCTTCATAGTATATTTCCATTAGGTAAAATCCTACACATCCCCTCGGGTAAATTCGCACGAAACCCCCTTGTGTTAAAGAAATTGCAGGAAAAACATTTGGAATTTCATAAATTCGACGCCACACCCAATTCTGTTAGACTTGACGGACGCGCGTGAAATGCGATTTTTCCTCCTTTTTAACCCTTATTTGCATGTATAAATATATTTACCTTTTTCTTTCTTATTTTTTACTTATATATGTATGTGCATGCTCAAATTGAATACTAACATGAAATGCGATTTTTCCTTCTTTTTAACCCTTATTTGCATGTATAAATATATTTACCTTTTTCTTTCTTATTTTTTACTTATATATGTATGTACATGCTCAAATTGAATACTAACATGAAACCCCATCCCCTTCCACACCCACTGATACTTCATTTTCTTTTTTCCTAATTATTTAATTTATATCTACAAGTTTATGTACACAATTTTGGTTCAATTTAGTAATGTTTAATTTTGCAAATACCAAGTAATGTATTTGTTTATACTTATTTAATTAAATTCATTTATAATAATTTTTTATATTCAATATTAATTCTATTTCCATTATAATGTAATTTTTGTTTTCAATAGTAATTTTTGTTTATACATGTCTTTCACACTTGACATACAGTCATTTACAAATTATAACATAGATCTTTCACCAAGTTAATTTTCATTCTTGATCTAAGTATACAGTCAACTAAAAAATGAACCAGAATGAAAAAGAAATGGACAACGATATAAGTGCAAATAGGATGAACAAACACGTAAGTTTCATGGATTAGCTTCTTCAACAAATAGCAAATATGAGTTACTAATTGCTTCTGTTCATATCTTCAAGTCAATCTCAACCAAAGATACATCTCATCACTTTGCTTAATTTCCTCCATTAACTTCTTCAATCTCTTTGCAAATTCACCACAATACTTTTTTCCCAGCAACAAGAAGTCCCATATCAAGAGTTATAACCTAAAGAAACCACAAAAAACACTTGTTTAACTAAATCATATTCATAATGAGTCAACAAACAATAAAAGTGCAAGCACAAAAGTAAGCCTCTGTTGCTGTGCTTCTACAGCAGCTTCTTTTCCAAGTACTGCCATATTTGCTTTTAGTTCCAGCATTTTAGTTTCTGCCACATTTTCAGGAATAGGAGTGCCTGTCTTCTAGAAACTTCCCCTGCCTGCATATTTATCACTCTGATAAGTTGAAGCATTAAGTAACATGTTAAAGATATCAAACCTCATTTGGACTAATATCTGCTAACCTGTGCCTCAGCTTCTTGTCTCATTCTACTATATCGTTGAGCAAGATGCCAAGCATCTTCCAGAGGAGTTCCAATAATCATTGTACGTTCTCAAAGGCTCTAGAGTACAAAGAAATACCATATGTGATCGTAATGCAGAACTTAGGATTTATTAAACCAAATTTCTGAAAATCCAGTATGATGAATGAAGGTACAACCTTCATCCTAACACTTAAAAAATGACTTTGAAAAGGTTGAGAGTATGTATCTAAGGTAGTGATGCTCAAGCAGTCAGAGTTATATCAAAGAAACTAACAGATTGTTGGCCTTTATACAAAACCCCAAGCATAATAAGATCGTAGCTGGCGATCATGAAGCATCAAACCAACCTGTGAAAACAACAATCTATTGAAGGCATCTTGCTCCTTCTCTACGAGCATCCCCATAAATGGAAGCAAGAATCACATCATTAACATTCTCCACCCCATATCTGGAACAATCTTCTCACAACTTGGTTCCTGACTACCATAATACATATAGCACCATTTAAGCATATGATATAACCTTGTGCATATAACATCACAGTGTTTGACCAAAACTATTTTATGGATGGAAAAGATTTGGAGGCACATTAACATGAAAACACAACACATATACACTCACCTCATCTTCAACCACTTCCACCAACGCCACCTCATTCCTCCAAAACCCTTTGGTTTGCTTTTGTTCATCACCATTGCCGATTTCTTCTTCTTTGGTCTAGATATCTTTGCCAAATTCCTAAAATTAGCATATCCTCGAGAACTGAAAGTCTTAGCAAGCTTCTCCCGGTACAAAACCGCACTCAGTGGATCGCCGTCGCCCTCCGATTTCCCGTAAATCCTACGATTCAATGCCACAAGTGTTTCATCATCATCTTCGGATTCACTTCCAGTAACGGATTGGGGAAGAATAGCCCTAATTTGCTCATCAATTTCATCGCCGGCGACTCTGGCAATGTTCTTAATGCGCGGCCAGTTGAGGTGGCCGCGGAGGCGACTTTCGAGGGTGGAGCAGATCTCAGAAGGCACTCGGACCGCCGAGATGTGGAAAACTCGAGTGAAGGCAGCTTCGTCAAGGAATGTGACATCATCACCGGAAGAGCGGCGGTCATTCAAGTCGGGGGATTGGCCTTTCCGTAGGGAGGGACCGTACTGGAGAGTAGAAAAGCAGAGCGCGGCGGCGCTTGCGTAAGAGAAGAAGGGTTTGGCGGGTGGCGGTTGACAGAGAGGGGGGACGGGGGCGGGTGAATGAGAGATAGGGTTTCAGTTTGGATTCAACTAGTATACACTACACAGATTACAAAAATTAAATTAAATTTAGTAATTTTAAAAAGAAAATTAATTGTTAATTATATTACAAAATATATTAATGTTGCATTAGTTTTTGGCAAAAACTTGCGTACCTCGATACACCGTACCTTTAAAGGTATTATTAGTTTGGTATTAAATATATATCCATGAGATATTATTGGTGTATTCATAAGGTATTAGTGGTATATTTTTGAAGGTATTAGTGGTATACTCATAAGGTATTAGTTGTAGAGTAAGTCTCTTGTAAATCAGGTGCATGGACTTAGATCCATGCACCCGGGTAGGATCCGGGTCAGGCACCCTCTTTTTTTTTTTTTTTCGCTCATGATTTTTGAAAAAAATCACATACCAATAGTATATGTTAGACATACCTTTACGTTATGTTAGACATACCTTTAAGCTATATTAAACATACCAGTTCTGCCCAGATTTCATGCCTTGTCTTTTTTTGGCTTGATTTTTGAATTTTGGCACATACCACTACGTTATGTTAGACATACTTTTACGTTGTGTTAGACATACCTTTATGTATACTTAAACATACCTTTGTATATGTTAGACATACCTTTATATATAGTTAAGCATACCTTTATACATGTTAGACATACCTTTGTATATAGTTAGACCTACCTACACATGGGTCTAACTATACACAAAGGTTGGTTTAATTATACACAAAGGTTGGTCTATTTGAGCGAATTTTGGATGAGCTTCAGGACAGGTCTTCAGCGCGTGGGAGCGTGTGCATGCACGTGGGAGGCGCGTTTTGGGCGCGTGAACGGGTCGGGTCAGGTGCATGGATCTTAGATCCATGCACCTGACTCATAAAAGTTTTTGCCTTAGTTGTATATTCATAAGATATAACATGTATAATTGAAATATATGTTTAGTGAAGGTATTATTCAAGGTATTACTTGTTACATGTTAATGTATTACTCATATTACTTAAAGGTATTACAACAAGTGTTTGGGGGCACGGTGCCCTGGGGGCACGCAAGACCTACTCTTAGTTTTTTAATGTGAATGATATCTAACTATAAACTGTAAAATTTAAATATTTTTGAATCCATTATTCAAACCCTCAAATTTTATTTTTTTGAATTGATACAAAAAATAAAGTCAAACTATTTTCATATATTATTTTAAAAAACATATTCGAAACAATTATATAATTTTAATAATTAATTAGTTTGAAACATATGAATAACTTTTTTCAATCAATCCACATTTATTTTATTTTTTCATTATTTATTGATTTATATTTTATTCTAAACTTTTTAAATTAACAAATTTCAAATTAATAAATCATTTTCATAGTATGTGTTACTTTAACAAATTTAGTTAAATTTTTTATATTATTTACTAATGTATATTATCATATTAATCTTGATAGCATTTAATAGCAACATTAATTAGGTTTTAAATAGATTTAATTTGTAAAAAGAAAATTAAAATGAGAACATTTGTGGAATTGACAAGTGTCCTTTATGGTTATTCCTTTAATATATATATAAAGATATGTGGATTCTATTAGGGTATATCAGGGACAAAACGGGCATTGACGTCCTTAAAATTGACGACATTAGCAACAGTTAGTAAATGTGGAAGTGTGTCGATTTTCTGGAATCTCACGTGTTAATTCTGCAATTTCCGTCTTATAGGGGGGTTCGACGTCGATTTTCGATAACATAAGGGGGTGTGACGCAATAAACTCATTTCTATTACTTATAAAAGAATAGAGTAAAGAATATAAAATATATTAAATATTCAAAAACTTGTAAGTTATTGTAAGATCATTAAATATGGACATTACTTCAAAGTCTTTCAAGATCCTATAACTAGGGATGTAAACGAGCCGAATCAAGCCGAACATCACTGGGCTCGAGTTCGGTTCGAGCCTTAGAAATGGAGCTCGAGCTCGGCTCGATTGAAAAATATTGGGCTCGATATTCGTTCGAATTCGGCTCAAATAAGGTTCGATAACAGGATAAACGAACGATGTTCGAGTTCGATAGTTCAAGCTTGAGTTCGGCTCGACAAATATTCGATAAGAGTTCGAAATGAGCTCGAATTCAAGCTTGATTGTTCGAGCTCGAGCTCGAGTTTGGCTCGAGTTCGGGCTCGAAAGCTCGTTAACACTAATTTTGACCTTCATTTCAAGATTTACTAGAAAATAAACATAATAACACATACAAATTTCACAATTCAACAATGGTAAATGAGATTGCTCATCCTTTCGAATGAGTGAAATGTGTTTTCTTAATTGGAATAGTGTATCCGATAAGACGATTTAAATGTCCAGAATTTTAAATCTCCAAATTTGGTCAAATAACAAAAGTTACGTAAGTTGACCATCACATCTTCCATAAACGAACTATATATTATAGCATATCAAATAAACTTTATTAAGTATCCCCACCTAAAATATACAAATACTCAAAGATAAAATCTCTCTAGGCATTATTTATCACCCAAATCATCACTATCTATAATAATATTACTCTATTTGACATTCACCCTATCAAACATGCCCTAATCCAATGTTGTGGGGGTATAAAATCATCAATTTTGAGACTCGAAGCATATAATAATAACAGCAGGACACTTTCTCTGCATTTTCCAAATGTTGGTTGCCACATAAAATTAATGGGTTTTGCAACCAAAGTTTTTTCTTACCTCCAAATGTTAGCAAATGAAAATTCCAGCAAGCTCTTGCAACAAACAAAAATCCCAACTAAGAACAGATCATAATAAGGATTTGAAATCAGTGAAAAGTCCATTCATCATCAGTCTGAAATATCAATTTATATTATCAAGATATAATAATTTTTAGCAACTTGAGTTCTTCATGGTTCTTCAAATTGTCATTCGTACATTCTCTATTAATCTTCATAATATACAGTTAGAGAAGCAAAGAAAAGCTTCACTTCACTTCGACAGTTCAAGGCCAAATTAATCAATCAAAGGGGTCGATTCTCGGATCATGCTCACTCGCCATAGCCATCCCTGTGCAGAGACACGTAGGGCACATGACCTGTATAATAAAGATAAGGACGATGCTCAGAACTAATCCAACATGCGCATTAATCTATGTTAGTCATTGATCACTATCATTTCCCAATACCATCACAAACAACATCTAACGATTCTCTAAACCCAAAAGAAGAAAGGTATTAAACAAGAAGCTTTTTACATTATATAAATGCAACAAATTGTTCTTGCTATGCCTTGAAAAATGAAATGAGTTTAATCTTTTGTGATAAAGTAAGCCAGGAGATCACAAAAGAAAGGACAAAAGAAAGGAAAAAGATGAGGAGAAAATAACAATTAACAGATGGATAGATAGTGGTTGGCAAGAAAGGTGATGACAAAGAGCAGAAAGGGAGGCAAAATCAGGGTGAAAAGAGAGACATGAAGAATAAGGAAAAGCTAGATAGTTCTATGGCTGTTCGTCATCATTGGCAGAATGAGATTGTACAATCCTAAGATAAATCTAACAGAAATGTAATTAAGGAAGTCTTGGATATGGTAAAATAATGTGCATCATGAAATCTGAAGACCACAAATTTATTCCTATGAGAACTTACTGAACATGTCTCCCTAAGTGCTAAAGGACAGTATTGAAGCAACATATGTTTTCCTTTAGTTCAATCTACAGGTTTTTGAGTTTGTGTGGTGGAATCTGCTTAACCATGTTTGGAAAGGAGCAAGCCAGGAAGAAAAAATGGACATGCATTTAGATTTATTTAGAGGGGCAGCCAATGAGTAGAGTCAGCAATTACTTTTCAGAAATGACGATCCACAAGGACACCTCTATACAAAGTTCACCAATTAAAAATAACAAACATCTAAATCGAGTAATCTCTTTCTCGTATACAAGGAAATTTTTGGTTGCTACAACACAATTATACAAAGTTCTCTACACATAGAACTGACTATGAAATGCTATGCTAGTCATAATATTGATAAATAACTAAATAAAACAACCATATGATCAGCACAACAGCAAGTTAGAAGGGCATAAAAGTAAATCAGACAATAAAATTCACTTTCCTCCATTGTTGGAAAAAATCATCTCGTTTTCTTTTGGAAGGCTATGTAAGATACATAATTCCACTTATACTTCAAACTTCAGAGCATATCAAAGGTATCACTTAAATGATGCTTCAGTTATTAATCTGATGAGGTTTGAATCTTGGCATGGAATTGGAGATTTGCATAAATTTACATTATATGAATCAAGGGACCTAAGGCTTTTGACAGAAATAAAGTGCATACACACAACTTCAGTTTCAAGGGATATTTTAATTATGCTTGTAAAAGTTAAATGTGCAAATTGCTAAATAATTCACAAACTTTACCCTGATTTACTATTGCAACATAAACTTTCAAAATTGGCAATTTTATCAGAAACTTTATCTCAACCTAAAATCTGCCTATTTTTAGTTGATGTGGTAAACACTTAATTCTCAATCAACATGCGAAAGCAAACTTGATTTCCACAGATGAATCAAAATTTAAAAATGAAAATAGAAGGAAATGAAAAATCTATGATTTTTAAAAATAAATCAAATAGACTGCAGCCCTTTTATTAACCCTCCAAAATCATATCTCCCAAATGCTCCGAACAAAAAATAGTGAAATTAAGCCTTAAAAATGGCTGGATTTTGGGTTGATGGTAAAAAATTGCAAAATATTTAAAGTTTGTGATACAAATTGCCAACTTTGACAGTTTATGGCGTAATTGCAAATTAGGGCTAAGTTTGTGAAAATTTTAGCAATTCAAAATAGTTAGTTGGTAAAACTAACAAGCCTTTTTCTAACTTTTGTATTATTCCTTTAGCTCCCAGGTTCAGATAATAGAAAGAAAATTTATAGCATGACACAGAAGAATATCAATATCAACTTGAAACCCTGAGCACATACCTTTCCTGATCCTGAACAATTAGAGCACCTTTCTGTCTTAGGTGGTGACAGTGGCCGATCTCCACCATTTAATGTTGAGACTGGTTCAATAAGCACAAGAGATCCTGAGCTTGAACAGCGAGCACATGCAAGATACCCTGTAAGAAAACAAGTTCATAAGCATACATATGTTTCCTTTCTGCACGGTGTAATAGTAGAGTAGGCATCTCAAATTTTAATTAAGAAGAAGAATTGTCTGCCTTCAGCAGGAGAAAAAGAAAAGCACAAAAAAAGTGTAGTTATGAAATCCAAGCCAATGCACTGCTGAAAAGCAAAAAAAAAAAATGACTAACTTACAGAGGTCAAGGAGAATGAAAATTATACTGTATCAAAGAAGCAATATTGAACAACATTCCAGCTTTTAAAAAAAAAAAAAAAATCCCCCTTTTAACATTCAAGTTAATTCATATGCTCTAGTTGGATGTCAAGTCAACTAAAATCCGGTAAAAAATACATTAAAAGTAATAAACTTGAAGAAGCAGAAGTTCCAACCAAAGGAAACTTAAAGCTGGGTAGCAACTAGAAATATTATGTAGTCATAGTCTCATAGATATCAAACCAAAATAAGTCAGATTGGGTAATATCAAATGCCATCTTGATGTATGAACATTAATGAAAATGATTCATTGTCAATTAATGATAACATCTATTGCTTACCTGTACCAAGACAGTACTTGCATCTCTTATGTTCCTGCAGCTTCACATTGTTTATCTCCACCACCATCAAAGCAGATATTACCCCAACTGCTCCACCCGAGAAAGACGCCACAATGGGATCAACTAGACTGCAGAGTTCATCAAGACAAAATTTTAAGTAAGAACCATGGTTACCCATTCAGTCTCACCCCCCCTTTGAACAGGATCCTTTAGAATATGAAACAAAATTGATTGGGGTACATGATCCAGTGAAAGGGAGGGTGAATTGATTTCCCTTAAGGTCCCAAACCATCACAACCAAATTCTAAACAAGCTACAACAATTTCACTACAGTTGCACAAAAACAACAGATAAACAGGCTAAGGCTAGTTAATTTCTTGATTTGGCATTACATTTTCGATTTTTTATACATATCTACATAAGTAACCAAAATACACATTTTACCATGCTAATACCAAAATTGCGTACCAACCAAGCCAACTCCTTCATACTGCATAAGTATGAAAATTTGCATGATTTATTTGCTAGGATTATATTTTATTCATTTGACTGTGTCACTCATATTGGTTTTCTATTTATCTGCACATTTATTAATAGAAATACTCCAAAATTAGGTTTCTGACAATTAGCTATTTATACTCGAAGATGTAAGGCTAGACAATAATTATTCTTGCCAGATGTTTGAACCCGAACACTTTGGTAAGTTCATAACAAATCTGGTAACATTTTCTTGAACTCTTTTCCTAAAATTATTTATGTTATTTGATTGACATGATTCCGATTATAATGCTTGATTTTGTTTGGCGACCTTAAGTTTTTGATAATTGATTGCTAGAAGTTTGATCATAATCCGTATTGTTATAATTTGATTTCATAAATTGTAAACTAGGATTCTAAAATCTAGATTGTTTGGATCGATCATATGACTTCAAAGTCTAGTTTACCAAATTGTCTTGTTGACTGAATGCATTGATGAGTTAAATCTAGAGAGTTTGCTCTAGGTTGTTCGATTAAATAGGGAGCTTTGTTCTAATTAATTGAACAGAAACGATTACTTTAGAACTTGTTTGTAAACTATGAATATTAGTTCTAGGATTGAGTTTATAGAAATGTTGAATTGGCTCTAATATAATTGGTGTCAGAAGATTTCCTATAGAGAATATTATGTGATAATATTTTGTCTTGTTTTTACTTTATTTCTATGGTTTTAAGTAATTTACTGATTGGAATCCAAACCAACCCCCCTTTTTTTTTGTTTGTTTAACAATTAGATAAATTCATCCGCTCTATGTGATTGACATTTACTTGTCCTTGCTATTAATTAGTGATGTTCAGGAAATGATTATTAATTTGCATGTGGTCGAGCACGGTTAATGCCATTCTGCATTCTCATACCTCCCCAGACCTTGGATCACAATCCTGGTAACTATGGTAAAATAATAGGAGAGGAAAGCAAGTTCCTGAATCACAAATGAGAACAACTAGGGCATATTTCTTTTGACAGTTGACAAATGTAGAGCAAAGTTTTGAGATATAGCCAAAACATCCTAAGATTTGGATTTAAGACTAAGAAAAGGCATAAATGTCTACATTCAAGAACATATCACTGCTGCAATTAAGACTTGATGATAATTTAGCAATTATTAACAAGAGCACATCAGAGAAAAGTGTTCTTATCCATGAGCATGGATGACTTGGCAGAACTTTACAAAAGGGTCCTTAACCACAATATTTAAAATATATATATATATGTATGTGTAGGTCATCATTTAGGCTGACCAGCATCTGTGATCTTATAGCGTGAGGACACATTCAGATGTTCCCAACCATAGCAAAGAGTAATTAGGTAATCTAGTGAGGGAACAAATGAAAGACAAAGAGCACGGTTGAGGAGATGAGTCAGAGAATTCCAAGAGCATACCTCAATTGCATTGGAAGATGCATGCTACGGATAAAATCACTGTATGAAGTGCCTCCTAATCCAAGTTTTAGCTCTAGCTGAAATGAGCATTGCAAAGATTAAAATCTAAAAGACTTTTGAAGAACAAAGACAAAACAAGTGGCAAATACGAATCCTACAATAGGGATGTTTTGTAGAGTCACAGCCTGTTAAAATTATTCTGAAAATTTTCATCTGATTTCAACATTAATCAATTACAAACATATGTATCGAAATCTAACAAAATAAAGACCAAATGCAAGAAAGATACAATGACCCTTTACAAACATATAAGCACAAACCGATCAGTATAAAACCATGTAAAAGTAAATTTTCAAACCAAAATTAATTAACTGTATAATGATAATCCTTAAAGTGGTAGAACTTACAGTGGGTGCTAGAAGTCCACCAAAAAGCATGATTCCCGCAATAAGAGAGAAACAAGAAGCATAGTATTGTTTAAGGTTCGACGAGTTCTGCGCAGAATACACATATCAGGTGCCACTGTCTGAACACTGGTTAAGCTGTAAATGCCAACATAACTTAACAGAAAGGCGTTTACCAACGGAGGCAAAAACGGAATGAAAGAAGGAAATTCCTGAAGTTCATTTTCAGGTACTTCTTTAACAATTCCAAGCTCAGCGTTTTTTATTCTTTGCTGTATTCTAAGCCGGCGAACCTACCAGATTTCAGGATAGCAACATAAATACAATTGTCCTTCAACAAG
This sequence comes from Scutellaria baicalensis, assembly GCA_005771605.1. NCBI lineage: Eukaryota > Viridiplantae > Streptophyta > Magnoliopsida > Lamiales > Lamiaceae > Scutellaria > Scutellaria baicalensis. The sequence goes on along the minus strand of CM016721.1, from coordinate 71,256,729 downwards.
GGCTTAAAACAAGAATGAAATAACATATGTAAAATCCAAAACGCAACAAAAAAAAAAAAAAATTTCTTAATTTTAGTAAAATCTATTTCCAGTAATTTCTGAGGAAGAACACAAACCTCCTCCATATGCAAAAAAATCTTATTTCTTCGACTCCGAATATTATCCTGAATTTCCTTTAATTCCATCTTTGCAAAATCCTGTACCGTCTCAGGCCCTTCTATTATACAAAATCTGCAATCAAACGCCCCAAGAAATGAATCGAGTATCCATCAAAGCAAAATTAAAATCCAACACAATAGCTTAAATCCCTACGGAGTGGAAGTTTTATCATCGGAGGAATCGGAATCAAAAGAAGCGGAGATCGGGGAGACGCCGCCGTCGGAGGCCATGGAGCGCCATTTGAGAGTGGATTCAAGCTTCCCATGGAGGTAGCATCTGGAGTGGGAAGAATAAAACGGCGTCGTGGGGTGAGAAACGGTTAGAATCCGAGGTGAACATAGCATTTTGATGAGTTAGGAATTTGGAAGAATGGCGACAAGCAGCCTTGGAAGGTATTGTGTCTGTGTTTATGCTTTCAAGTGTGGTTACAGTTTTTCATGTTTATAAAATTTCCCACCACTTATGCTTGCTTGCCACGTGTATACCTTCACTTTCCTTTTTTCTTTTTCTTTTCCATGGCCGTCCTCAAATTAACTTTTACTATTGACATATATAAATGTGGAAAATATTGATTATTATACATATGTCTACTTTGCTTAAATTCATGACCTAATACTTCTATCATCTTATAAAGAGAAACCTACTTATTTCTATATATATTTATACTTATTTAATAAAATAAAAGTTCGGGCAAAAATGTCTTTTTCAATCTGACAAAAATGTAATTTAAAAAAAATTGCAAAAAGATATGCACAACTACTTGAATTTAAGTGTCATCATAGTCATTTAAAATTTAAGAAGAAAAAGAAATGTGGACACAATAATTATTTGATTTTAAATTCGGAGTCAAATAAGATAAAAAAAAATAGAATAACTTTATGGTATTACTGTTACTTAGTTAAATCTATGGTTATTAATTGATAAGATTGAAATTGATGCTAACAATTCTGTAAATATCAATGAAAAGTTATCGATAAAATTGTTTCAGTTCATTCACCTGCTACCCGAGATGAAAAAAGGCAGAAGCAAAAACTTATTTAAATTGTATTTGAAGACAGAGTAAGTGTATACTTTTTACCAATTCAAATATAGTTTGCTCATGTTCTTTTTATTAGACCACTAACTTTACTAAACATTTTGTCGAAGGGAAATATACATATTTTGTGTACTTTATGGGAGAAATATGCAAATGAAATAACACATTGTCTACAAAATGGTGGGCCAGAGTTACTCGCAGTAATTCTTCGATTCTGTCGTACTAAATTTTATAGAGGTAAAAATTGATATTTTTCAGTGAGTAGGTCCTATGTGAGATCGTTTCATAAATCTTCTTGTGTGAGATGGGTAAGCTCATAACCCACTCTTAACAATTCATATTGAAATTTGTAAAAATGGATTCAACACATGGGTAATAAGGATCCGTCTCACGGAAATTATCCGTGAGACCGTCTCAGGTGCGTTTTTGTATTTTTTAGTTGGTTTCTCTTCAATTATTTATTTAATTTCTTTACTCGTGAATGTGTTCTTGGCTAAAAATGGAAATCAGCAAATGTGACACTTTGTAACACATTTTACACCACCAAGGTAACTTTAAATGATAAAGGTCAGGGAGTCGAAGATTTCAAACAAAGGTAGTACTACCTCCATCTCAAAATAAATGACGTTTTAGCAACTAAAATTTGTCCCAAAATAATTGTCGTTTTCGTATTTCAAAGCATATTTACATACAATATATCAAATATGACCCTATTTACCCATCTCAAATTAATGTATTAAAGAGATAAAAGCTCCTCATTAATTAAACTTAAATAGGGGTAGATTGGACTTTTTATCACATTTCTTAATATATGTGCAAAAGGCTAAAACGTCATTTATTTTGGGACGGAGGTAGTATATAAATTAATGATGAATCTTATTCAATCTACACAAAAATGGTAAATAAATACTATGATCTGTTTGCCTTACATTTCAAATTTTTCTTAAAAGACTACACGAGAAAAGTTGTCCAATAAAATTTATTCCAACTGAAATGTGGAACAATGTGTCAAGAACTGTTTGGGAAAACGACATCTGAAATGTAAGAGGATTCATTGGTAAAGCTTAATATATTATCTACATTATCCTTATTTAATGGATGTATATTTATAATTGGAATTATATATATAAAAGTGTGGTTTGACATTCTCAAGTGATGACACTTGGAGCTCTATAAGCATGCCAATTGTCTCTTCTTAAAACATATTTTATTTGTCAAATATAAAATCATTAATATCAATTAAATATTCACCTCACTACTCAACAAAAAATAAATATGTAAGTTACTAATGTTTGCTAATGTTGTATTGTTCTTCACTACATGAAATCTTTGCTTCCAAATTTGAATAATTATTTGTCCAACATTTCAATTTAAAAGGAAAAAAAAAAGTAAACAACAATGTTATATAAGCCTATATAATATGAAATTCTTATAAAAAGAAAACAAAACGTACACAACAATGTTACATAAACCTTTATAAAATGAAATTCTTATGCAAAAAAAAAAACTGAAGAGTAAATATACTACTATTTTTCATTGAATTAAAACAAATAAATAAAAAAGATGTTTGAAAATAATAATACCTTACAAAAGAACATTTACGATAATTCAGATTAAAAAATAACTTTAGAAAGAAATTTATTTGTAGGATTCAAGAAAAAAAAAAGATAATATGGTAATATTGAAATTACTAATATTTTACAAAAAGAGCATTTAGAGTAGTTCAAACTCTGACATTAACAAAAATAGATGCTAAAAAAATTAGGATATGTTTGGATTAAGACATAAGTAGATTTTGCAAGTTTGAAAGTGAATTGTGAAAATAATGGAATTTGATAAGTTTGGGTTTGTTAAGAGATTTTATAAAGTAAGATTATAATTAATTTATCATATCATATCGGGAACTATATGAAAAATAGATGATGTCCTATTATTTTATTTTGAAAAAAAAACAAATGTTTTAAAATTTCAAGAAAATTGATATAAAGTAGAAAAAATTAGAATTATAGAATTCAACAAAATAAATAACATAATTAGAATATTGGTCATCCAAAATCCAGATGTGCACATCCAGTCGAAACACCCTTTAAACAATTAGGAAATTATATTAAAACTTTATAACAACAAATATAACAATTGGTTAAAATTAATAAAAATAAAACAACAACAAAAATTACAAAGGAAACCAATATGTAAAGCAAATAATGAGTGCAGTTAAAGATAAAATTTGAACAAAATAGATGTCTTCGAGCCATAAAAATGAGATGTATTCTACACTTTTTACAAAAAGATATGAAAATACTTAATGTTACAGACAGTTAAAACACATATAAAAAAAATGTTTGCTAATGTTGTATTGTTCTTCACTACATGAAATTTTTGCTTCCAAATTTGAATAATTATTTGTCAAACATTTCAATTTGAAGGGAAAAAAAAAAAGTAAACAACAATGTTACATAAGCCTATATAATATGAAATTCTTATAAAAAGAAAACAAAAAGTACACAACAATGTTACATAAACCTTTATAAAATGAAATTCTTATGAAAAAAAAAAACGGTTGAAGAGTAAATATACTACTATTTTTCATTGAATTAAAACAAATAAATAAAAAAGATGTTTGAAAATAGTAATACCTTACAAAAGAACATTTAGGATAGTTCAGAACTAAAAATAACCTTAGAAAGAAATTTATTTGTAGGATTCAAGAAAAAAAAGATAATATGGAAATATTGAAATTACTAATATTTTACAAAAAGAGCATTTAGGATAGTTCAAACTCTGACATTAACAAAAATAGGTGCTAAAAAAATTAAGATATGTTTGGGTTGAGACATAAGTAGATTTTGCAAGTTTGAAAGTGGATTGTGAAAATAATGGAATTTGATAAGTTTGGGTTTGTTAAGAGATTTTATAAAGTAAGATTATAATTAATTTATCATATCATATCGGGAACTATATGAAAAATAGATGATGTCTTATTATTTTATTTTGAAAAAAAAACAAATGTTTTTAAAATTTCAAGAAAATTGATATAAAGTAGAAAAAAATTAGAATTATAGAATTCAACAAAATAAATAACATAATTAATATATTGGTCATCCAAAATCCAGATGTGCACATTCAGTCGAAACACCCCTTAAACAATTGAGAAATTATATTAAAACTTTATAACAACAAATACAACAATTGATTAATATTAATATAAAAAACAACAACAAAAAAAAATTACAAAGGAAACCAATATGTAGAGCAAATAATGAGTGCTGTTAAAGATAAAATTTGAACAAAATAGAAGTCTTCGAGCCATAAAAATGAGATGTATTCTACACTTTTTACAGAAAGATATGAAAATACTTAATGTTACAGTTAAAACACATATAAAAAAAATCATATTAACAAGTTTGTGCTAAAGAACAAATGAAAAAAAGAACAATAAGAAATATTATTTTAAGGATAAATAGAAAATATCACACTTATAAAAAATATGTTAACATATATAAAAAAAATACTACTTTAACATAAAAATAAGATAAGTATTAAATAAAGTCCGTGCATCGCACGGGTTCAAACATAGTGTAATGAATAATTATCTTATATTAAAAAAAGGATTAAATACTAGAATCAACATGCAATTTTTATGTTTTTACACTTTCCAACTTAAACTTTATTTTTTGACAGATTGCAACCTCAAGTACACGAATTTACAAATCGCAACCTCCGGCAACTATATCCGGCCAAATTGGGGTTCTTTTGATATTTTACATAATTATTGGGCCATTTTTTTAAAAATCCAAAATTAAATTATCGAAATCTAAAAATAATAAAACTAATTTTTCACCCTCCTAAATGATTTGAATTGCCATATTTAAAGGACCCACTTTAACCCTTACAATTACCATCTTCATCTTCTTGTAGAGAACTAAAGCAGTGGCAAGGCTGTCCTTCAATCCCAAAATACACAAATCTCACATTGAATTTTAAAACTAAAGCAAATTATTTCACAGAACCTTACCATTATATTGATTGATAGAGTAAGAATAATGTTCACAATGAACATGATTTGTTTGCAGGTGTGGAGTTCCAGCAATTGAGAGGACACTATGCCACTTGCTTGCGTTCGATATCGGGTAAACCCTAACTTGTTTTAACTTCTTTTCTCTTGCATATCATCATCGATCTTTTGTGCCCAATAAATTGGTTTTTCTATTGGGACATTTTTATGCTATTCCATAATTGGGTGGGTCCGGATGGTAGATTTTTTTTGTCATTGGAGTGTATTGTGGCTATAATTCTAATTTTAATTGTCAATTGTTAGTAACTCATTTTACTATTCTCGAATTAATTATGGACAGTATTTTTCCAAACAATGTTAGAAATGATGTTAAATAGATATTTTTTCTTCAATTTTGACAACTTGAAAATGGTTGCCAGTTTTGGGGATGGCTATACCCGGTCTGTTGATCTTGAATGCGAGTTGAAATGTGTGAAAAAAAGAAATCAGTTGATGTGGATTATAACAGTAATTGCTATGTTGAAATGAAGAATCAGTTGATGTGGATTGCAACAGCAGTGTGTATACTAATTGTTAATTGAAATGTAAGAATCAGACCCATTATTTTAAGATTGATTCATGAGTGTGCATAACAATACATGACACTTTGTTTAATTGCTTCTTGTTTTGATGGAATTTTGCAGTTTAATTACCTTTTTCTGTTTCATTTTTACAAGATTGAATGTGGATTAAAAACAAAGTTAAGTTCATTTCTCTGTTCATCTGTCCATGCTTGAAAGTTACCTTACTTCACAACAATTTTAATGAATAATTAGATACCATATCAAATGAATGATCACACAAACAAGAAATCTTAAAATGGAACCCTTTGAACCAACCTATCTTCCAAATATCAAAGCATGTAGTTGGCTTTTAGCCATTACATAATCGGTAGCATAATGCTCAATGTTTGACAATTGACTATTATAACAAAATTAGCATAGATGTCCTAGTATAAAGAGACCATATTTTGTCCAAAAATTGTGCAAAAAGATGTACACAACACATGAGTTCTAATGACAATTACATGCTTTTGTTCTGCGCTATATTAATCAGAAAGAATATAGCTTTTGTTAGGCAATTGACTTGTCCTGTTTGAAACAGACTTGTCCTTATGTCTGGCCTTGCTGTCTTCCTCTGATTGACTCTTATCTTGAATGTTCCTACTAGTAACATGGTGAGCTCTGATTTTGAGGCGATCTACCTTTGTACTAGGTTTCTGTCACCTCCTTTTGTCGAGATATGTCTGACAGTGACCTTTAGGGAAATGTGTAGCTTTCTTAGCCCTTTCAGCGACCTCTGATGTTTGATGGAGTGACCTTACTGATACATAACTTTTACAAAATAAACTAAGTACAGGTTGCTTCTAGTCCTAGCAAGCTATGGTCTTCTGCTGTATTTTTTGGAGAACTTGCTCTCTTATATTAGACATATAGGTTTTAGTACAAGCAGGTAGAGGTTGTTTCCACTGAAACCAACCTTGATGTTGCTGCTTGCTACAACTTGCAGCATATTGATTATGCTACAGTCGTTTACTTTCTGCAAGCTTACTCCATCTGGTTTCAGATAGGGGTCTTTTTCCCTTGTCTGTGGAACTATCTGGTTTTGTACTAGAGGTTCCTCCTATCTCTATGATCTCTTCTTCAAGGTGAAGAGTCTCTCCAAGTATAAACTTAGGTGCTCCTGTTCTTTCTGAAAATGAGGTAGAAGCTTCCTCACTGTACCCCAGTCCAGGATGCTCGTTAAAGCTTCTCTGGACGTTCAGAAGAGGATTCAGGTCTTTTGAGGACTTGTTAAAGGTATTGATAGTGGTTCTCAACCCTCCACTAGGTACTTGAAGAGTGAAAAACACTAGCAGATTCTCAACCCTCCATTAGGTACTCCTAAAACATTCTAAGATAAAAGATATAAGGTTTTCTTCAACGATTCTGTAGCTAGCTTCTCTGAAGGTATGAGCTTTGTAGTTTGCTGCGCTTAGATTGAGTGACTGAACTGAGAGCTTTTGATGATATTAAAATAATCTTGTGAGATGTTGATATTCAGTTGTTCAGTCCTTAGTTCAGTTCACACTCAATCTCTATTTATAGAGTTTGGAAATTTGCCCGTTGAAGTGTGGCAGTTCCAACATTTAATGCACTGATCTTCTTGGTACAAATTTGATCTTCATAGTACGCGCATTTAATGCGCCGCGTAACAAGTATGTCTTCCGTCAGTTTGCTTGTCAATTTCTGAATGTCTCTTAGGAGAATGTCTCTACTGGTAACAGAGCATGTTCCAAATCAGGTGACTTCTCCTTAAGACAAGCTGCTTGTAGTTCCTTTTGTTCGAAGTGACCTTGTCGGGCGACTTGCTTGCTTCACGTGGTTGCTCCTACTTCCTTTGAAGACCTTGCTTTTGATGGTTGCTCCTACTTCCTTTAGCGTCCTTGCTTCCTGTTGAAGCGAACTTACTGCTTGTTGTAGCGTTCTTCTTGCTTGCTGTAGCAACCTTCCAGGTACTTAGAAAATATTACAATACAAGTCCTATGTACAAGGTTGCTTATCCACATAAGCTTACTGCTACTAAGTGTTTGTCTCATCAAAACTAACATAAATCCTAACAAAATGAATTTCACGCTTATTAAGAAGGAATTTTAGGTGTTAAATGTCTATATTTTATTTTAACTCTTATTAAGGTTAAGAATTCCACCATGTAGATCACAATTATACTTTTCAACATTTAAATTTGAGTTACCTCGATATATACATTTTAGATCTACAACTTTGCTTTGATCAGAGCATGGAAGACACTCAATGACAAAATTCTACTTATTTCCAATCGAGGGTCTAAATCTCTACAAATTTTAAATGCTTATGGCTAGCTAATGGATTTAAGTGATCTTGAAAATTCTAGCATGCAATTAGGGAAAAAAAAAAAACAGTTTCAAAACTATTATTTTAGCCCCATCTATTCTCTATGCATCATTAAATAAGAAAGGATGATCATAACAATTGCGGTATAAGATATGATATACGTATGAGTAATTGATTGATATCAACTTATCTGTTGAATTATGCATTCACTTGATATAAAATGCAATAGCTAACCTTTAACTTTTGGCATTTTTAGGATAAACAACAAATGAAAATAAAATCAATTAGAATCATAGAAAGAACTATCATATATACGTAAAATAACAAATACATAATAAAGAGAATTACGAATGAAATGTAAAATAGACGAGTTATGAAGTCCGTACGATGCTCGGGTCCACACCTAAAATCCAACTTCCGATTAATTAAAAAAAAAAAAGGAAGTGGAGAGAAAGGTGCAGCAAATATAGGCGACTGATACTATAATCGGTGATTTGGGAACAAAGACATAATGGGCCATTTCAGTTATATTGGTCCAAAATGTTATGGGTCAATTTCTATTAAAGATTGGGTTATTGGAGGGTTCTGGGCTTACATGCAATAATGGTGCAGAAGATGGTCTAGTGGGCTCAAGTTAAACTTTGAACTTAACCTTCAATTTAACTTGAAGATTGGGCTAAATTTTCAGTTGAGGCTTCAAGATTTGGGTTGCTAACATGAGATCTCGATTAGAAAAATTGCAAATGACTTCGAAGAATTGGGCAATTGAAATTCATTTATTTGTAATATTATGTCTAGGATCGGCCATAAAATTTGTTCTAGTTTTATTTTATCACATGAGATGTTTTATTTGAATTAATTGTTATTTATATAACATGTCTTATGGAAATCACATGAACATCAATCTAGGATTTTAAATTGTCATACATATCATTTTACGAGTTAAAATAGTCGGACTTATATTAATCAATTAATACCCGCTTTGCAACAAATATTTAGTGAGCGAGGACTCTTTTATTTTTTTAAACTCAAGATCTTCCTTATTAGCCACAAGTAAGAATATATTTATATACCTTGTGCAAATTTATTTGATTTCCCTGTGGAAGGGTTGCATTATCTTGTTTACTTGATTGGACCCAGTAATGGTAAATAATTTTCAATTTGATTAAGTGTGTTTATCCAATATATTTCATACTTAATTAAAAAGATTTGAAAATATTAGAGTTATATACTTAAATCAAAACATTGGGAGGACTTCCAATAGAATATTCAATCAATGTTATTGATAGCCAAAATAATGTGATTATGGATCAATATATAGGATCAATATATAGCATAAGATGTGTGATGTTTGATTTAGTGAGAGAGTCATATCATAGCCATAAATCAATATTTACATCTCATATAGAGGAGTATGTCATGATTCTGGGTTTATAAGTGGTTTATCACATAATGTAGTTTTGAGTTTACTTATTATGTTTCTTTTCCTTTCACTTATATCATGCATGCTCATTATTTATAATTTATTTTTTCAAAAAAATGTCCAAAAATGTTTTGTCTTTGATGTTGAATAAGAACCAACTAGTAGGAAAAAACTACATTGACTGGAAACTGTAATCGTATAATTATTCTCACTACGGAGAAGTTCAAATTTGTGTTTACTGAACCTTGTCTTGATATCTCTACAGATGAGTCAACTGATGCACAAAAGGAGGTTTATGATGCTTGAATTCATGTTGATGACATGGCTGGTTGCTGGATTTTGGGTTCAATTTCAAATGTGTTGCAACAAAAACGTTAGTTCATGAGGACATCCACTGAATTAAAGGAAATCCTCCAATAAATGATTGTGCATCAAGGACATCAAGCATGTCAGATTGCCATTAGGGACATTATGAATCAACGTATGAAACCACTGTCGTCCCTGAGAGATCATATGCTTACACTGATGGATCAATTCTACGTGGCTGAGGTTTAGAGGCTGAGATCAGTACAGATACTCAAGTTGACATGGCTTTGAGGACTCTCCCACGTATGTTCTCACAATTTTAAGGATAACGTGCTATAACATGAAGAAGTTGAACATGTCCTTGATTGAGCTGATGAAAGAGTTTTAAAACACTAAGAGTGTTCCTAAGGTCCAAAATGATGAAGCTTACATTGTTGCTTCTGTTGGACTATTCTCAACTAAAATCATTAAAATTTTAATTTTAGAAAATTTAAAAAATTAATAAAAAAATTTAAAAATATAAAAAAACAAACCGCCAAACCTAGCGGTTCGAACCGGAACCGGCGGTTTGTAAATCGAAATCGAAACTGTGACACCCATGGTTTGGTTTTGGTTTCACCTTTCACAATTTTTTGAACCGACGGTTTGGAACCAAAACTGACGCTTCGAATAGTTTGGGCATCCCTAATACAAGTCTTTTTTTTGGGCAGAGGGAGTAAGAATCATTATTATTATTATATTTTGATAATTATTTTCAAATTTTAATTTAACAAATAGAATTCATAATACGTATTTAGTAAATATAATAAATTAGAAATATTTATTTTAAAAATCATAACTTTTATCAACTTTCTAAAACATATGTTTAATAATAATATTAATAGGAAATTGTGTTTGGAATTTTTAGTTAATGACATAAAATTTAATAAATGATTTATCATAGTTATAAATTTATTTGCAATATTTTAAAATATAGAGACCAAGAAACGATATCTAGCAAATATTTATGAATAAATAAACAAATAAAAAATGAATTTCTTAAAAAACAATTACTAAAATTTGAGAAAAAATAGAAAATGATGAAAAATAAAAATAAAGTACTACTAAAGCAAATATAAATATATAATAAAATTAGGCTTTTTTATTTAAAATTTAAGAAAATAAATTTATGTCTATATTTATTAATATTTATATGTTTACCATAATATCTATTTTTATAAATAAGAATTTCTAATTTTATTATATTTATATTTACTTCAATTATATTTTAAAATTTTAAAAAATATCATAGTTTTTAAGACTTCTTGTTGTCGTTGTTAATATTTCCTTTTGGATTATAAGTTTAGTTTTTAGATACCCTAGAATAATTTTATGATTTTAATAATAATAGCTAAAAACTAAAACTGATATCCAAATTTTGGGACTTATTACAATTAAAAAGCTATTTATAAGAAAAATGTACCGTAAATGACTCTCAAATCATCATCACAAAGTATATTATTTTCCCATCGAATTTTCCACGACATTACACAATTGCTAAATAAACCCAACACCCCACTTGTATTTGAGAGATTGATGTAGTTAAATGTAAGAATGATTGAAGATTTTTATTTGCCCTATTTTTACCTAAATCCTGATTGAAAAAGTAAAAAGTGATTTTACTTGCAAATATTTTACCATTTTATCACAAGTGCGGGAAAATATCCGCCTTATACAGATTGTTGATTATAACCTTCACTCTTGATGTTAAAAGACAAGTATAACCCCTTGATATTGAAATAATTACATATTAGGGATAAATTTGAATTTGAAGAGACAAATTTACTCCTTAAGAACCCATGTGAGTAGCATGTGCGCTCCTTCTGGTAAGAAAAGATGATGTGACATCAGATTTATTGTTCCCTGCAAAAATCTTGTACTTCATATAGTAAAATGAAACATTTATAAATGATATACAAAAGAGAAAATGGTTCCAAATAGCCATTTTCATATAAATTGTAAATATTTTACCCATCAATATAGTAAAATGTGTCTAATACCCACTTATATAAAAAAATGTCTCCAAATACCCACTTTTCTGACATTCAATGATTGATAATTTTTATTTTTTACTTTTCTATAATCAATGATTTGATAAGTTTTAATTTTTACTTTTCTTTCCTTTTATTTATTTACGGATTTTATTTCACATTAAATTTTACTTTTGATTTCACATTTAATTTTGATTTTTATTTTTCAACATTCATTAAATTGTGATCTACTACTCATCTAACTTCATAAATTACTCATCTAACTCCATAAATGTCACGACCTACTCTATTTTTACTGCTTTAAATTCACATTTCACATTCAACATTCATTCATTTCACACAAAATTTACATCAATTTCTTAATAGCTTTTCGGTAAAAAATTTTCAGAAATCTTCAAGGATAATCAAGTAAGTCTTTTATTTTAGGGTTTATGGTTTGAAGTTAAAAATATCTTTTATTTTACTGTGATCATGTTTTTCTTTTTGTTTATGTTATAGTTAGTATTTTATTTCCTTTAGTTCATGTTTTTTGTTTTTTGTTTATGTTCATGATCTTTAGTTCATGTTTTTTGTTTATTGTTTATTTATGTTAGAAAATATAATTTTTGTATGTTAGAAATATATTATTTTAATTGTCTGTATGTTAGAAATATATTTTGGTTTAGGAAATTTAGAATTTCATATGAGCTTTCGTGAAACCCTAAAAAATATAGGGTTTACCGAAAGGTTTGTACGTTGCACGAGAGCTTGAAATCATTCGGGAAACCCTGAATTTTTTCAAGCTATCGGGAAACCCTTAAAAAATAGGGTTTCCCGAAATCTTATGTGAAATTTTCGGGAAACCCTAATTTTTTAGGGTTTCCCGACAACGTCCTAAGATTTTCGGGAAACCCTAATTGTTTAGGGTTTCCTGAATTTTTTCAAGCTATCGGGAAACCCTTAAAAAATAGGGTTTCCCGAAATCTTATGTGAAATTTTCGGGAAACCCTAATTTTTTAGGGTTTCCCGATAGCTTGAAAGAATTCGGGAAACCCTAAACAATTAGGGTTTCCCGGAAAATTTAGGAAGTAGTCGGGAAACCCTAATTGTTTAGGGTTTCCCGAATGCTATCAAGCTCTCGTGCAACCCTATATTTTTTGAAAAAGGCCGGTTTTTTTTTCTGTTTTTGTTATTTAATGTGATAATTATTCATTTTTTTTGTTTTTTAATTATTAAATTGTTTTGAAGCAGAAAAAATGACTTTCACAGTGGCTTTATGGTTTGGAGGATATTGGGAAGGGTTGCAGTATCTAAATGGCAGTCAAACACTCCTTCATCTTCAAAGTTTTACATATCAAGATTTATTGAGCTCAATTCATCAGGTCATATATGCAGACATGAATTGCTGGGGTTATTTGATTCATGCTCTAGTGGAGACGAATGGAAGGTTGAAGAGGAAAAAAATCAAGAATGATTTAGATTTACAAAACTGTTTTGCAGAATACGATGGACTTTTAGTTGTTTTCGTGTCATTGAAAAGGATGGACATTGGAGTTTCAGATGGATTCTCTTACCGTGAACAACAAAGTTCAGTAGATGAGGAGTATAATCAAGGTGGCCAAACTTTTAATGTGAGTAGTGAGGACGTTGGAAATTTCAATTCATCAAATGTTCCGTTAAATGTACACGATGACCGGGATTTGTTTTCAACATGGGGTTTAGACAACACATATGTTGGAACGTCTTCAAATGATAGGTGTGAACCTTGGCCATCCCCATGTGGACGTGTTGACTACACAGGTGTTAACGTGGACCTGAACTTGGACCCAACTAATGAAATAGAAGAATTGACGCACGAAGATGGACCAGAACAAGAAGACGTTGATCAATCCCCAGGTAATCATGTTTTGTGAGTACATATATAAAATTTATATATGTATCTTGATTAACAAATTGACAGATATATTTCATTTTGATAGATCCAAACAATGAAGAAGATGACTTTGTACTGGATGAAGATGTTGAGGCAGGGTTGGATGAGGAGCAACGAAAAGTATATGAGCAATTTTGCTCTGACATAATGAGAGCCGAGTGGTATATTCCAGAGTTACCTTTATTTGAGCATCCTGCTTCTTTACAGATTGAGCAAGCTCCACAGGGTCTGCAAAAGGGTTCGACGTTTGGTAGTAAGGTTGAATTGAAGAATGCAGTTGGGATTTATCATTTGGAGAATCAACTCGAATTTTGTGTGGACCACTCGGACAAACACCGATGGTGCGTGAAATGCATTCAAAAAGACTGTCCCTTCGTTTTGGCTGCTTCGGAAAAATATGGTATTTGGAAAATCTCCAAAGTTCTCTTGCCTCATACTTGTTCACGTGAGTTGAACACTAGTGCACAACGCAGACTACCGGCCTCTTTGATTGGAGATTATTTTGTCCAGAGGCTCCGAAAAGATAAGTCCATTCTCAATCCTAGGGACATTATTCAAGAAATGAACTCACGACATGGATTGAATGTGAGTTATAGGCATGCGTTGAGTGCTAAACGTTATGCAATGAGAAGTGCATACGGTGATCCAAAGACATAATTCAGCATGCTTCCGGCTTACTTACAGGAATTGAAAAAACGTAATCCGGGTACACATACTGCATTAGACACTCAGAAGAATGGGAAATTCAAGTACGTTTTTTTTGCGTTGGGTGCATCTATTATCGGATTTCAGCAGTATTCAAGACCTGTTATAGTTGTGGATGGTTGCCACTTGAAGGGGCAGTACAAAGGGATCGGATTTGTTGCCGTAACAAAAGATGGAAATGATCAGGTTTTTCCCCTTGGAATTGGGATAGGGAATGTCGAGAACGATGAATCTTGGACATGGTTTCTGCTTCAAGTCCGAAAAGCATTTGGTTGCCCAGATGGCCTGGTGATTGTCTCCGATCAACATGTGAGCATCGGTAATGCCATTCAACATGTCTATCCTGAAGCAACCCACAGTCTTTGTTGTTTCCACCTTCAGCAGAATCTAGCGAAGTATGGATCACATTTTGTCGGGCTGTTCCACAATGCTGCATACTGTTATGAGGAAGTTGAATTTGATAGGTATGTCTCAATTCCATTTCAGATTACTTTCTTCTGAATACAAAATCTCATATCTATATTACGTGTCTGATTACTAGTTCATTTATTCAAAGGTACATGACTTTGATCAAGGATAGTGGAAATGAAGGCGCGATTGAAAGTTTGAGGAAAGCTAACCCTATCAGGTGGTCCCGTGTTAAATGCCCCTTTCAAAGATTCAACTTCATGACCTCCAATGCTGCTGAGTCATTGAATGCTCGTCTCGTGTGGGCAAGAAAGTTGCCTGTTTGTTCCTTCTTGGAGGCTGCTCGAAGGGTTATTGAGCAATGGTTTGCTGAGAGGAGAGAGGGGGTTGAAGAGAGGGAACACACTTTCATATCGTCTATGCACGAAAGATTAGGTGACCACATGCGGCAGGGGCGAACTATGGAGGTCCAAAGGGTTGGACGAGGCAAGTTCAAGGTCACGGATGGGCGAAAAATATTTTTGGTGGGCCTTAGTGATAATGTGTGCAGTTGTATGTTTTTTCAAACCGAGTTAATTCTATGCGCGCATGCATGTGCATCCATCAGGTTCGTAAACAGTTTTTCAACAAATTCTAAATGACAACTACACCTGACTATTTTTAGCGTACAAAATCATATTATTGACTGTCTTTATTTTTTTCCTTAGTTTTGCCAAGGAGTCAGTTGCCTCATATGTCGCCCCGTATTACACGACCCACTGGTTGAGAGGAATGTGGGCTGGTGAAGTTCTGCCTGTGCCCGACCCGACAGGGTGGGTTATTGATGATGAGGTTCGTAACTTTGTTTGTCTTGCACCAGATCAACCAAAACAAGCAGGTCGCCCTAGAGGCAAGCGAATACCCTCTACTGGTGAACAATCGGGAATGCGGCGGAAAGGGGCGACCTTGTGTAGTCGTTGTGGTCAACCAGGCCATAACGTAACCACATGTTCTCAATATATTACCCCATCCACTCAGTACGATAATATTGATGTTCCAGACGAGGAAGGTGACTTGACAGTCCACAAAGGTGGAACAAAGCCAAGAAGAAAGCTATCGGGAAACCCTATATTTTCAGGGTTTCCCGAAAGCTTCAACCTCTCGGGAAACCCTAAAAACACCCTATAATTTTCCTAAATTCAAACCTAAATCTAATCCAAAATATATAACATTTCCCGAAAGCTTCTCTAACCTAAATTCCTAATCCAAAATATATTTCAATATACAACTAAATCATCATGAACTACAACATAAACATAAACAAAAGTAAAACAAGAACTCAAAAAACTGAAATACTAACCGGTTCGGCGGCCATTAGAGGAAGTAGTGTGCAAGTATTCCTTTCCCGAAAGCAACTCTTCCTCTCCCGAATGATTTGTTCCTTTCACGAGAGACGAGAGACAGAGAGACGAGAGAGTTTTGGTAATTTTTTGGGGGTGGGCTAGACTCTCTGTAATTTTTCTTTGTTACTGCGAAAATGAGAAAAAAAAGAAGAGGAAAGAAAGGGGTGAAAGTGGAGGGTGAAAGAGAAAGGGGAATCCGATTTTTACTTTTCAATTTTTTTTTTTTTACACGTGGTAGTGGGGGAGGGGGGAGGGGTGGGTGGTGGGTGGCAGTTATGATTGGCATTAAATGCCAAAAGTTGTTCATTTTTGCAAAGTGGGTATTTGGTGATATTAATTTATATATTTGGGTAGATAGTGATATATTTTTATATGTGTGGGTAACATAAATAATTTTTATCATAATATGGGTATTTCGTGTCCCGAACCCTATAGAAAAATGTTAAATCATAGATACTTGAGATGAGTTTTCGTTTTTTACCCTATATATAATATCTATCACTGAATTACATAACATGGAATCTTGTGTGTGTGAGCGCACACCAGCCCAGGTACAACAGTGCGTGTGGGCGCATGGGGGCGCGTGGACGCGACCCACTCGTCGGATAGGTTCGGAAGCTCGGATCTAATATACAAGGTATCCTTAAAACTTAAAAAAAAAAAGGTGAGATAATAATTAGGGTAATATACAAAATAATTTCACCAATTTCCCAGATAACTAAATTATGTAAACAAATACTTAAGTAGATATTATTGTCAAATATTCATTAAATGTATCATGTGATCTTATATGGAAATTTAATTAAATAATTAATACTCACATGTGACTGCATGGTGTTTAAATTAAACTTTCTGATTTCTATGTGTTATTATAAGAATGTCAAATCAAGATAGATTTAGTTAGGTATTGGGATGTGGTATAAAAGATCATATTTGAAGCAGTGTAATCATTTTTTCTGTTTATATTTCAGAAGCAAAAACTCGAAAGCAGATATTGGTTTTGTAACATAGGTTCGTATATTCCAAGAGAAAATGCAATAGATGTCACACCTATTGTTTTTTGCTTTTCTCGTTTCTTTTTATCCATTAGGTGTTCCATCAAAAATATGATATTCCAACCAAATAAAGCTTACAGTTAGATATATAGACCCATATTAACTCAGATGACCTAAACTAGAATCCTTAGTTGCTGAAAATGTTCATTCATCAATTTCAAGCTTCATTCAAACTACCATAATATATATGGAAACTAATTCAATTTGAAACTTATAAATTCTTTTTTTTTTTTTACAAAAGAAATATACCCTCCGTTGTCACATATTATTATATACATTGTTGATGTGTTATAAACCCAACAAAATTATTTATTTCATGTCACATGATTTGAGGAAATGAGATGTTTACACATCAATTATGAACATAAAATATACTTAATTATCTTTATTGAATAATACATAGCATTGGTGATAAATGATGTTGAGGATAATATGTATTGAGGAAAAAAAAAAATTAAGAGAATGTGATAAAAAGAAAGAAAAAAAAAAAAAGGGCTGTGGAATGAAAATTCAAAGCTGAGAATTGATTGTGTTGTGACTTGTGAGTGAAGTGGAGAGTGTAGATTAATAGCACATGGAAAGCAAGCTGTATTCTGCAATTGGTGGAATCATGGGCCTATACAAAATGGGCCACACTGCATGTTCATTTACATAATCTCCAATATTATTGGGCTCACAAACTCCACTATACCACTTAAGGAGAGGCAGGGAAAATTTCCTCATAATCTCAAATTATCTTTCCTCATTATATGTCTTCTAAAACAAATTTTTTTATCCACAGCCCTATGGATAGATCATGATCTATGTAATTCGAGTTTCGAAAGGTGATTTTTGCGTTCAAAACAAGCTCTTTCACGTGTCTCCAAATCCGCGCTCAAACCCTAATCCCACGTGTGTAACTTTTTAGTTATGCATCTAATCTTTAGCTATATTTATATAACTTTTATGTTATGTTTGTATAATTTATATGTTTAACTTTTATCTATTGCAGATTTGTAATACATTTTAAACTTTTATATTATAATAATATTACCTTTATGTTATAATAATATTACTCTTATTTTATTCAACTTTACGTATATAAAGATTATAATATTTGCACCATAAATGTTATACTAATACCACATAAAGATTAAATAACATAAATGAGTACGGCATTAACTTTTATATTGAATTTCTTAAAGTAATATATATCTTTTAAAGGTTATAATATATGTACATAAAGGTTATCATATTATAACAAAAATGTTACACTCGAATACTGCATAAACTAAAAAATTAGGGTTGTATCCTTGTATTTAGAAAATTCAAAAATGTTTATCTACCTTTCTTCTTCCTTCTCCTTGTCCAATAGCTTCCATCTGCGGCGCCATTCCCTACCTTTCTTCTTTCTCCTTCTTCATCTGCTTCTATCTGCGACGCCGATTCTCCATATGCTTCTTCTTTCTCCATCTCTTTCTTCTCTCTACAACGTGTATTCTCCATTTCTACAGCTTCTCCATCTTCTTCCATCTCCATTGTTGTTGTTTCTTCATCTTCTTCCATCTTCATCTTTACACTTTCTTATTATTCTTTAACCTTTGGGATGGAGAGGTACATAGAAGAATTACCAATTGTGACTACGGATCTTGCTTCCAACATTACCACTAGATGATTTGCAGAAAATTTCGAGGAGAAAGATAATGAAAATCGAGATATATTATGTAATAATGCAAAAGCATACACATAATACCTCAAAGATATTTATGTAATACCTGAAAGAGACTTGTGTAATACCTGAAAAGTGAGTATCAAATACCTTAAATGTATAATATTATATAGATAAAAATATAATACCTTAACCATATTTTATATAATACTTCAAGGATAAATACGTAATATCTTAAACTATTATACTCAAATATGTAATACCTCAAATGTGCATATGTAATACCTTATGTTTTAAGCTTAATACCTTAAAGATAAATGTTTAACACCTTAAGTGTGTACACATTATACTTGAAGAGTATGTATATAGTACCTATCACTGAATGAAATTTGGTGTGCGTGGAGACACACCAACTAAGGTGTTGGCGCGCGTGGACATGCGGTCAGGGGCACACAAGTTTTTCCTTACATTTAAGCTTATCAACACTTTAAATTCTTTCACATTTTTTTAACCTCATATTTTTCAAGTGTTTTAAGAACAAAATAATATTTTCGTGAAAACATTAATACACTAATTTATTATATTTATATACGTGTATAAATTATCATTATTATTATTTTTTGTGAGGCTAATTTTTTTAAAATCAAAGACTAAAACCTATATATTAAACAGCTACGTTAATTTATTTAATTTAATAATTTCACTATAATATTTAGGATACTATTTTTAAACTTAATTGAAATTTAAATCTTCATATTTATATTATTACATAAAGTATTTTTTTAATAAAAAATCAAAAATATATGAGGTTAAAAAAATAGAACAATTTAAAGTGTTTGTATTGAGTATTTTAAAATACGTAAAAACTTATGTGAGACGGTCTCACGGATAGTTTTCGTGAGTGAGACGGATCCTGTGAGACGGATCTTTATTACCCATGAATTGAATCCATATCCAGAAACTTTCATATGAATTGCTAAGTGCGGGTTATAGTTGACTCATCTCACGAACAAAGATTCATGAGACGATCCCATACAACACTTAATCTTTAAAATATTACCCTTTTAGGCAGATAAATTCGAATAGTAGGGAGTGAAGGTGGGAAGGAAGACATTTGGGTTAAATGGGCCAACATCAGTACTGTCGCATAAATACCAATTGCTCAATTGGGCCCCTTCTCATTGCCTACAAATGCGGAACTAGTGTTCTAACGCGTTTATCCTACTTCATTTTAAATCCACTAGCAATATTTTTTTGTGTATTTCTTGAATTTAAATAAATGAATTCAGTAAAATTGTGAATTTTTTTTATAGATTACATATAATGAAAGAGATAGTTATGAACTATCCAGCATCTAAATTAATATTAAATATGATATAATTTTAATTAATATGTTATTTAACTATTGAAATAACCAATTTTTAATGGCAAAAAGTTGTGCGACTCGACCCGATGTGTGGGCCGCCTCCAGCATCGGGGGCCGCCTCCACGTGCACTCACCTGCCCACACATGCGGCTGCACTTGAGTTGGTGTGCGTAAATCTCATATTATGTGATCCAGTGATAGATATTATATATATACTCTTTAGGTATTACATGTATACTTTTTAGGTATTACACATTTACCTTTAAGGTATTAAACTTAAAGCATAAGGTATTACATATGCATTTACTTTTGAGGTATTACATATGCATATTTGAGGTATTACATATGCACATTTGAGTATTACATTTGTACATTTGAAATATTAATGCTTAGTGTATAGAAGGTATTATATATTAGGTATTACATATGCAACTTTGAGTATTACATATTTACCTTTGATGTACTAATGCTTAGAGTATAGTATAAGATATTACATATTCATCTTTAAGGTATTATTGCTTATAGTTTAAGGTATTACACATTTTTAAAGTATTACACCGTTCACCTCCACCGTCCTCCTCCTCTATCGTCGCATCCATCCCATCCAACTCTACCGCGTCAGCCACCCGCTTCCACTCAAATCTCACCAATCCCACATCCCAGATCCATAAGTTGCCACACGTCCACGTTTTCGTTCTCCTTATAATTGGATATTAAAAATGACAAAATCAATACTTTTGTTATTAAATATCAAAATATTTGTCATGTAAGCAAATAATTATTATTTCATTGATTGATATGATCCGAATTAAAGGTGCATTCAATAGTAAAATAAAATAAAGAGTACTATTACATGTTATTAAATCATAGAAACAACACATTCAAACTAGTTGTGATTACATCTCCAAATTTTTCTAATTTTATGCTTACAGCTAACTTTTTATTGATGTCTTGCTTCTCAAAATGCTAGAAAATATAGATATTTTCAATGATACATTGAAACTTGTTGTTGCTTTTATATATAGTTGTTAGACTTGTATTTTTCTAACATTTTAAATGGACTAGAGGTGCGAAAATAGAAACTGGGCGGTTCAAACCTACGGTCAACGGTTGAACTGTTGGTTTTCGAACCAGGACTGAAACCAGAAGACCCATAGTTTAGTTTTGGTTCCACTCAACCGGAACCGTTGAACCGGAACTGTGAACTGTTTAGGCAACCTCTAAAATGGACAAAGAAACATATTGAAACTTAATCTATATGCATAACCTTTTGAATTCAAGAATTCTTTGTTAATTTTTAACTTAATTTATCTTTTAGATAAAAATATTTGAGTTTTTTTCAAGGGGTCCTTTTTTTTTTTTTTTTTCGTAATTCGCCATGGGTCCCCAAAATGTCAAGATCGGCCCTGACTGCATGGAAACATGGAGGCGAGTTATACATTACCATAAAGAGTTATAATTCTTTTTTAGTTAATGCAAGTGATCAAACAATATTTATTAATTTATCAGTCATACTGTTTCGTAGTTTATTTTTCTTAGGGGCTTTATTATCTTTTGGTGAATAATATTTTTTTTGAAATTTATTTTTCATAAACATAAATTGTCGAAGATTATGTATATACTACAAGGAAAATGAGCTTTAGTGGCAACATTTTATTTCACTATATCTATACATGGCGTCACTAAACATTGTTAGTGACAAAAATGTTTATCGTCAAAAGGTTATGACTATAAAATGTTACACTAAAAATTTTAGTCATGAAACATGTATTGCTGTCACTATAATTTTATATTTTAGTTGCAGTAAATTGTTGTCACTAATCCATTATTTAATAGTCACATACAATATTCATCACTAGAATGTATTGATATAGCAACATTTAAATATCATCTTTAAAACTATTTACTTTAGCCACGTTCAAGTATCGAGGCTATTTTTTGTAGTGAGTCTTGTTTTTATATAGAAGTATTATTCCTAGTTTTCTAATTGAACTAGTATCAATTAATAAGAATACAATCACACTAAACTAAATTAATATAACTCCAATTATATAACAAATTTATGATTACAATGTCAATTTACAACAACTTCAAAAAGTATTTAGCACACATTCTTCAAAAAAACAATGCATTTCACACACATATGGAAAGAAAAAAAAAACCTATATACTTTTTGCAAACTAAATCAAATTAATAATAAATAAAATTTAAATCCATAAAATAATAAATATTTTGTGATAATAAATATTAATAATCCAGAGACTTTGATAATTAAAACGTGTAAGAACTAATAAGAGAATTTATTTGCAAGTTGCATGGAGTTCGAGATGGCAGTTGTTGATGATTTGAAACTGCAAAATTAGTATTTATTTTCTTTATTAAATAATTTCAGTGACATAGGCAATAATTATGATTGTAATTAGATCTAAAAGAAATGGAATTTCTAAAATAATATATAAAACTCTTCTCTTTTATAAAGTTTGGGGTACAAAATACAAATGTACCCTACCCTGTATTGGCTCCGATGATGGTGCTCTGTACTTAAGTTATTTTTATTTATTTTAGTGGGTAGACGAGCGCTAACTAATATTTTGCCATCTTTTTAACATATTAAATGTATTTATTTTAATTTTTATTTCATTTCGTAAATTTTTAATGATATTAAATCCACTTGAGCGATAGACCGAGGCCACATCAATGAAATTGAACCTAAATACTCCGGCTAAAATTGACCAAAATTCACGAATCCCCATGGATCCATTTGGATAGATGGATTTGAGGAGGGATTTGAAATCCATGATAGTAAATTCATCAGTAGTATTTGGATGGATGTGAATTTGAAATCCAGGATTTTCATTTTGAGCTAATTTCGAAGTCATTTTGGTGGATTTCAAATCCAGTCTAACTTGGGAGGATTTGAAATCCACTATTTCAAATCTTAAATTTCAAATCACTCTATCCAAACGAAGAAAGTTAAAAGTTCTAAATTCCGAAAATTTAAATTTTCCTCGCAAAATGGTTCAACTTGGACGGATTATGAGGCAGTATATTCCCTAGGAAACTGAATGCTACGGCATGTTCATAAAAAGCATGGCTCGATCGCTATTTATGTTTTTCAGGTCCAAGCTTTGCTCAGTGCAACCCAACGTCACGCTTGCTTGCATCCTATAATTGTGCATTCTGTTACTCTATTTTAGTTAAGATATTCTTTTGTAATTATAATTATATTGTAATCTCTTCTATATTGTAAATACCAAAAAATAACTCATTTCTTAAATTGTGGTCCAAAAATATCACCTACCGTCACTAAAGGATAAATATAATACATTTGTTATAATTTGACCCAAAAATACCCACTTTGAAGTCAAAGTGTGTCATGATTTGACACATCCTACCCACATGTCCCTATACCCCAACTTTTAGTGTATATGTTATATGTGCGTAAGTCCAATTCACTAGTGGATGATGTCACGTGTAAAAGAGACACGAAAAGTGGATAAATACAACACACTCCAAATTGGGATAAGATAACACGAATTTTTTTTCCGTTTAACCTTGATTTATAGAGTCTTCGTGTAACCTTGATTTTAAGAGTTTTTGTGTAACCTTGATTTCAAGAGTTTTCGTGTAATCCTATTTTTAGGTGTTACATGAAAACCATTGTATTCATCTTGTTTGTCCCAGTGGAACTTTAGCTTATTTTGCTCATTGTAATCTTAGGTTCGAATCCTATTCTTAATTTTTCTAAAGTATATAAAATAAAAAACTGGCAAAAGGCCTGTTAAAACTGACAAGATTCCCTCACATAAAGTTAGAAGATGTAATATATCATATTAGACTAGTTAAAGTGGGTATTTTTGGGTAAAATTATAGTGAATGCGTTATATTTGTCCACCTATTTTAATTAGGACGTTATTTTTATTCCCATAATTTAGTGAAGGCAAAATATTTTATGCAACTGGTGCATGGATCTAGGATCCATGCACCCGGGTCGACCCGCCCCACGCGCCTCTGACGCGCGTTTTTACGCGCTCCAACGCGCTCTCACGCGCCCCCACGCGTCTGGTGGGTGCGCTCAAACCTACCAAGATTCGCTCAGGCAGTCATACCCTCATGTTATGTTAGGGTTACCCTCATGTTATGTTAGGGTTACTCTCATGTTATGTTAGGGTTACCCGTGTTACCCTGGTGGGCGCTCAAACCCACCAAGATTCGCTCAGGCAGTCATACCCTCATGTTATCTTAGGGTTACCCTCATGGTATGTTAGGGTTACCCTCATGTTATGTTAGTGTTACCCGTGTTACCCTCACGAGGGTAACACTAACATAACATGAGGGTAATACTAACATAACATGAAGGTAACTCTAACATAACATGAGGGTATGATTAACATTTTAGTTAAGTGGTTTTAAACTAAGGGTATGAAATTTGGATATGGGGTCACATTAACATAACGCTAAGGTAACCCTAACATAACACGAAAGTAACCCTAACATAACGTGAGGGTAACGACCAAAACATGCGAAATAAGTAAAGAGGCATGGGCTGGGCGGGCCAGCCCAGCCCGCGCGCGGCCCAGTTGCACGGATCACAGATCCATGCAACTGGTGCACAGGAGAGTTACTCTTTAGTGAATGAGTTAGAAATAACCCATTTCCCCTCTCTCTCTCTATATATATATATATGAACATACGCACAGCCCACACAATTGTGTGAGGAGATGTCTTTCTCTACAACTCCCCATGCTAAAACACTCATCTTTCTAAAAACATGTTAAAACTTGGGAGCAAAGTTACAAATTACAAAATATCAATAGCCATCTCTTTTGATGAGGTTAAAAACCTAATTAAAACATGTGTGGAGGCCTCCAAACCTTCAAATGAGATCCAATACAGTCATTTATCCATAAATTAATGATTTATTAACTTAAAGAGTGTTTTTCTAGTAATAATTAATGAATGATAAAAATATATTGAAGTCCATTTGGATAGGTGGATTTGAGGAGAGATTTGAAATTCATGATAACAAATCCACCGGTAGTGTTTGGATGCATATGAATTTGAAATTCATGGTTTTCATTTTAAACTAATTTTGAAGTCATTTTGGTGGATTTCAAATCCACTCCAACTTGAGAGGATTTGTAACTCACTCATTTCAAATCCTAAATTTCAAATCACTCTATACAAATGGAACCTTGGATTATTCGGATGAAAATGAGACATGTCCTGAGTTTAGAGCTTTAAAGAAATTGTGGCATCCATCATCAAGAATATTGTGGAGGATGAGGACGAGGACGATACAATACCTTCGATTTGGTAAAATCAAGGAAAGACTTTCTTTCGACTTCTGCCAAAGCTACTGTCCGGTTTTAGTCGTGTAAAAATGTACTTTTTCGATTTAGTCCTATAATTGAAAATTTCGTTCAATTTTGGTTCTTTTTTCGCTGTATTTTTTATTTTCTGGCTACAAATTGCGGGCGAGTTCCCTGAACTCGCTTGAATGTGGCTTGAAAATCAAAAATCCGATGAAAAAAGATTAAAATTGGACAAAATTATCAATTATATGGCCAAAATTGAAAAGTGCATTTTTTTTTATAGGATTAATAACAGATAATGGCTTTTAGGAATGACGAAAAATGAGTTTTTCCCTTGAAACCAATTACGAGTCACTTAGAACGCTTCACAATTTTTTGGTGCAATTTAATAACACAACACCAGAATTACGGGAGAATTACGGGATAGCTAGAATAAGAAACTTAAAGATGAAATCCAGGCAGATTTTTAGTTTAACGAGAAGCAACCCACAATGAAATTGTCCTAGCTACTTATTTGTGTAATTTAAAAATTCATTATTTATGATATTGGAAGAACCACTGACTTATATAGGTTTTGTAAAAAAATTACTACCAGCTTATTTTCCTATCGAAATTAGTAAATTTTTTAACTGCTCCAAATCGAGAACAAAAAAACTATTATTTTAAAAGATATTAATTTATCGGGGTTTTAATATAGTGGAAATATGTATTTCTATCAAATAAGTATAACAAAAAATGAATTTTATCCACTTCATAAGAAAACAAGTTTTTTTTTTTACCCAAAATAAGATAAAATGTCATAAATGCCCTTACCCATCTCCTTTAATGATTTCACCCACCACATTTACCATCTCTATTCCCTCTATCATATATATAGAAATTCAAGAGTATGACTAAAAGCACCACATTATTTTCTAAGGGCACAACACTCCATGTGTATTATTTCCCAAATAATACTCATGGAGTGTGGTGCCCTTAGAAAAATATGTGGTGACTTTAGTTTTACCCAAATTCAATTTTGATATCTTTCATACATTTCATTTCTAAAATACAATCAATTAAGTAAAATTAATCCATCTCTTGATTGTTGCTCAAAAGAGGTAAGATATTCATTATTTTAAAATGTCGTAAAATATGGTTTACAGTGTTGTGAATTAAGATATGTTTTTAGATGAAAGTTTGAGCTAAAAAAATGAAGAAAAAAACATCAAAAATATGAAAATTTGAGCAAAGAACATATCATGATGATGGTGGACGTAGATCATGATGGTAAAATATCATCGAGATCTATTTACCATCGTGATCTAAGTTGAACAGATCATGATGGTACACTTAGATCACGATGTTATTTTACGATCGTGATCTATTTACCATTATGATCTATATAAGATGAACAGATCATGATGGTGCACTTATATTAGGATAAAAGTTGAACAGACCATGATGATGCACTTATATCATGATGATATTTTATCATCGTGATCTGTTTAGATCACAATGGTATTTTATCTATTTCCCATCATGGTCTAAGTTAAACAGATCATGATGATGCACTTAAATTACGATGATATTTTATCATCGTGATTTATCTACCATCGTGATCTAAATTCATAAAATTTCTTAAATTCAAATTTCTTAGCTTCAAGGATAGTTTAGTAATTTCATCTCCATTTTGGATACAAAACTTGTTTTCTTATATTATGGATATTTTTCATTTTATATTAGGTATATTGGGTAGAAATATCCTCCACCCCGTTTGTATATAAAAATGAAATCGTGACGACTATGACTCCTAGCAAATTTCAGTCTCGAAGACTTATGAGATGGATCTACGGCTCAACTTTGGCATGCATGAGCCTCCCATCTTTATAATTATCCACATAAATATTTTAAAAAGTTGTTACAATATTTGGAAATTTTCATATAACTATGACCATCATGACGTATCAATTAAACTACAGGTTACTCTACTCTTATTATATACATCAACCGAATTTTAACCTTTGCATATTATTTTTTCATCCAGGAGACTAAAGATAAAAAAAATGTTTGAAACTCAAATTCGAATCGTGATTATAACAAATATACACCTTTATAAAGAAAGGGTACAAATATATGAGCTACAAGTTTGTGATTTAAAAAAAAAAACTCCCCTTTTTTTTGAAAACCAATGATTAATTGTTGATCACAATAGATGTATAGATTTATATTATTATATGCTAAGTAATTTAGTTGAAATCTTACAAATTAATGAGAATTAGTTAATAATTCTTTGACTCATTCTTCCTTAATATATACTCCCTCCGTCCCGCTCTATTTTGCCTACTTTCCATTTTTGTTTGTCCCATCTTATTTTGCCAGCCCAAAAATGGCAAAGAAAAATTTACTTCCTTACCCCTCAATTTCTTTTATTTTACAACTTTTGCACTCAAAAAACACACATTAATTACAAAATTGCCACTCAAAAATATTAAAATAACACATCACATCAAAGTCAAAAAGTTTTTCTTAGGTTCCGTGCCGGTCAAAGTAGGCAAAATAACCTGGGACGGAGGTAGTACTAACTAAATTTATTTTGTGAGCGATATATCTTATATCTTTAAAATCATGATTAATAACAATATTAATTAAATATAATAATATTTAGAGTTTAAGCCGGAAATTAAACCTTAATTTTATCCTAGAACAACATGTGGTATAATTGTTGCTTAATATATATAGAGAGATTATCAACTCATATGCATACGTACAAACTTGAGGTGGGGAAAACATGAAGATTGGGGAAAATAGAAAAGACATTAATTCATGTTGTACGTTTGAACGTAGCGATTCAAATGAGTGGATTTCAAATCTCCATTCTTATAAAATAGTTCAAAATGGAATTGATCAATGACTTTCACCGCATCTATCTAAACACCATCAATAAATTTCAAATGGCTGGATCGTCAAATCCCTCCATTCAAATACACCCTAAGATCACATGCCAAAAATGGAGTAGTGATCAAAATGATTAATAATGGATTTGTGAGTAATATGACAGATGGGGTAAAACCTGATCACAGCAGCTGATGAACAACTTCAAGTGCATAAAACTCAGATAAATGAATCCTTAATATAGTGATAATACATTATAATACATGCATAGTGGAAATTCTTGGTTAAAAGCTAAATCAATTATGGTTTCCACTAAAACTTGAAATAAGCTGGATTTAAAAGTCCACAAAAGCTGGCGAAAAACTTAATCTTGGAGATCAGGAAACTTGGCAAAACCTAGCTAGCTAGGTGATTTACCAACCAAAATATCAAATATATTCATCATGATTCATGAATATCAGCATGCATTCAACTAGTGGATATACCTCTAGTTGACAAATATATTTCTCCATATATATATTAATGGCTTTCTCTATCTAAGATGGATGTGAACAAGAACCTAATTACAAACAAGATTAAATCCATCCAAGATATTATTTATTTTGGGACCATGCGATTGTTAAAGTTGTGGTTTTAACATTAATTATTTGACTTAGGCGGTGGTGCAAATCATGTGTGGCGATGCACATCATACATATTGTGGGGTGAAATCTCCTCATTCCGACAAGTGCCCCCCCCCCCCCCCCCCCCAAGATCATTTGTATCATTCCTTATGTCGACATAAAAGTTAATATCATAACATTCCACCACTTCCACTATATATATATATATAGTGCTTCCCGATCAATCAATAGCATAAGGCCATTGTCACAAAACAATTAATATCTCCATACTCTCATCACATCATTATTTTTGCACTCTCAAATCCAAATACAGGAAACCAAAACAAACAAAAATGTGTTCCACTCTTTTCCACTTCATTCTCTTCCTACTTTTCTTGATTTCCATCACAACTTCTTGTGCTTATAGAACTGGTATCGAAGGTGGTGGCAAGAAGACGGATTCATTGGAATTGTCCTCCGGGCCTGATGGCCCGTCGGAAGTCCCCACCGGAGGTAGCGGCTCCGCCCACGGCCCCAACTGGGAATACAATTGGGGGTGGGGTTCCAGCCCTACATCCGGGTGGGGTTACGGGTCAGGCTCGGGTAAGTCACCTAATGGGTTCGGGCGGGGCTATGGGGCCGGGTTCGGTTCCGGGACCGGTTCGGGGTCTGGATATGGTTATGGTTATGGCAGTGGTGGCGCTCATGGCGGTGGTCATGGAAGTGGCAGCGGTGCCGGTGCTGGTGGAAATGGTGGCGGCGATGAAGATCATGGCAGCAAAAAGAATCATGGCTGATTAGGGTTTGGATGTGTGAGTGAGTGTGATGCATGCTTTTATTATAGGACTTTAATTTGTCTTAATCTACTTACTATGTTGTGTGTTAATGCTTCTAGCTACTT
Source organism: Scutellaria baicalensis (assembly GCA_005771605.1). Classification (NCBI taxonomy): domain Eukaryota; kingdom Viridiplantae; phylum Streptophyta; class Magnoliopsida; order Lamiales; family Lamiaceae; genus Scutellaria; species Scutellaria baicalensis. The sequence goes on along the minus strand of CM016721.1, from coordinate 71,226,701 downwards.
TGTAACCAACTTGGAAACAACAAACTGTGTGTATGAAAGACTTCTTCCTCTTACATGAAATTAAGCCTATCCACCTTGTATTATACTCCATCTCTTGCTATTTTAGTAATAAATAATAATGCTAAATTAAAGAAGATATCCAATTAACTTTTTATTAAGGGGTTAAATTCAATTTTGGTCTTGTTAAAGAGGTGAGGTGTCGTCCCATTTTAATCCTCCTAAAATCCGATTTTCAATTTTAGTCCTGCTATTTCAATTTTTGACCAATTTCAGTCCAATTTTGCCTGAAAATTCAAATTCCGACCAATTTTCGACGAGTGTACTGCACTCGTCCCCAAATTGACTTTGACATTGAGTTGTTGTTGACGTGGCAGATGTGGAAATGAATTTTACATTTCTGTGAAATGGAAAATTAATAAAAATTAAAAAAATCAAAAATTAGAGAAAAAAATCAAAAAATCAAAAGAAAAATAAATAAAAAATCAGAAAATTCAACCCCTCCTTTCGCCGCCACAACTTCCGCCGCCACGAGCACCACCTATCCTTTCTCTCCCCCACCCCTTCCGCCGCCACAAGTCCTTCTTCGTCAAGGTCTTCTTCCAAGACGAACACCCCCTCCGCAAGGTCTTCCACAAATCACCATTAAAGAAGAAGGAAGATGAGAATCAGACTTAGCAACAATCTTCAATTCCAGCTGAATTCATGTGCCCAATTTCAGGCTAAATCATGGCAGACCCTGCTCAATGAGCGTATTTGGTCAACCACTCATCGCCGAAGCTTTTGATCCAGTGCAAAGCCTCAACGCCGTCCTCGTAGGCGGCGGGGAGGCGGTGCTCGGGGGCGAGGCGGTACTCCACCGACAACATCACCGTCGGGGTTTGGCGTACGATAGCATAACAGAGCTTTTGAAACAGTGACGTGACAACGCTATCGATGATGAAGCCTCCGCCGTGGAAGAAAACTTTGAGCTTGGTGGCGGCGTCGGATTCCGTCAGCTAAGGAAGATAGAGACAGTGGTGGGTTGAATTTTTTGATTTATTTTTCTTTTGATTTTTTGAATTTTTTCTCCAATTTTTGATTTTTTTAAATTTTTTTATTAATTTTCTATTTCAGAGAAATGTAAAATTCATTTCTACATCTATAAAATTTAGCCATGTCAGCGACAACTCAGCATCAAAGTCAAATTGGGGGCGAGTGCAGTACACTCGCAGGAAATTGGCCCAGAATTTGAATTTTCCGGTGAAATATAATTGGACTGAAATTGGTGAAGGTCACTAACATAACATGAAGTTATGATTAACATTGTTTTTTACCTTCATGTTATGTTAGTGTTACTTTCGTGTTATTTTAGTTCAATGATTTTAAACTGAGAGTATGAAATTTGGAAATGAGGTCACGCTAACATAACACGAAGGTAACACTAACATAACATGAAGATAATACTAACATAACAAAAAGGTCACGATCAAAACACGCGAAAAAGTAAAGAGGCGCGGGTTGGACTAGCCCACGCCAGTCTGCGCACGGCCCGGTTGCACGGATCTCAGATCCGTGCACCTGGTGCACAAGAGAATCACTCTGTATGTCTATCATCTATTCGTTAATGTATTGTTTATCGTTGATCATGTGTAAAGCTTATAAAGATTATATCATTGAATCTTATGATGTGAATAAATAGTTAATTACATGTATGTTATAAAATTAGTCAGACAACAATACTAAACCTATTTAGGACGTGAGTAGTTTTAAGTTAATCATTCATCATTTTAATTAGTCTTTAATTAGTTGAGCAGGCCAGAAGTGATATTAAAAGAAAATTGATAATTTCAATTTTGGTCACATAAATCACTTTCCATTTTTCATAATTAATTAATGGTCAGTAATATTTTTGACCAAAGGTGACTATAAGAGTTAATTTTTTCTTTTTACCAATTAACTTTTAGGTTCTTGACACTTTACCCAATTTTAGCCCAATTAATTCGGTTGTTAGGGCTGATCATTTGGGTTACATTTCCAAATTTTAAGAAGATAAATGGTAAAATCGTCATCTCGAAAACATAATGAGTGAAAGTTAGAATCGAAAAATTAATGGATTAAAAAAGTAATTAAAATGAATATTTATTTATCAAAAAATGGAAAGTGTATATGAGACCAAAATTGAAATCCGTAAAGAAAATAAGATTAGCATTTTTTTTTTCCTTCAATAATTTGGCTATGGATCCTAATTAAGGTTAAACCCTAAACATTTTGCGTCCTCTGTCCACAATTCTACTTGATTCATTTGTATAGAATTGAACTATAATTACCAGTCAATTAATTCTATTAATTATTAACATAATTAGTATGGGAATTACTATGTCACTTATTTTGAAAATCTTTATATATATAAAAACACAAACATTACCAAAAAAAGCAAGTAAAAATTTTCCCGCCTAAAACCACTTTCTATTTATGTAAAAAAATTATATATTTATTTTTTATACATATATTAAGTATATTAATTGCATTTTATTTTATAAGGAAAGTCAAACTTAATTATTTAGGTAAGAAATTTTTTAGTGATGTTATGTATGGATACACCTTTCAATTTAAATAAATAATTACATTATTTAAATAAATGAAAATGATAAATGGTATTTAATTTCTACTAATATATAAAAGATACAATATATAAATGAATTTAAATGCAAATGGAATATTATCATATGATTTTAATATGATGATGTAATATGTATATATCTATGGAAGTGATATGACAAAAAAATCTTTCCAAATATCTGTCTATAATGGTAAGTCAACTTTGATTATTAAATTTCAATTGATATATTAATGATATAATTTAAATAATGTATATAAATATTATTTACATCATATCATCAATAATACAAACATTGATCATTTACAATAATATAAATATAGATATGCTAATGAATAATATGTGTGTATATATATATATATTATAATTGATCACTCCACAATAAAATGCTATAATACATATATTGAATTTTGTTTCAAGATGACACATCTTTCTTCACTTTACATATGTCTACTTAATTATTTATGACTTAAAAAATGTTATTTATAAAAGGAAAGATTTATATTGATTATTTTTTTCATAAATAATATCTAATCAGATTAACATATCACATAGAAATGTAAGATGACATTTGCATGATTTATGGGATATATATGTATGTGTATATATATATTAATAAAATTCATATATATTCATAATTGTGAAATATAATTTTTATGGGATTTATGTTTATTAAAATTTTAAATTATTTGTTATGCATATATATATATATATAAACATTTGACGTAAAGGATGAATAAATTTTTTTCTTTATTTATATAAAAATAAAAATATTGTCTAATACAGTATGACAATGATTTTCCATCCAAAAACCACATATTATAAATAAAAGCAGAATGATGAATTTATATGATAAAATAAATTTCATCTATTTATATAAATTAGGAAATAAAAATGTTTTCCTTTAAAAGTGAAGATTTAAATGGAATAAAATTATTGATTTTATAAATTCTTTTAAAGATTTAAATCGAATAAAATTATTGATTTCATAAATTATGGTATTGATTATTTATAAATGATCGTGGTAATTAATGTTGTAACTAATTATTCATTTTAATTTCATATTTGAATTCCATAAGTAAATGTCACACAACTCTATCCAATATGAGTTATAGAATATTTGAGGTATATAATTATACTATCATTAGCATACATTGATTTATATTGCACTATTTGAGATATATAATTATTATGTCATTGATTCTACAAATTAAACTAGTGTATATAGATATCACAAAATATGGTATTTAAAATGAACATTTAAATTGATTATCTTAAATCTTAAATTATGGTAATTACCTGATATAATCAACAATCATACATTATAAATAATACAAATTCATCTTGGTTTCATTCACTCGCTTTCATTCTGTTATTTTACATATCACTTTTGAACGATTTATGAAGTGTAAGACGTCCTTAAAGGTAAAAATTATAAATTTAATGTTTATTTTATTTGTTTTATTATATAATTATTATATTTGAGGATCACGTGGATGGATATTTAATTATTGTTGGTTTTTCTTTTACCATTATACGGAATTATAAAGATAATTCACTATTGAATCATATGAGATTATATGATATGTTATCCGATTGATTTGTATTATTTCAATTTTTTTTATATGATCTTTATTTTACTTTTTTTTTTATCATCATAGTATCATATATGAATTATTCTTACTTCAATATAATTTAATTTTATAAAAGCGTTGATCACTTCTTATATGCATGTAATAACTGAAGAAATCTTAGGCTTGCGACTTGAGAGTACATATTCACCAATTTTCTAAAATTTTTAATTGATTTTGACTTAGCATTCAAGATATTGAAAGCTTGAAAGGTAATATGTTAGGGAAAATAAATCTGATTTTGGATTTAGCTCTCAAAATGATGCATCATCCATGTTGTTAAGATTAAATATATAGTGATTTAATTTGATTTATAGATATATAAATATAATGGATGAAATTAGAGTTGTATTATTGTTTTCAGTTTTTTTGTACTTTCAATTATATGTAAATTTTGAATATTAATTGTCAATTATTCTTTTGTCAAATATAAAATCAAAAAAAAAAAATTGATATTTAATACATATAATTTTCAGTTTTCTTGAAATATAGACATCATTGATCTTTTTTATTTATATATACATGTTAATATTATTTGTAAGTATCTAATAATGATATATTCAATATTATTAATCGCATAAATAATGATGAATTTAAATATTAATAAAACTCAAATTTGTCAGTAGTATCCACTTTTTTTCATCTAACTTATGTTAATAAAAAAAGTTGAAAAAGTAATAATTGGTATATGCATGTAATATGAGATTTTTAGTTAATTTATTTATTTCTTAAAATATATATTGTATATTGTTTTAAAATATATATATGGTAAGGTTGATTTCTCAAGTTATATTTGGAAAAATATTAATAAATCAAAAATATTATCTCAATGTAATATTACACATGTTGATACCATATATTGCAATATAAGTCAACTATTAAACTTAAACATCATATGATATATTTCGAAAATTAGCAATTTATACTGATGTAATTCAATTGATCACCTTATGATCATTTTTAATAAATTATATATATATATATATATTACAATATGTATTATTTTTATAATGAATTTTAAAATATTATAATTTAAAATCTCATGTCAGACTTTTCTCGAAATAAAACATTTTTAGTCGTGGTCAATTATATGTTTTTGGTTTAGAAGTAAAAATTTTGATGTATAAAAAATTTGGTGAGACTGTGAGAGATAAGAACACCATAATTTGTAAATAAAAAAAAAGGTTCCAAATTTGTAATATGTAAGATTTTTTTTATTTTAGTTATTTTTTACCTTATAAATTTATATTAATATTTTTAATATAGACATTTTCATTCACTTTCAATATTTTATAACAATAAAAACTAATAAAAAATATGTAACAAAATTTATTATATACCGGTTCTAAACAAAGTTTTTAAATGTCATTAAATTACATTACTAATACCAATATTGAATAAAATATATTACTCAATTTCATTCAATTTATATATTTTATATGTATTTAAATATATTATTATATATAAAATTCTATTTATATTGTATTTATATAAAAATGTTAATTTAAAATTTTATATTCGTGCATCGCACGGATAAATACTATTGATATGTAAAGCAGCAAAGGGAACAAAGATCAGATAATATATAGGACAAAAGATCTCGTTCGAACCCCAATATCTGCTGACAGTATATATGGCTATTTATTTCATACGTACAACTATATGAACTTGAATGATTATTTATTGAGTGTTATATAGATAATGGATAATGAAAATATTTTTGTATCACCAAATTTGACTAAAAGTATTTATGCGCCAAACTCAAAGATATCATAGAAGGACTTGAATGCTCCGGATCCGTGCCCTCAACCCGATCCGAATCACATATATATACAATTATTTTTTTTCTTCAAATAGTTGTGTCTTAGTACTTCTTCTTCTTTCTCCATCTTCTGCACTTCTTCTTCTTTCACCATCTTCTTTCTCGGTCATCTGCTTCTTCTTTTTCCATCTTTTTCTTCTCTGTATGGCGTGGATTCTCCATTGTTGTTGTTTCTTCTTCTTCTTTTTTTCTTTTTTTCTTCTTCTTCTATCTCTTTGCTGTTTCTTCTTCTTCTTTTTTCTTTTTGTCTTCTTTTTTCATCTCGCTTTCTCTGCTTCTTTTTCTTCTTCTTCTTACTCTTCTTCTTCTTCTTCTTCTTCTTCTTCTTCTTCCTCCTCCTCCTCCTCCTCCTTAAATCCTAATTTTGCATCTTGTTATATTTTTTTATGTTTAATTGATCAAATAGCTGAGATTTGTTTGATTGATCGAGGGATTTGCTCTAAGGTTTCTTTACACAATGTTTATGTGATAATAATTCATATGAATTCTGCAATTATGTAAATTTTGCAGAAAAATGAGGACAAATATGATATAAATCGCGGTTTTGTTGTTTAAAAATATTAAACTCACCATACAGTAATGTAATACCTATAGAGTAAATATGTAATACCTATAGAGTACACATGTGATACCTATAGAACAAAAGTTCGAACAAATAATTCATAACTTAATTGAGTTAGTTTGTAATACCTATAGAGTATACATATAATACCTATAGAGTAAACATGTGATACCTACACAAAAGTTCGAACAAATAATTCATACCTTTATTGAATGAACACATGATACTTTAAGAGTATGCATATGCATATAATAGCTTAAGAGTATACATGCAATACCTATAGAACAAAAAATAAAACAAAAAATCAATACCTTAATTGAGTAAGTTTGTAATACCTATAGAAAAAAAAATAGAACAAAAATTCAATACCTTAATTAAGTAAGTTTGTAATACCTATAAAGTATACATGTAATACATATAGAGTAAACACATGATACCTATCATTAAATCTCAAGAAATATAAGTGTAATACCTATAGGGTATACGCGTAATAGGTATACATGTTATACACATCACTGGATCATTAACTACGGAATCAAGTGTGCGTGGGCGCATACCAGATTTGCTATGGGCGCGCATGAGGCTGCCCATGCATCGGGTTGGATCTGGGGGGCACGAATTTAAGATCCGTACCCCTGGGGTACACAAGTTTTTGCCAAGATAATATATATATATATATATATATATATAATAGGAATTGGTATTGTCTGCATCAAGTGCACATATAATTCGGGTCGACCCGAATTCACACACTTTTCTTTTTGTTTATTTTGAATTTTATTTTTTCACTTCAGGTTGTTAATTTTATGTTATATCAGTGTGACATTTATGTATAAATGTGGTGACCTTTATATACTCTAACTTAGAAAAAGAGGAAGAATTTTAACAAATTTTGTACATATTTACCTTTATGCGATATTTGTTGCACTTTTATGTAATATGTTAGAATTTATTTAGTTTTGTTGAGACAAAAATTTTTATGTAGCAAGCTTCAGGAGAGAAGTAACTTTGTAGTTAGGCTTAAATTGTAAAATATTCCAAGTATCGGAAGGTTGCTTCAGCAAAGAGTAAAATGGCTACAACGAAGAGTAAAGTCGCTACAACAAGCAGTAAGGTCACTACAGCAAGGAGTGAGGCCGCTAAAGCAAGCAGGAGCAACTGTCAGAAGTAATCAATGTTATCGATAAAGTTACTACCAACAAAAGGAATAATAGCAATCTAGTCCTAAGAAGAGTCATCTGATTCTGGAACATGTTTTGTTATCAGTAGAGACATTCCATCGAGAACCAATTAGAATTTGAAAAGAAATCTGACTAAGGATAGACCTGCTACACGGCGCATTAAAAAGATCAAATCAAGTACTAAAAAGATCAGCACATTAAATGCTAGAACTGCTACACTTCAATGGGCAGATTATCTAGCACTATAAATAGAGATTGAGTGAGAACCGAAACAAAAATTGAAACATTCACAATCGATCAAGATTATTATCCTATCATTCTCAAAGCCTTCGATTTCAGTCATTCAATCTATGTGCAGCAAGCTAGCAAGCAAGCTACAGAGTTCAGACATTCAAAGAAGCTTGCTGCAAAATCGTTGAAGAAATCCTTTATCCTTTTATCTTATATTGTATTAGGAGTACCTAGTGGAAGGTTCAAAACCTGCTAGTGATTTACACTCTTGAAGAAAGAGTAAGAGTCCTGTGTGGGCTAAGTTCAATCCTATGTGCGTCTTGATCTGATAGTGCAATAATATGTGTGAAGGCTGACTATCCTTTGTTGTGTTGTTTGTAATAGTTAGGCTGTGTAAACAAGACTCCATTAACAATGTTTCTCCTATTAAGAAGGAGTAAAGTGGACGTAGAGGGATTACTCCACCCTCGAACCATTATACATCTTGTGTATTCTTTATCTGCTTATCTTATCTTATTACGTATATTTCCTTGTCATTCTACATTTAAAAGAAGTTTTAAAAGGCATTGCTCTAAGTTTTTTGATGCATATAAATCTGTTAAAGTTCAAACAAGCTGCTTCTGTGAAGCAAGCTGTGAGACAAGCAAGCTCACTCTTGAACTTAAGTTTCAGAGTAAAAAGTTTTAAATATTTGAGTAAGTTTATTTACCCCCCTCTAAACCTACTACCGCTTGAGACCAACAAGTGGTATGATTAAAAACCAATCTGTACTGGTCATTCTCCAGATCCCTTTTTGTTTTAAAGAAAAACATATTTTTTAAGTATGAGCATGAAATCATCTCATCACAAGCTACCTATGTTTTCCATAGAAGATTATGATTATTGGAAGATAAGAATACATGCACATCTCTCTGCTATGCATGATAAGATGTGGTATGTTATCACAGAGGGACATTCGGTAATTACCAAGCCAAATCTAGTATTTGCAAGAGCTGTAGAAGATGCATCAACTGACAAATCTGACACATGAATAATCCCTCACCCACCAATGATTGAGAAGCCAAGAAAAGAATGGACACTTGAAGAAAGGAAAAGAGCTAATCTGGACAATGTAGCTAAAAACATTTTGTTCACCACACTGGACAAAGACACCTTCAGCAAGAGATATGGATCAAGCTTGAACAAATTTGTGAATGAACTAAGCTCACCAAGGAAAACAAAGTATCCACAACAACTCAGCTCTTTGAGTTATTTAAGATGAAGCCAGGAGAAACACTTGAACAACTTGATCTAAGATTCACTAACATTGTGAATGAGCTTGAATCTCTGGATAAACACTATACACAGAGGGAGAAAAACATTAAAGTACTTAGAGCACTACCTGCTGAATGAGATAGCAAGACAACAACTATGAGAGTCTCAATGGACCTGAAGTCCATGAGTACAATCAATCTTTCTTAGATCTCAAGACTTTTGAATTTGATATTAATCGAAGGAAAAAAGAGGCTGAAGAAACCAGCTCAAAGGTTACTACCTTAACAGCTAGAGTATCCAAGGATACTGGTAAAGTAAGAAGCAGTAAGCAAACAGTGACCTTTGAAGTAGATGCTGAGGAGGATATGGCCTTACTGATGAAGTAGTTTAAAAAGTTCTTCAAGAACAATCCAAGGACAAACTTCCACAAGAAGAAGTAGACTCCTCAAGCACCAACAGACACATAAAACAAACCCACTGTAAGTGATACTGACTTGTGTTATAATTGCAGGATGCCAAGTCACTACGCCAGAGAATGCCCATACCCACCAGTTCATAGATATCCTAAAGAGGAAATGGTGAAAAGAAGAGAAAATAAAAGATTTGAAAAACAGAAAATGAGAGTCTTGATAAGTGAATCAGAGGCTGCTAAATCAGCAAGCACTGAAAAGGATGAAGCAAGAGAAACAACCTCCTTAGACAGTGACTCGAACAAATCTACATCAGAAGATGAAGTTCTTATCTGCTTAATGGCTAACATCGAAGAAATAGACAGTGATACTGAGGAACCAATGTTAGGGAGTAGTAGTGAAATATGATACATTGACAGTAGCTGCTCCAGACATATGACTGGCAACAAGGAACTGCTAACAAGCTTTCAAGCTATTAAAGGACCCAAGATGGTGTTTGGAGATGACTCTAAAGGCAGCACCAAGGGAATTGACAATCTGGTGAAATGAAGCACATGCATAAGAAAAGTATCTTATGTGAAAGGACTGAAGTACAACTTGTTGAACATAAGTCAATTTTATGACAAGGGATACTTAGTAGAATTCAACCACAACAAGTAGCAATTTTCAAGAGGTCAAGCTCACATGAACAAGAAGAGGAAATATCTATGTAGCAGACTAGAACTCCATCAAAACAACTACTTGTTTCATTGCAAAGAGCACACCAGAAGTGAGCTGACTTTGACACAAAAGGATGAGCCACTTAAACTTCAAAACAATCAACAAACGGGCAAGAAAAGACATCGTCAGAGGATTACCAGACATTGTCTACAAGAAAGAAAATATCTGTGGAGTATGCCAGAAAGGAAAGCAAGTCAAAAGTACCTAAAGTAGTGCAGTGTGTTGGAGATGAAATACTGTTTATGCACTACTTCATTGCAGATTCTACACTAAAGTAGTGGTGAGTGCTAGAGTTGCTCCAAAACATGCAAACACACAACAAATAGGTTAAGGATGAAAGGGGTTCTTCAATTGGTACTAAAACAGCCTTCGGATCTCTGAATCTATGATCAGATACTTGACTCATTCTGAGGTTGAGTAACCAAAATTTGCTTGATTTTGAGCGTACTTAAACGCTTAAGTATTTTTTGCTTGCAACTTCAGACTTATAATATATATATATATATATATATATAAAAGCAGGATATCATTTCAAAAATAATCGCAATAAATTATCTACCTATTAAATAATTATTATTTTAAGAAACCTATTAATTGCTTTCATATTGTATTTATTGTAAGAAACTCAATATAAATAAATACAAATAAACCTATTTATTGTATTTTAAGAAACTCAATACGAATAAAAATAAATAAACCTATTTATTGTATTTTAAGAAATTCAATACAAATAAATAAATAAATATTTAATTTAAGTAATCAGTTATGATACTCAATTTAGTATTTATTGTATAGAAATTTCAAATAATAAATAATAAATAGATAAATAAGATGAAATAAGGGATTATATATTTATTATCTCTCATCTTATTTTTAGATACTTATTTTAAAGGGTAAATTACAAAAAATAACTCCACCTATTGACTTTTTTTAAATTGCAACCTAATCTTTTTTTTTTTTTAGATTGCCACCCAGTCTTTCTGTGGTTTTGTCGATTGCAAATTTTCAGGCGAAATGGAGTTTAATTTGTTTACTTTGCAACCTAAACTTTGTTTTTTTTTTTTTTATCTAATTGCAACTTGAACTTTGTGTTTTTATCAGATTGCAACCAAGAATGAAAATTTCAATTCCGGTGAAAATATAGGTAACTTAAATTTACGAAAATATCGTAAAAATATCGATATCGATGGAAATATGGGTACATATATTTATTATTATTTTTCCTATATTTACCAATATATTCTGATATTTTCTATATTTATTGATATTCCATTGATTTTTTACTGATGTTACATATATTTCACCAATTTTGACCAATATTTCCTTGATATTTATTTTATGAATATAGATCATACTTTTATAACATAAATGTCACATTCATATATATAACATAAAGGTGTGAAGTGAAAAAAATATCATGATTTGCGATTGGACAAAAAATTAAAGTTTGGGATGGAAAGTGAAAAAAATTAATTCATTTGCCGGAAAAATGACCGGAAATTTTGCAATCGGTAAAATCACAGAAAGACTGGGTGACAATTTTAAAAAAGTCGATAGTTGGAGTTGTTTTTTGTAATTTACCCTATTTTAAATATATAATATATAAAATAAATCATTATTTAATGATCTTAATTTAATATTCATATAAAATTTATCAAACTGAAATATGGAAATGTATGTGTGTGGGCTTCAATGATTTTTCATTTTTAAACGTTTTTATGATATATAGTATTAATTTATTGTAAATTAATATTAAAATATAGAAATAAAAAAATATTATAGGTGTGCCTAATAGATTACACATATAAAACATATCAAATAGAAAAAATTAGATTAAAATTATTATTGCAAGTTAACCAACTTATTCATTTGAAATATACAAACATTTATTTTATCTTTCTTATTTTATATTTATTTGTTGTCAATTTTATTTATATTTATATTCTGATTAATTGAGGTGGCATAAGGGATTGGACAAAGGTAATTTTTCTGATATTTCACAAATTAAAATTTCATCATTCTTAGTCCCTGATATATTGACTTATCAATCTTATAATTATTATTCATAATTTTTTTTATTCAAAATGTGTAGATTAAGTCCAATTTTGAATTGTTTCATTTAAATAGATAGCAAGAGAGATTTTTATGTATTTGATAAGTTGATATAATTTTTTATTTGATTTAAAATAAATGAGTTATATGTGGCGTTGAACGAATTTTTTTTATTAAAATACTTGTGTATTTATAGTTATAAATGCCAATAAAATATAAATTTATTTATCTCAATACTTAAATCATAACGTTTCTAATACATATAACTTATTTTTTGATATTAAATTTAATTTTTAAAATTTCACTACCCATGTAATGTTTTGACACAATTTTTTTTATTTGTTTAATCCATAGATTAATATATTACTTTATATATTTCAAATTTCTAATATTTTCAAATATAATTATTTATAATGACATAAATTTAAAATTAAAATATCTAGCTTTATACTAATACAAATACAAAAAGTATCAATATATTTTGTTAAAATAATAATCATTACATTTTATATATTATTATATTTTTTTAATAATTATATATATATAACACACTGTGCAACGCACAGGTACACTACTAGTTAGTAGTAAATATAATATTCAGCTTGGATGAGGCATATCTCATTACGTTGGAATTCTCTTCTTTTGATGTTGGACATGCAATAAATATCTTCTAACATTTGTATTAAAGATTTTTTTATCTTAGACTACAAGTCCATTAAAATTCTTCGTATTATGTTGCGACTTTCAAGTGATAATAATAATAATAATAATAATAATAATAATAATAATAATAATAATAACATGATAGAAAAAGGGAAGTGAACCGTCCATGTAGTTGGTTAGAAGAGGACCTCCATACATTAGTAACGTGGGCGGCACCATTAATTCTCCAATCTTCAATTCATGCTATTTCTCTTCACTACTATTACAACTCAAATGTGTTAACTTCCTATTGGTTCAAATCGAGAATATCCATTTCTCCTATCCATGTTTTAATTTTCGCAAAAACTCATGTGAGACGGTCTCACGGATAGTTTCTGTGAGACGGATCCTTATTGTCCATGAATTGAATCAATATCCACAAACTTTCATATGAATTGCTAAGTGTGGGTTATTGGTTGACCCATCTCACGAAAAAAGATTCGGAAGACGATCTCACACAAGACTTACTCTTTAATTTTTATTCCTAGCCCATCTCTCTCTCTCTCTCTCTCATTTAATAATACACATATTTGAATATTTAATATCTTTAGTAACTAGTCTCAATTATTTATACATTTATTTTATTCCGCTAGTCTAACAATTATGGACACATTAATATTCATCGTGGTTATATCAGATATTTAACATATCAATTATTTTCATATTCATATAATTAGCATCAATAAACATTTTAAAATTTTCCTTCATTTGATAGTATACTTCTGGGTGTTTCCTATATATAGCAAGCATCAATCATATATATATTGAAGTTGCAGGTTAGAATTTTATACCGTGCAAAATGTATTTAATTAATTTGTATTATTTACAGTTAATAAGTATTTTGAATTGTAGTTAAACCAATATTGTAGTAGTTGATGAGGTCCAAATTTATTAACTTTTGTTGCGTATAAAATGCACAAGATCAAACCTATACAAATTCGATTTTACTCCTACACTTGGTGAACCAAATTAACCAAGTGCAATTTACTTAATTTCTGAATTCCATGTACATAGTGAACATATATGTTCCGATGTGAATTTTTAGTCTGGAATTTTTTTTTATAATATATAATAATTGAGCCACACACCTAACATATAACATCAAACATATACTTAAGTGAACATATGTTGGATAGATCTTGCGTGAGACTGTCTTACAGATCTTTTTTCGTGCGACGGGTCAACCCATAACCCACACTTAGCAATTCATATGAAAATTTGTGAATATGGATTCAATTCATGGACAATAAGAATCATTCTCACCGAATCTATCCGTGATACCGTCTCATATGAGTTTTTGTGATATATGTTCACCAAAACTTTTAAACATTAAGTGCATAAATCTAGCTATATGCATGGATCATGGATTCATGCATCTAACCCAATCCGGTCCATGCACTCCCACGCATTTGGATGGGTGCGCTCAACTTCACACCAAATTTAGTTTAGGTGATGTACTTTTATGTTGTGTGAATTCTATCTTTATGTTGTGTTAGTCCAACCTTCATGGTTTTTAGCTATACTCATATTTTTAAATAGTTACTTATAACTTTTATACAGTTTAGTCATGTTAGTTATATTAGTTATACATGTATATATCTATAGATATAAATAATATCACATAAAGGTATATATGTACAAATTGTAAATATAAAAGTATGACTAACATAATATAAAGATTAGGATCAAATAACAAATACATGCATGAAAAGAACAAAAAAGAGAGAGGAAGTGGACTGGACGATTTGAATCCAATCCAAATTATCTGAAATTCATATACACGGTTACACGAGAACTTCTCATATGTATTTTAGTTTTTTACATACTAAAAAGGGTATTTTCAGAGTCCCACCAGGAACAAATATAATCCATACGATCTAAATATATGGTGGATTCATTGAACTTATTTGGACAAATTTCAAATTTTAAAATGTTGTTCACAATTAACAAGTTTGTGCAGTACTGATTATAGCACGGAGAGTTGAAAGAAAACAAAAAAGTTGTTACACATTATATTCGTGGCCTAATTGTTTGACTTTACACATAAATAAATATAATTAAATACCCAACAAATTTGGTCGGATAAAACTTGGAAAAAGATTGTCTACATTTCACTTCATAAATGCCTAGTTTAGAAAAAAAACGAGAGACAAATATAAAAGGAAAATTTTCAATTTCGTCCTATAATTTTAGATTTTATCATTTCTTTATCATTAATTTTATGTATCTTGATATGATTCTCTAACCATAGTTTTTTTTTCAAATTTTAATTTAATTAATGTGCCTAGTATGACAGTTTCTGCCTACAAAGACATTAGAATTGAAAATTTCACATTAGTAATACACGAAATAAAAGTTTTGTGCAAAATTGAGTGATGTAGAGAGAGAGAGAATTAGAAGATCTCAAATTAGAAGACCTCAATTGTAATACGTAAATTGATGGAAAACAAAATGACTAGACCTCTATGTGTGGAACGAAAATCTTAATTTTCCCAATACAAAATATAATTCTTTCACAAAAATTTATGTGAGACGGTCTCACAGATAGTTTTCATGAAACAGATTCTTATTACCTATGAATTGAACCTATATCCACAAATTTTCATATGAATTGTTAAGTATGGGTTATGGGTTAACCTGTCTCACTAAAAAAGATCCATGAGACGGTTTCACACAAGACCTATTCTAATTCTTTTGCACTCTTTATTATTTTATTTTTTTTTCACATTACCTTGTGTCATGTTTTGCTCTATTTTAGGAGGAAAAGATAAGTTGCGAAAAAGTGAAGGCATGAAAGGTAAACTTTGTAGTAATTAGGTGAGTTCCCATCATTATTTAAGAAACCATTAATTTGCCCATTATTACATCCTTGTTTGCAAGCACAAGTTACCATAATACTATATCTAAACTTGGTCTAAAGCAATAAAGCATAAAATTTGATCAACCAAAATTATCATACTCAAAGATAACTAACTCAATCATATCAATAACAAACCAAAAACCACCCAATTACTCAACTCAACTAATTTCATAATTACTCTATAACATGACTTTTCTTAATTAGCTCTCTTTTGATTTATTGGTATTAAGAAAAAAAAAACTCATTTTTAATCATTTTCTTGTGATAATCGTTTATGTATATTGGATGCTTCATTGAAGTCACACCTTGATAGAAAGATGTGAATGATTTATATAGTCTGGCTAACCTTTTCCACCATAAACACATTAATATATGTCTAATGCTGATATGTCAGATATCCAACATATCTATTAATTTTATGTTCCATATAATCTGGGAATAAGATCATTACACGTTATTGATGAATATATTAATGTTCCTCACTATGAACATTTTAGCATTTGCCTAAAATTATATATCTGTAATATCTCCATTATTATTTGATATTTAAGTTTTAAATAACCAAATTAAAAAGGCAAATGCTATTGTGCACCAGGTGCATGGATCTGGATTGGTGTAACTAGGGCGACCCGACCCGGATCCGCGCACCTGAATTTTTTTTTTTCACTTCAGGCTGTTACATTTATGTTGTAAGGATGTGACCTTTACATTATATAAGTGTGACATTTATATATAAATGTTATGACCTTTATGTTCAGTAACTTAGGAAAAAATAAAGATTTTCAGGTTTTTTCGCTTCAGATTAAGACCTTTATGTTGTATTGTTGTAACCTTTATATACAATTCTTGTGACTTTTATGTACAAATATTATGACCTTTATAATCCATAACTTTGAAAAAAAAAATGAAATTTTCAAAATTCAGTGCATTTTAAGGATGAATATATGTGCAGCTAATATTACATAAACGTAAATATGTATAGATTTTGCAAAAATTCTTCATTTTTTTCTAAGTTAGAGTATATAAAGGTCATTACATTTATACATAAAGGTCACACTTATATAACATATAAGTCACATTCATATAACATAAAGGTAACAACCTGAAGTGAAAAATAAAATTCAAAAAAGATAAAATAAATAAAAATGCGTGGATCCAGATCGACTCAGACCCGACTCGAATTGTATGTGCACCCGTTACACAGGAGACTAACTCAAATAAAAATAATACATGAGGTCAAACCCGAAACGGGATTAAGGAAGCCACAAGTTCGCATTTATTTAGATGATAGCTTCCAAATTAAATACGACTTTTCT
The DNA here is from genome assembly GCA_005771605.1 of Scutellaria baicalensis. Taxonomy (NCBI): domain Eukaryota; kingdom Viridiplantae; phylum Streptophyta; class Magnoliopsida; order Lamiales; family Lamiaceae; genus Scutellaria; species Scutellaria baicalensis. The sequence goes on along the minus strand of CM016721.1, from coordinate 71,209,364 downwards.
CAACACCCATCCAAAATCACTTTATCAGATATTTAAAAATCTTGTAAATCAACCTTTATTATGTTTAAAAATCCATTCACGAAAGAGTTTTTGTGAAGAGTTGATCTCTTGTTCATGAGGTCCACATACAATTCGAATTGGGTTCAAGGCGATTCAAATTTGCGCACTTTTTTTTAATTTTATTTGTTCACTTCAAATTGTTACATTTATGTAATATGAGTGTGACATTTATGTTATATAAGTGTGACCTTTATGTACTCTAACTTAGAAAAAATGGAAGAATTTTAGCAAACTTTGTTCAATATTAGTTGCACATTTATGTCATATTTATTGCACTTTTATATGATATTAATTGCACATTTATGTCGTATATTAATGTGCAACTAATATCACATAAAGGTATGCGTAATATATATTACATAAAAGTATGTTCATATTAAAAATGAGCTGAAAATTTTCTGAAAATCACATAAAGGTTATAACATTTGTACATAAAAGTCACAAGAATACAACATAAAGATCACAACAATACAACATAAAGGTCTAAACCTGAAGCGAAAGAACTTGAAAATCATCATTTTTTCCTAAGTTACTAAACATAAATGTCATAACATTTATATATAAAGGTCACACTTATATAACATACATGTCACATCCTTACAACATAAAGGTAATAACCTGAAATAAGAAAAAAAAAACCTAGATGCATGGATTCGGATCAAGTATCTCTAATTACACGAATCTAGATCCGTGCACCTGATGCACAAGAGAATTTGTCTCCCTTCACGAAATGTTACAAAACAAACTCAATCATGTATTGTTAACATTTAAAGTGGACAAAACAAAGTAGTACCCATATTTATGTAGATGTTCACATTGGAGAAGGGACCAACAATGCACAAATTTTCTAACTTTTAAAGAGGAAAAAAAAATTTGGTGCTTTGGAAAAGACTAATTAGCTTAATTTCACTATATCGATATAGTTACAGACTTACAGCTTAATGAAGTAAAAAAAAAAAAAAAAATCGAGTTTGACTCGAAATCAATAGAATTGATTCTGGTATATTCTAATTTCAACCCTTAAAATGTCTAATTATTTACATGCATGTATCTCTCTCTATTATATATATATATTATTTATTTATTTATTTATTTATTTAATTAGATGAAATTTTTTCTATAGTTAGAACATGTCCCAGACTACTTTATATGATTAATTAAGTCGAACTTGAGTTTAAAATATTTAAATAGCGGTTTGGGTTTAAGTCGAACTCAGAGATTTGAGTTTCATGAACCAAGCTTGAGCTCCAGCCTAAGTTCAATTGCACACTTGCCACCTTTAAAAATGAGGCTATATTTTTTTTCCTTCTATTCTTTTTTTAAGTGTAATCCTTAAATTTACACATAAATTAAAAATTATTTTATTTTCCTAATATATCTTACAATTCAACTAATTAATGCATGTTATGAAAATGAGGCTTAAAACGTCACTTAAAAAGAAAAAAAGTTAAAAGTTCTAAAACGACACTTAAAATGAATAGGATAAAGTATAATTTAAGGAGCGGTCGTGCTACCTACCCACCGTGAGCACATTAATATGTGTCCACCCTTGAAGTGTCAATTAATTTTACTTTCCATATAATGAGGGGATGAGATCATTACACGTAAGCGGTGGGCATTTTAAGAGCTACCAGCCATGAGCATTTTAGCATTTTCAATTTATGGAGTAGGTCTTCTGTGAGACCATTTCAGTGGTTTTTGTTATGTGAGATGGAGTAACTCATAACCCACACTTAATAATTCATATACAAATTTATGAACATTGGTTCAATTTCTGATTAAAAATGATTCATTTCATGGAAACTATCCGTAAGATCGTCTCACTTGAATTTTTACGTGATTTGAGAAGGTGAGGTTGAAATTATTTAGAAAATGATTTTACATACGATAGAGATAGGGGTATGAAGCAATCAGTAACACAAATCTCTCCCCTCAATCAGCTAAACACGTCTAAGACAAGCTGATAAGTCAATACCCTCTTTTATTTGTTCACTTCTCTAATAACCTTTGTCAAAAACTAATCATTAATCCTAACTTCAATTATACAAGTATTATCTTGATTTTCTCAGAAAAAAAAAGTATTTTTCTCTTTTAATAAATAATTTTGTATAAACTAGATTGTATTTTATAAAAGAGTAAATCTTGTGTGAGATTGTCTCACTACTCATATTTTGTGAGACGGGTCAACTCACAAGCGATTAATTACAAGTGATTGGGTTGACCCAGTACATGAGTTTTTGTGATATTCATATATTACCACTACATTAATTACAAGCACTTGCGTAAAATGGTCTCACAGATTATTTTCATGAAACAAATCATTTTATTTAACCGGCTAGCCAAAATCATTTCCACAAATTCATATGTGAATTGTGAACTGAGTTTTGTGGGTTAACTCGTCTCACATAAAATGATCCGCAGGACGATCTCACATAAAATGATCCGCAGGACGATCTCACATAAAATTTACTCTACATGAAGACTGACACTTGTGTGCCCTCTGGACACGGTGCCCCTAACTCGACTGCTGCATGATGTTAGATATATACTCTTCAGGTAATATCTTAAGAGTATGCACGTTATATCTAAAGGGTATATATCTAATACCACATTTTAACATGGAATTAAAAGTAAAATCTTAAGAGTATACATGTGATACTTGAAGAGTATATATGTAATACCACGCATTGGGAGCATGGATGGATCTAACATTCATACCCCGGGTATATAATTTTGGTACCTACATTAATCATATCAAATACAAAATTATATAGTTTCCAATAACTAAATAAAAGAAAGCAAAACTAACCACAATTTACATTGACCAATGGAACCAGCTCATTCACAACCCATATCCGCGTTAATCTCAAACCCTTCCTATATAAATAGCAAAATCATTCCTTCAATTTCACGTTTAACACAAAGCAATAGCAACTAACTACACTTGAAAACACTATATATATATATATACACACACACACACAATTCATCACAAAAAGAATAAGCTGCAGCCCATCAATGGCAGAGTTAGAGAGCTCTAATGCGATGCTAAAGGTCATAAAATTCCTCTCTTGTCTTCTCGACAATGTTGCAGAAAAGAACGATGCATTGGGCTGTTTGGATAGGCAGAAAAGGTCGATCTTCCATGGATTAAGCCGGCCAACGATATCGATAGAGTGCTATCTTGAGAGGGTCTTCAAGTATGCAAATTGTAGCCCTTCTTGTTTCATCGTAGCATACATTTATCTCGATCGGTTTTCGCAGAGACAGCCATTGTTGCCTATCAATTCATTCAATGTTCATCGACTCCTCATTGCCAGTATCTTGGTTTCTGCAAAGTTTATGGATGACATGTGAGTTTTCTGATTCATTATCTCTTTTGCCAGATTAGGGTTTCTGTTACATGCGATCTATGTCTTCTTTCTTCTTGTTGTTCAAATTGATTATGATCTTTCAGTTTCATTTTTTCTTGTTGATGATGGTTGGCATTAGTGGAAATGGTGACCCTTTTTCTTGGACATGTAAACATTGCCAATAGTTTAATGTTAAAGAGTCAAGTAAGCATGTCTTTTTGTGGTTGTTAGTTTTGAGTTGAGTATTAAACAAGAGTCAAGTAAGTATGTCCTTTTGTGGTTGTTATGGTTCTTATTAAACTAGATTCATAATGTTGTCTTTTAGTCCTTTTGAGTTAAGAAAAGGTTAAAATCAAAAGAGTTCACTTTTCTTTTAACTTTGCATTATAAAAAGGTCATTAATTCTTTAAATACCTTTTTTTGTCAGTTTTGCTTAAATTGAGCTTCAATAAAATTGAAATTGAAAAATTGATTCGAGATTGTATTTGAGATCATGAGAAGTGTTACCACGTATATCTCATATGTATTTGATTTTGAAAAATGGGACATAAAATTGGATTTTGACAGGAAAAGTTATTAAAAAATGACTAGGCTGCAAAGTTGAGAAAAAAAAAAAAAAACTCATGAATTTTGTGATGCAATTGAAAGAAAAAAAAAAGTTAGATTGCAAAGTAAAGAAAAATAAATTATCTCAAGTCTTTTTTTTTTTTTTTAATTTTAACATAAACAGGATTCTATATTTCTAGTCAAATCATTATATTACTTACTTTTTTTCTTAAAAAGTCTAAAACACTCTTATTGGTGAGTACTAGCCAGCGCAAAAATGTAACACATCATCTTTCATTTTGTATATAGCCTTAATTCATGCCAACAAATTAATTGATGCACGTAAGATATATTTTATCGAGTGTAGCATTTACAAGACTCGTTTCCCATAATTTTGTGGTGATCATGCAGAATCCAGTAAAACACTAGGGAAAACCACATATAACTAAGTACGTTAGTAAGATTTATAATATTGCTCCATGCTAGGCTAGGCTGGATTGTCAGAGTGAAGCCAAACCATGTGAACCCTTTCATGTTTCACATATAATTACAAAATACACCAAAGATGTGTGTTGTACATGTGTGTGTGAAGGCTTCAATTGAGATATATAATAATTAACATAGTGATTGTCTATATATATTATCCAGATTTTACAACAATGCATACTATGCAAAAGTGGGAGGAATCAGCAGAGCAGAGATGAACCTTCTTGAGCTGGATTTTCTTTTCGGGTTAGGGTTCGAATTGAATGTGTCGACCTCCACGTTTCATCGCTACTGCTCGTGTCTCGAAAGGGAAATGCTCCTCCATTTCCCTCCGCTTCATGCTCCACTCCACAGTTCCGACACAACCAAAACTCATTTTTACATGGACGAAGATGGATCCACACATCAACATGACCAATTAGCAGTTTAGTTATAGCTAGATAGGTTAATCACTACTCCATCATATATACTCCCTCCGTCCCCCTTATCTTTGCCACGGTTTGACCGCACGGAGTTTAAGAAAAAACTGTTGACTTTGATGTGATGTGTTATTTTAATGTTTTTGAGTGACAATTAATTTGTAATTAATGTGTGCTTTTTGAGTGCAAAAGTTGTAACATGAAAGAAATGGAAGGGTAAGGGAGTAAATTTTTCTTTGCCATTTTTGGGCTGACAAAGTTAACTGGGACAAACAAAAAAGGAAAGTAGACAAAGTTAGCAGGGACGGAGGGAATACTTGCAAACCTAATTCTTATACTCTCTTTCTTTCTCTTCATCCATGTGTTGCAAGTTGTGACATTCTAGTTGAGCAATCAATTTTGGAACTCTATTATCGTGTAATATACAGAGGTGGATGCAGTATGGTCACATGTGCTACAACCATAACTCAATTTCAAAAAGAATAATTATATATTTTTGGAAAATTACACATGTTAATCTAAAATTTTAGTATTTTAATTAAATAACTATAATAAAATAATGTTTTTTTAAAAATTGAATTAAGGAAAGTCAGCTTCACATCTTCAACTTTGGATAGTGAATTCAAGTTGGAATTTCTTCTTCGTGTTTTCAAACCCAGTTCATCAAATTTTTTATTCTATTAATATTTTAGGGTGAGACTATCTACACCCCAATTTTTCCTAAACACACCCCATTACTAAATACACCCCAATTAAAACATTATTACTTTAACCCATTTATGGTCAATTATACCCTTTCTTTGGAAAAAAAAAAAAAAATGGAAAGAGAAACCCTAAGCCCTTTTCCCACCCATCACCACCATCTTTCAATCCCTCTCTTCCTCACTCTCCTCCTCAAATTCTCTTTCTTTACTTTCACTTCGATGATTTGATTTGAGATTGCCTGTTTTCTCTTCTCCTCTCCCCTTTCTTTGAAGAAGAAATCTGTAAAAAGAAATTTTGAGAAAGAAAAAAATTCCAGAACTTTGTTCGACCATGGTCCATGCGGTCAAACATGTGAACCAACCAGTGTCGAACATAAAAAGAAGTGTTTGGTTCAAATAAATCGAACAAACTATGTCAGGTTCGACTTCTTCCTATCAAACATGTGTAAATGGTGCGTTTTTTCAGATTTTTTTGAATTTTTCTTTTCCCAGCCATGTTTCTTCCCACCGGGCTTTGGATTTCTTGGTTTGAGAATGTTTTGGATTTGGATTTCTTGGTTTCAGATCCTATTTGTCTTCCCAGCTCATGTTCTATGCCTGACGGTCATTGTTACAATTGAAAAGCTTGGTTGATATTTGCAAATGTATAGAATGATCTGTTTTATTTATTTAAAGAATAGAAGGATATTTTAGTCTTTTAGTTATAATTATTTTTTACTTATTTTATTATGCGGTATGTTTAGAAATGCTTGGGGTGTAGATAGTCCCACCCAATATTTTATCGCTTCGTTTTATTTATTAATTAACTGCTTGGATGTTTCGTTCATAAATTAGGTTTCGTATTTTTATCACGTGACACCCTATAGTATAGAAAATTCAAAAAGTTAATGGAGAAAATTGTCAAAATAGATAAGTTATTGGAGCAAACTTGTCAGAACAAATAAGTTACTTGGCAAAAATAGCCAGAAAACTAGACAAAAATTGTAACGCCCCGTTTCTTTAAAGAATAAAATCTCACTTGGGCGTTACCCCTTTTAATAAAATAAAGATACATGAATTCAAGGAAAATAATTACGAAATAAAGTTTCGGGGAAAAAATGCAACGGAAGCGATTTACTTAAAATTCTCTTTTCTCCAATTCATCTTCAAATAGTTTAAAAGACGGAAATACATGAACGTTTTTATGGATATACCATTGTAAAATTAAATAAATAAAATCCTTTAAAGAAATTCTTTTTGAACCTTGATATCACCGGCTACCAACAATCACCGCTCGCACACCATGTCCTGCATACTTTAAGCTGAAAACATTTTACACATAGGGGTAAGTGCCAGAAAACACTCAGTGGAGGTGAACACATGCACATATTCACATTCAAATATTCAGCATTTAACATCAAAGAATAACACATAACCTCTTCTGGAGTTTATAAATCCAGTATATATATATATTTATATAAACAGGTCCGTCAATATAAGTCCGTCAAAATATAAGTCTATCAATATAAGTCATCAATATAGTCCGTCAATATAAGTCATCAACATGTCCGTCAATATAGTCCGTCAATATAAGTCATCAACATGTCCGTCAATATAGTCCGTCAATATAAGTCATCAACATATGTCCGTCAATATAAGTCATCAATATAAGTCATCAACATATGTCCGTCAATATAAGTCATCAACATATGTCCGTCAATATAAGTCATCAACATGTCCGTCAATATAAGTCATCAACATGTCCGTCAATATAAGTCATCAATATATGTCCGTCAATATAAGTCATCAACATGTCCGTCAATATAGTCCGTCAATATAAGTCATCAACATATGTCCGTCAATATAAGTCATCAATATATGTCCGTCAATATAGTCCGTCAACACACGCATGCGCATTCACAATCATTTTGCACATAATCCAAATCTAAACATTTATCATTTAAGCAATCAAAGTTCACTCTTCAAAACATGTAATCACCTTTCAACAATCACAACTCAACATTCATCATTCAACGTATATAAATCATCAAGAATATATCAATAACGCAATAACATTCGTACCATCTTAAAATCAATCAACTTCAACTCATATATTAGGAGAACGCATATATAATCAAGTATGCAATTTATAAAGCAAATAAGAATTTACCCCCACCTCGATAATCAAAAGTTGATTGCAATACGTTGTCACCCTTCTTAATCCTGTCCTTCATCCGGAAATCCTACATAACGTAGAAGTCCGTCTTAACGTCTAATTTAACTGTATATACTTGGAATAACTAGGAGAATAAATCCCTAAACGGAAAAGGATTCATGATCCTAGGTTTAGAATTTAATCAAATCTAGAATTTATATGATTGTAGTCTCGTATTAGGGTTTTCCTAACCTAACGATGGTTCGTCGTATTTTTCGTATCATTTTAAACGTCACTCTAGTCTCTTTTATACATAAATTATAAGGTTTGTGATCATAATATTAATTTCATAAATTTAAGGTCAAATCTGTAATTGAAACTATATTAAGGGCTCAACAACAATTAAATAAAGTTGCAGGGACTAAACTATAAATAGGCTAAAGATAAGGGATTAATTCATTAATATGCAACAAAAATAAAGCTTTTGCAACTAAGTCCCTGGAGAGAATTGAATTTCCAAAAATCAGTCCCTAACTCCCCTGCTTCAACCCGTCGGCTGCTTCTCCCCCCTGCACGGCCGCCGCCGCTCGGCCGCCGCCCGCTCGCCCTCTGCACGGCGCCGCCACTCACGGCGGCGCCTCTTCCTTCCCCACCTTTCCCCTTTTCAATTTACAGCATATACACCATATATATATACATGATACACACACAAAAACACACACAAAACACACACTTCACACCACGGCGGCGCTGCTCACGGCGCCGCCCCCCTTCGCCTCTGCTCGGCGCCACTCCGTGCGGTGGCGCCTCCTCCCGTCTCTCCCTATCTCCCCCTCTTCTTCCTCTTTTCTTTCCTCTGTTTTCTTCCCCATCTTTTCCCTTGTTTTCTTCCTCCCTTTCTCATCTCCAATCTCAGCACACACAACAAATACATATATACATACATCTACATCTATATATTAATTTAGGGATAAAATTTGAAAGAAAATAAAATCTTTACCCCTTCTCAAATCCTGCAGAGTCGAAGCAATTGAAGGAAGAAGAAGATGATGAAAATGGAAAGATGAAAGTGTAAGAATTGTCCAAGTTGATCCCAAATATATATCACACGTGTATATATATATATATATATATGTGATGAGTTGTAAAGTAGAAAGAAAAATCAATTTTTACCTTCTCAAAATATCTAGCAAAAAGGGCCATGAATTTGGGCTTAAAATTTTTGATTTGGATCCAATAAAAATTAAGAAATTTGGGCTTACTAAAAAATTAAGCAATTAAATGCATTTTTTTTTACTAAAATCTCATATATATATATATATATATATATATATAATTAAATCTATTTTGGGTGTTACAAAAATAGCTTGAAAACTAGGATATATGTATTAATCAGGTGCAAATTTACCTCTCTATTAGATTGTTCAAGCTAAATGGATAAAAATTTCAAAATTTCGGAAGATTAATGGTAATATCGCAATACCGAAAAGATAATGGGTAAGAGTAAATAAAAAGCTAATGAATACAAAAAAAAAAAAATCTTAATTTTTTTAAGTTTCAGTGAGTTGTCATGTATTTAATTTATTTGATTCGTAGGTTAATATTATTTCTATGAATTAAAAAATGAGGAATGATAATTCTTAAATCAAAGAAAACAAGAAGGAAACAACCCGGCCTTTTAAATTGTCAAAGATTTCTCGTCTTGTTTTCCGATTAAGAACTTAAATTCGACTACCTCAACAACTTATATGTTCTCTTCTTCAACATACGTAATTTAGGTTTTTTGATTTGGGGTTCAAATTGTTTCATCTCTACGTCTTCACTCAAATTGTTTCTCATCTCAAGTGTGAAATTCAAGAAGAAAATGTCAAGGGTTTCTCGTCTTTCTCCGATTGAGAACTCATTCAACTAACTCAACAGAATATATATGTTTTCTTCTTCAACCTGTGCTATTTATGTTTCTTGATTTGGGAAAAATTATATCTTGAGCATCTGGAGGCGATCGATGAGAGAAATAGATAAATTGATCACAATTAAATTATAATTAACTTATATCAAAACTTGCAGTATCTTATTTGGTTGTGAGATTGAGAATGGAAGCTATGGTGCGTTGGATGGGAGATTGAGAGTGAAGATAAACAGTGCGTTTGGGAGTGAAATTATGACATTCCAAAGTTAATTTGATAATTTACTAGAATAGTTTTTTTTTTTTTTTTAGTTAAGGGTTGATATATATATTAAAGTAATACAAATAAATAAATTGTAAATTATGGCTTAAATTTAAAATAACTAGTGCAGTATTGATATTTGTTTAACCCAGCAATTATAAGGAAATTTTGGAAAGGGCCCTATCAAAGAAATTCTTAACCCACTCTTCTTGTTCTCTCGGTACTGCTCATCACTTTGACATCTCTTCCTCATTAGACCAAGAACTCAGGCACTACCTGCAGATAACCGAGCAAACACCAAGAACACCGATCTACATCCACAGCGAAGGATCTCACAGCTATATTCACACCGAACTACAATCCACATTTCAATATTATCATATGAATTGATGAATATGAGTTTGGATCATGGTAAAAATGATCCGTCTCACGAATAATTATTCGTGAGACTGTCTAACACAAGTTTTTGTATAACTAATTTTTAGGGGCTTGGGTTGATTATAAGTATTTGGGTTTATGATATTCAAATCTTTATTTGATAATTTCAATCTTTTATTCAAGAGTTTCAAAATTTTCAAAACTTATCTTTCATGTAAGTCATCGATTAAATATTTGGGTTTATGATATTGAAATCTCAATTTGATACTTTCAAATAAGAGAAATTTTCAATTTGGAGACATTTATCTGATAGTTTCAAATCTTTTGGGATAGAATGATAATGTTGAAAATTTAATTTGATAATTTCAAATGAAATGATAATGTTTGTACGCAAATGTTCATGTGCATCAGGTGCACGGATCTGGATTTGAGCAATTGGGGTGACCCGACCCGGATCCGCGCATCTGGGTTTTCCTTTTTTTCCGCTTCAGGCTGTTACCTTTATGTTGTAAGGATGTGACATTTATGTTATATAAGTGTGATCTTTATATATAAATGTTATGACATTTATGTTCAGTAACTTATGAAAAAATGAAGATTTTAAGTTTTTTTCGCTTCAAATTGAGACTTTTATGTTGTATTGTTGTGACCTTTATGTACAATTCTTGTGACATTTATGTACAAATATTATGACCTTTATGATCCATAACTTTGAAAAAAAATGAAAGTTTTCAAAATTCAACGCATTTTTAGGATGGAAATAGGTATAACTAATATTACATAAAGGTAAATATGTACAAATTTTGCTAAAATTCTTCCTTTTTTTTTTCCTTTTAAGTTAGAGTATATAAAGGTCATTATATTTATACATAAAGGTCACACTCATATAACATAAATGTCACAGTTTGAAGCGAAAAAATAAAATTCAAACAAATAATTAAAAAAAAGTGCGCGGATCCGGGTCGACTCGGACCCGACCCGAATTGTATGTGCACCAGTTATATAGGAGACTAACTCATGTTTGTAATATTGAAATCTTGATTTGATAATTTCAGATCTTTTATTTGATAATAGTAAAAAAAATTCAATCTAGAAATTTTAATTTAATAGTACTTTCAAATCTCTTAAAGGAATGATAATGTTGAAGATTTTAATTTGAAAATTTCAAATCGTTTGGGAAAGACATAATGTTTGAGAGATAATGTCAAAGTTTGTAAAAGAATGTCAGAAGAGAATAATAATGTTTCTAATGGTGCTAATGATATAAATTAAGATTGAGAATTTTAATGTAATGGCATCAAATCCATAAAATTCCAGTAAAAATATTAAATTTGAAAATCTTAATATATATTAAATTTGAAGACTTTAGTTTGATAATTTCAAATCCTTACAACTCTGCTAAAAATAATAAATTTGAAAATCTTAATTTGATATTTCACAGATCCTCAAAACTCATAATATATATATTTATATATATATATATAATTGAAAATCTTAATTTAATAGTTAATTTCAAAATCATTAAAACTCTTAATTGATAAGTCTCATATTTTACACCTCGATTGATCAATACTTTAGTGTTTGGATCTACAAAAGCTCTAATCTCTAATTATTATTGAGTAGATCTTGTGTGAGACCGTCTCACGGATCTTTTTTCGTGAGACGGATCAACCCATAACCCACATTTAGTAATTCATATGAAAATTTGTGGATATATGTTCAATTCATGGGTAATAAGGATCCGTCTCACGGAAACTATCCGTGAGACCGTCTCACATGAGTTTTTGTGTTATTATTATACACAACTCTTGAGTTTCATATTATTGGTAAAATGCACCAAGAGTTTGGCAAATCTTTGAGAAATCCCTTAAATAATATAGATACCTTATTGAGTAGAATAATTTTTTCATATATGGAAAATAGAGTCCCTAATATATTGGACTATTATCTCTTTTATGGTAGGCAATTTAATCGAATTTAACAAGGTAAATATTTAATTATCTCGTAAAAGGTAAGTCCCGTATCTAGTGAGAATATTAATTTGATTACAATTAAAATAGGATTCTAAATATTAAAGGAAATATCAACTATAAATAACCCTTGCTTTTTACCACTTTCTTCACAACAATTGTAGAGAATGGCTTTTTGTTTGTGGCATCGTTCAATCCAGACCAGTAAGTGTTTTTTACTCTTGCCTCATTGTTTTTTATTTAATTTATTTATGTTTTTTAGTCCAGAATTATGAGAATATTTATTTGATATAGATGCAATTCTTTGTGCAAAACTTTCTACTGTAGATTGAATACGTTTTCACAAAATCCTATATGAATTGTTAAATATGAATTATGATTTGACCTGTCTTATATAACAAGTTTCGTAAGACGATTTCATATATGAGACGATCTCACATATGATCAGCTCTTTTTTTTTTTTTTTTGTGATTAATTAGTAATCCTTTGGAAGAAAATATATGTTCTTAACATGGTCAAAGTACACGTTTGTTTTAGTGTTTGTTTATTATTCATTAATTTTATATGTAATTAGTTGTTCAATATTTTATACTAAACGATATGTTGATTTTAACTTCAATGTCTTTTCACTGCTAAAAAAAACCCACTAAATATTGAGGCTTAATTGACTTTTAGTGTGAAGAAAATCTGCTATAATTTTGCCACATTTATTTTGTCGTAAAGAGTTATGGTCGAGTATCTAAATTTGACACTAGGCATGTTTGGATCCGCCCGTTTAAATTTGAGATTAGAGTGAGTTTGGATCGGGTATTTGTGGGTTGGATTTTGGGTTTTTCGTGTTGGGTATTCGAATGGTGCCACCCGAAAATATCCACTTTTCTCGGTACCCGCTATATCTGGTACTCGACGGGTCTGGTTAGGTCGAGTATTTTTCCTTTTTTTCTCCCCCATTTTCCCCTCTGTTTGATATATGAAGTTATGATAAATTTTGTATCTAAATATACTATATATTCAATATTTTCATTACATTTGGGTACCCGAAAATTGTTCCCCAAACTTTCCGAGTACTAGACCAGGAATACTTGAAATTCCATAAAACCTAGTGATACCCGACCTGATCGAGTAATACCCATACATGTCGAGTTTGATACTCGATACTCGAAAATAAACTCATGCCCTTATTTAAGATGGACAAAATCTTAGGATATTCAACAAATCCTATATCTACTCTATTTTTTTTATGAATTCCATAAAATATCTAAATTTTTAATGATCTCCAATGTGACAATGATCTACCCTAATTTATATTGACAACGATTTTATGTTGGATAGAGTCTACTAAAATTTTATAGAAAATATAATTTATAAAAATAAAAAGATTGTGAAGTAGAGATAGGATGGATACGATTGGTAAAAGAGACTCTTCAAATCTTGATATAATTATCTTTCAGTTCCTAGTTTAAACTAATGAATCGATTTTTATAGTTATTATACATTAGTAAATTAGCCTCACTAACCCTTCCTACATAAATATTTGTCCAACTAGCCTTTCACCTAATTTCACCTAAATATTAAATAAAAATAAATTAAATGAAATTCGTTGTACCAAATAACCATGCACCACGCGTGTATCACATCCCAAAACGCGTTATATGAGTTCTGAACTTAAAAATGATTACAAATTATAATATGTTTCTAGTATCAAAGTTACATAATTTTGGAATATGAACTATTTTACTAAGAATTTACAAACATGGTCTTCTTAAATAATAATTTATGTTGACTGAGCTATTTAAATAAAAAGCCCTTATAAATTTTCTAACTAGTTTAACGTTTGAGAATGATTTTTTCAAATTACTAGGAAATCCATGGTGATGTTTTAATTGATCAGCATTTGAAATCCATCATTTTTTTTAAAACTAATTTTTGAATCATTTTAAATCCACCTTGTAGAAGAAAAAAAAATGTAAATTATTTATCCAAATGAGCCTAAATAGAAATATTTTCAATCACGTTTTTAACATTTTCTTGAAGTTGTCCATATTTAAATTCATTATATATTAATATTCGTGTATTGTTGTTTTTAAGTAATAAGTTTGAGTTAAGCTCCTTGAAATATAGCTTATAAGCTCATAATATATCTTATTTAAAATGATATATTAGTAAAACAACAATATAAAAGATTGATAGTGACATGACATATTTTTCTATTAACAGTGACTTACATTTTCTGATATATTGCAGCAGTTTTATGAGGAAATGAGGAACTTATAAGGTTGTTAAATTGGCCTTTTTTATACGTGAAAGTTAAAGGTATGTCTTATTCTAATATTTTAGATATTTATTTATTTTGCATAAACTTATATAAGATTGTTTCATATAAATTTTTTTATGTTACATTATTAATTGTGATGAATAAGTTAGACTCATTTTTATTGATTTATATGATCACCCTTTTACATAGTTTCTCAAATGAAACTACTTATATAAAACATTCATTTAATCTAATTTATAGAATACATGATGAACCAATAATTACGGGTGAGAATAATTTCAACTACTCGATAAGAGCTTATTGCCCAATCTGTTATTGTCTAGTTTGACCCTGCCTAGCTATTTATTATATGAGTCAAACCAAGACTTTATTTCTAACCTATTTTATGAAAAATAGGCTAGGCTCGAACCATAAGAAAAGCTTAATAAACCTAATAAGACGGTCAGTTTATAATACTTATATGAAAATATAAGACATATTTGATATCTTTTATAATTGTACATATCTGTAGAGTAGTTTATGCTTTATATTTTATATTGTTTTCATATTTCTTGTTGTAATTTTCAAAATTTAAATTGGAATTTATTTAAAAAATAAAAAAGAATTAGATATTTTTTTAAAGTACTTTTAACAGATTTTTGAGAGGTTTTAGATTAAAGTTATCTACAAAATAGGTCAGACTCGGGTCTAGAAAAAGTCTTTCCTATGTACTATGCCAAATTTAGGGCAAATATCTACAATACAACCGTAGACCGACCAACAATAAGTCTAGTTTGACTCCGTCTATCTACACCCGTACCAACGGTTCTTAGATAGGGAACCCTTAGGTTGGCTTATTCAATTTAACATCCTTAATTTAGTTTTAAATCTCAATTATATGTTAGGAATTACAATATCTATAAATTCCCTATTTATATGGCTAGGAATTATAAATATATAATTTATTTTTGAAATTCCTATTTTCTATGTAGTAATCATCATTGCTCATTTTGATGTATACTCATTGTACATCCAAATAAACTAAGTCGTAATATTTGGTTTATAAATTTATTTATTTATACCGTTTTTTCAAATTCTAGTTTACACATGTCAAATATTTTCACCATTTTTTTCTTTACGTTTTCTATTTATTTTTTTATTTTTTATTTCATTTTATATTTAATAAAATTGAATATTCTTGAATATTATCTTTCAGTGTATAAGATGATTCATACTACTGAAATTCTGTAACGGTTTTCCCAATAAAATTATGCAAAATTAACCCTAAAAATGTGTGTAACATTTAATATGGTATGAATAAGTAGATGTATCTTTTTTGGTACATTGTACGTAAATATGCCTTAAAACTCAAACACAACACTTATTTTTGGACAAATTATAATCTTGTAAAACGACAATTATTCTTGGACGAATGTTATAATAATTTAATATTTTGATGAAATATCTAGAAATTTTGTTTTAAAATTTTAAAATGCATTTTCTGTAATTTTCAAGTACAGTCAAAGTATCATTTTCCAACATAAGCATCTGAACATATTTTGAATATTTACAACTACGACTCCCTCCCTCTCTCTGCTCCTCTCTCCTCCCTCTCTCCTCTGTGTCTGTCTGTCTCTCTCTCTCTCTCAAGATTTATTATGTTATGTAATATGGTATTTAATTTGAATTTTTCTGAGAACATTATTAAATTAAAATATATAAACAGTGCTTTAAATCGAATTAAAATCCCTCCATTAACATACCCACGTAGGAATTCGGTTCGTCGCAGAACCCACTACTCTGAAACTCCGATATATAGGTTCCGTGTGAACTTACTTTTACCCTTTAGTCTTTGCTTCACCTGCTCAAATCTCACAAGCCCTAATTTTTAAACACTTTGCTCACCTTCTTTTCGTGAAAATTACAGTAAGTGTGTTGCTTTTTGCGGTTTATAATTTCAGCAATGCTTTGTTTTTCTTGAATCGTATTTGTTTGTGTTGTAATGTATGTGAAAATTAGTGTTTGTTTTCTTGTTTTAGACTTGTTGATGTTTTTTTTTTTTTGCATGAACTTCTAAGCTTCTTTTTTTGTTGTAATTTGGGTTGTGACTGTGAAATTACTCTCTGTTTGGTGTTTATTTTGTTGGTTTTCTGGATAAAGACATGTTAATGGTACTATGTTTCTGAATGGTGTAGGAGGCAGTTCAAAGTTGACTGCTGTTATAGTCTATTATGACCTTAGTAGCCGATTCGAGCCCTCCCCGAAAGGCTCTTGGGAAAAATAAATCTCGGAGTGGTGTTTTTAACTGTCATGGTTATACTTCTGATTTTAAGCGTTCAAAGTTGGATGCTTTTCGGAGTGTTCCAGTGAAGGGTCGAGCTGATATAACCGATCAAGATTTGCCAGAGAAGTGTGGGGTTAATGGAAGAGGTGAAGGGTCTCGAAGTGTGAGGAAATCCCGGCTTTCAGATAGGGCAAAATGTGAGGCACCCATAGCTGCTGTGCCGCTGAGAAGTGTACCGTTGGATGATGTGAAACGGAACCCTGAGAAGTCAGTTGCATCACATGGTAAAAATGTTGGACAAAAAGCGGCTAACAATATTGAGTTTGTGGTTCAACAAGAGAAGTCATGGGATCATGATTCTCAAAGATTGGCTGAAATTCTTGAAGAGGCTAAAGAGTATATTGATATGCTTGATTGTAAGTATTCTGCATTTTCAGAGTCCCAGGCTGTTCATGAAGAGAAAACTTTTGGAATGGAGACGAAGGAGGAAGATGATGAAGAGGAAGTACGTGTTTTAACACCTTCAGAGTGTATTGAGTTGTCCTCAAATCGTAAGGGTGATGGTACCCCAGCTTTAATGGGAAAGATGAAAGGAACACTAGAAAGATCGAGCTCTGATAAGTCTAGTGAAAATGGTTGGAACATGGTAAAAGTTCAAGGGTCTAAAATTGTTGATTTGGTAGGTCAGTCTTCTGTTGGCAAAAACTGCAATCAACAAACTGAAAGGGTTCCTGATTGTGAGCTGCTGACAAAAACTAAGTGTGGAGGAGAACAGGATCATAGTTTTATGGATTTAGAATCTGAATACTATGAGAATCATGAGTTAATTAATCTGCAGACTGGGCAGGATGAGCAGCGTCAGCGTTTTAAGGTGATGGAGGCTTTGAAGCTGTTTGAAGAACAATATGATAAACTTATGAAGGAGCGCGCATCAGATCGAGGCCAAGGAAAATCCCTAAAATATTCTCAGATTCATAGTCAAGCAGCGGAGCAAGTCAAGGCAATGGGTAAGTTTATCTTTGTTGAGAAGCCTTTTGGCCATATACCAGGCATTGAAATTGGTGATGAGTTTCGATTTAGAGCGGAACTTGCAGTTGTCGGTCTCCATCGCCAGATAATTTCTGGTATTGATTATGTGGTTGTTGATGGGGAAAAATATGCGACTAGTGTTGTGGATTCAGGGCGATATGAGAATAAGGCTAAAGCACCTGGTGTATTGATATACTTTGGTCAGGGTGGGAACCCCAAGCTTGTTAACAATGCTGCCGATCAAAAACTTGTAAGGGGAAATCTTGCTTTGAAGAATAGCATGAGAATGCGATATCCGGTTAGAGTCATCTATAAGAAAAGGAATCTACTTATATCTAAGGCAATAGGTATGAGTAATGAGCGCAACTATGTATACGTGTATGATGGATTGTACACTGTAAACAAATGTTCTCAAGAAAGAGAAGAACAAAGTGGTAAATTGGTGTTCAAGTTTGAATTACACATTCTATCAGGCCAACCAAGTACTCGTAAAACCAATGTTAGATCTGGAAAACCTATCAAGCACATGCAGGTGTGTGTGCAAGAAGATGTGTCCCAAGGAAAAGAGAAGTTTCGAGTACGTGCTATGAATGGAGTAGATGATGACCTGCCACCACCTTTCACTTACGTAACCAATATTATATATCCATATTGGTATCGGCCCGTTGAGCCTAATGGTTGCGATTGCATAAATGGCTGCTCTGACTCTCAACCATGTTCTTGTGTATTGAAAAATGGAGGTGAGATTCCATTCAACGAAAATGGAGCCATACTTGAAGTTAAGCCTAGAGTTTATGAGTGCGGCCCTTCATGCAAATGCCCTCCTAATTGTATGAATAGAATCAGCCAACGTGGTCCTAAATATGAACTGGAGATCTTTAAAACCAAATCTAAAGGTTGGGGTGTTAGATCTAGACATTTTATTTCATCCGGAAGTTTCATATGTGAATATGTTGGAGAGTTGCTACAAGATAAAGAAGCTGAACAACGAATCAGTAATGATGAATATCTTTTTGATATATGTGATAGCGATGAAGAAGGTGGGCAAGCGGAAATTGAAGGCTTTCATGATTCCAATTTGCAATTGCATGGATTTGCTCTTGATGCTGCAGTGTATGGGAATGTTAGTAGATTTATTAACCATAGTTGCTCCCCCAACCTTGTTGCCCAAAAGGTTCTTTATGACCGTGATGACAAAAAATTGCCACACATTATGTTTTTTGCTGCCGAAGACATCCATCCTCTGAAGGAACTTTCTTATGATTATAATTATAAGAATAGTGTTTGTGATGCGAATGGAAATATCAAAACAAAGCCTTGTCATTGTGGTTCTACTGAATGCATTGGGAAGATGTATTAGCAACAATTCTTTGCAGTCTCAATTGCTTCTCGAGAGGTGGCTTAGGTACGTATGTCCATAACAAAGTTCTCTCCTGGTTTTCATGGGGTTACTCCTTTTACTTTACTTTTATTCCCAACAATTATGTGTTACTAGACTTGAATAATTAATATTGATATAATTCTCTTTTAAACTTATTTATTTTGCTATATTAGTTGTGGAAAGTTTTTGCATCTTGTGAAGTAGTGAGAATTGTTGATTATAAAATGGTTGTTAGTAAAGTTGAGGATACTAGATATTGTAGTCTTATTTGATTAATTTAGAAAAAATCTTTGTTTTATTTTTGAGGGATTTAGGAAAATCATGACTTAATATCCAATATTAATAAATTAAGGAAAATGGTTGAAATGCATGTTTTGTGAATTTACATATGGTATAATAATTATTTTGTAGATATCACATCAATGCCGTAGTTAGACGTAATACTATGATGTGCATAATTGTTAGTGGTGTGCCTCGGGCGTGCAGGCACGGGTGATAGGCTATGAGGTGAGGAGGGCGCTCTTAAGGAGGCGTGCGCCTTTTGTGCCTCTGGCGCCTTTACCTATGCGCCTAAGGCGTGCCTCTGCACCTCTCATTCAATATTTTTAGTATTCTTTACCAATTTTTTTTTTCTTTTCTGCTCTCTTCCGAATTCCAAAAGTAATATTTAACCATATATATCCGTCAAACATATTTAGACAACTAGAGCTTGGAGTAGTTAATGTATCAAAGAAAAATAAAGGGAAACAAAACACAAAACAAAGCCTTTTCAAGTAGTTAGATGATGATGAAGATGAACTTAGTGTGTTGAAATTTGTACTTTAAGTGAGTTCTTTGAACTTTAAATTAGTTATTGTGATGTTTTCTACAATTTAGTCTATTTTTTTGTCTTTTTCACCCTTGTTTGAGGTGCGCGCCTTTCGCCTCGGCCCCTAAGGCACCCCTTGCGCCTTTGTGTGCCTCTCGCCTCAGAAAACTATGATAATGTGAAACGTGATTATGTTAATGATTGAATGAATTATTAAGAAATAATATAGTAATAGTGTAGAATTGCCTTTGGATTTTGACAGATTTTGGAGCCTAAAACGAAATATTTTGGGTTTTTGAAATAAAAAATTCCTTCTAGGGAAAACTCTTCCTAACATAAATAGTTTCATTGTTGTGAAGGAAAATGATAAGCGAACATATTGTGGATTTTTTACGGACAATATTTTTATTGAATCTAATCAAAATACCTTTTTTATTTTGGATCTTGAATTCTAACGTCATTTGAAATTCTTTATGTTACACTTTTAAATTTCTATCCTATATATTTTGGATTGTATTCTACGAAATATGATTGATTAGACTAGTTTGATTAAATTTGAATACAATTTTTTGTTTGGATTCATATATGAATTTCTTGAATTCGAATTTTGTAACTTTATAAAAAAACCACATGTTTACAACCTTTAACACTTTAAAATGATGACATGAGTTGATAAGTCCTGTATATTATTTTTTAGATAACTTTTTTTTTTCCCGATGGTAAGAGTACTCTCCTTTATTTTTAGTTTGCATAGAGAATAGTTGGTAATGTTCTCATCATTTTGTTGTAGGAACAAGTTTGGTGAACTTGACTTAAAGCAGCCAATGGATAGATTTTGTAGATTTTAAGTTGGGGCTCGAGATAAAGAGATGAGTTCTAATGGCTAATTTTGGGAGAAAAGGTTTGAAAGAGTTTTTCATAAAAGCTCGATTTACCTTTTTTGTAAGATATTCACTTCCTTTTTTAGTTAGACTTGTAACACATATCTAGTTTTCTAATTGTGCTCTATCTTGTCGATATAACTCAATGCAGTTCCCATTTGTTTTTACTTATATTTCCTTCAAATTAGTATTTATGGAGATAAACTCAATGATCTTGGTTAATGCTTTCATTTTAATTGTTATCACTTTGAGGTTTATAGCCTTACCTTTATTTTTTTTAATTGCTTGTTGATTTATAATTTATTTTCATGAAAAGATGTATTTCAATTAATTTGACAAAATAACTTATCCATGTTTTTCTATTGTTATTCATGGATTTATTCTGTGTAGTTATCATAACTGGTTGGGTAGAATATTATTAATTGTGATGTACTATCAGATCATCTTAGCCTGAGTCAATCAACAAAACTAAATTTCTATAATAGAAGTTGCGTCAAAGTGTAAGTGGTATCCCACCTTATAAATGTGCGGATTGTGATGATCGGGGTTTGAACTGGGATTATGCAAGTTTCTATTCTTGTGGTTTGTGATATCGGGGTTCCAACTTGAATTACACAAATTTTTCTAGTCTTTAGTTAAATTGTTTTCAAGGTGCCTAATATTATATCTTTAGTCAGTATGGTATATTAACGAATAGTAAATTTTGATTAAACATTGGATTTAGTTCATTTTATTTGGAAAAACACAAATCTTATCAGTGTTATCCCAATTAGCGTTGGAGAAATTAACCCAACTTGATGGGTTGGCTCGAAATATAGCATGGGACCCATTTAGTCCAACTCGATGAGCTGGTGGTCCAAATATGCCAGTTAGCAGAATTGACATGCAATATAAACTGTATGTGAAAAAAATAGGTTTGAGTAGGCAATGATTTCTTACCAGAACTAAGGTTGGGTTGGCTGACAACCATACTTTTTAAAGGTGCCACCCGAGGCGCAAGGTGCCAAAGGCGTGGGTTTTGAACCTTTGCATAGGTGAGGCGGGCGTTGTTGGGTAGTCATTTGTCTTTTATGCCGCTACCTATTCACCTAAGGTGTGCCTCACATTATCTTTTTTTCTTTTTCTGTCCATTTACTTTTTGAAATACATGTTCCGTATTTTTTTCAAGTAACATACCCATTTTTTCTTTTCAGTTCTCTTCCAAGTTCCAACATTAATATTTTACCATATATCAGTCAAACATATTTAGACAACTAGAGTTCGAAGAATCAAAGTATCAAAGAAAAAATAAAAACAAAAAAGGAAAAAGTACACATAACAGAGCTCTTCAAGTAGTTGGATAATGTTGATGATGAACTTAGTGTGTTGGAGTTTGAACTTTTAATTGAGTGGTTTGAACTTTAAATTTGTTATTGTGATGTTTTTTACATGATTTGTATTTTTCAATTATGAGCCCCTTGTTCAGAAGGCAGCACCTTGTGCCTTTATGCACTTCTCTCGCCCCTCAAAACTATGCCGACAACATTCATTGGCACAAAATTACCACCTCCAGTCCTAATAAGTCAGATGTTTGGTAATACTTATATTGCTACCGTTTTTAGTTTATAGGTTTTAGCCTCTTTCTATCTACTTGCTTGCTTGGTTAATAGTAACATAAAGTTTAGTATCACTAGTAAAAGTACACAAACTAGTTCTTATTATTTTTATTGAAACTAATATAATTCTCATGCTGCAAGAATTTACATTCATTTAATCTAAAAGTAGGAATAACTTTTTTGATTTGGTGGTTTGACATTCCAGTGATGATAACAAAATTCAATAGGTTGCTTCAGCGAAGAGCCATTAGCAAAGGAGTCTCCAAAAAGACCAGAGATGACGACTCAGCCATGCAGACTGCCTTGTATCGGGTGAGGTAGTTTGATCCAATGTATATTTTCTTCCAGGGCATTTTTTACTGAATAAAGTTGCTTCTTTGTTCTAACTTTGGAGTTTGGTGAATAAATTGTTGCTGTACACTAAAAGGTTGCCATTCATGTTCCCTTTTATTTATTTATTTTGGGTCATCTTTCATGTTGAATTTTCAAATTGTTTTCTTGGCCACAACCATGGTTGTATCAACAGGCACCATATCACTCAACCTTTTCAGGATCGATCCCCTTATATCAAGATATAATTTTAATGAGAATTGAGTTTAATTTTATATGTTGTGAACTTCTGATCTTTCTTTTTCTTTGTGCTGGAAAAAAGTTTGTATGGACATATAGATGGGGTCATTTTTAGCCAACAATTGTTGTAGAGGTTCTATATCCGAAAAATACAAATGTTCATGCATAAGTATATGATTGTGGAAGATGAAAAGTTCTCTTGAATCTAGATAACCCTTGCTTGGTTCACTAACTTGAGTATTTATTCATTGAGGCTTGAGCTGATTTTTAGTTTTACTGTGTTTATTTTTCTACTTGAACTTTTTTATCAATTATAATTTTCTGAATATCCTGGCTTTGTAGTTGGTTAATCGAAAACGAGTATTTCAATTTCCCACCTCCTCTCATAGCTTGTCAAGGTAATTGCTTCAATATCTTCCCATTCACGCATTTATAAAATGGGACTCTTGGTAGTAATCTTTACAAGCATTAGTTTTGTTGTGCTTATTAGAAAATAAAGTTCAAGTTTCTCTACATTCAGTTGAACCTCTTTCTTTCAGTGTCAATTTGACTATTCAGTACAGTGTAACCATATGTTCTAGGAGTAATCAGTGCGTTATATGTTCAGGAATATAAAGGATAACTAGAGGTTCCTAATTAGAGTAAAAATTAATATCTAAGAAGTAATGAACTTCCATCATTCCTGCATAAGATTTCTTGTTCATATATCAACTTTCCACTTAAGGCTATTACTTGCCTTTTTATGGGAATATCTATTGTTATGTCGTTAAATATCCATGGATTATTGTTCTGCTGAGTTGTATTTATGATATTATTATGTAGTCATGGACTTACAAATGCAGCTTTACATCATAAGATTTTAATTCAAAAGTCATGTTGGGATCATATGTTGTGTATAGGCTGGAAATATGCTTGGTAGCCATGGAAATGATCGGAAAAACATTATTGGCACGAGGGTTCAAACTGAAAATTCATTGAACTGCATTGAAGAAGGATTGGGGTTTGTGGACAAGCATGATGAAGAGCAACAATACATTGTTGATGAGACTGAACTCGAACTTGGAGCCAAGCTGAATGTGTATGTGAAGGTGATCCTGATATAATGGTTGGAAGATGCTACTGCGAGAAATGGTCCAAGCACTGGAGGTGCAAGGACATTAAAACAATGTCTGGGATTCACGGTTACGGATGGATGTATGCTATATGCGTTTCGAAAACCTGCTGTGACAGTGCGGACGAACGAAGCATGCTTGAACTGGCTGGCTGGTTACTATAACAGGAAGAGAGGGATAATTCATCTTTCTAGTCGAATTCATGTGTTGTTATCACATTATGTTTTAGTGTATGTTTATTGCTTTGAAGAACTAGAGTTAATTTGCAATGTATATGCTAAGTAATAAATTATGATGTTTCTTGCACGTAAATTTAACTTCCTCCTTTTGCTTAATAAGCCTTACAGCATCAAAACATATCTCCATTGTCCATTAAAAAGTTCACTTTTACGATTTTATTTTCTCATGTATTATGTACAGTAGTTGTATGGGTCGGGAGCTATGCAACTGGATTGATCTGATACAAGAGTGTTTATCACGCGCTCCACGTGTGTTTTATGTGTCCACGTATGCACCAGGTCTGTGCTTATGTTTCGAATCAAATATGAGATTCTTATTCATATTCGAAGACAATATTCGAATATGCATTCGAAAATGTGAAATTGAATTATTTTCCTCTGTTTACATGAAATTACAAATATATAGCATATGACATACATAATACGATATCTACATACTTTGTAAGTAATAAAACATTTATCAATTCTTTGCATCAAGTGACTCTGAGTCTCGATGGGAGAGAGTAAATAGGATGTAAAAAAACTATATGTATATATGTATATTATTCATTAAAATTATATATTATATATATTTATTTATTTATAATTAACCGAATATATTCATAACTACTTGAATCAAATATGGTTATATATTCATATACAAATAATATTCGAATCTGAAAAAATATTCTCATTTGAACTTTTATTCAATAACATTTATGTTTTTTTTCTTAAGTATATAAAGGTTATGATGTTTGTAAAAATGTTATACTAATATAATATAAAAGTTCAATTGTATTACATGACTTCTTATATTTAAAAATATTTAAGTAATATTACTTAAAGATTATAATTTTGTACATAAATGTTATACTAACATAACATAAAAGTTATATTTGTATAATATAAATGTTACACTATAAAAATAATAATTGTACGCAGACTCGGGCCAGACCCTTCCAACCCGATCAGCACGTGCCCACGTGCATGAATTTTGATCTACACTGATGGTTTATAAGAGCATTACTCTTTTATTTATATTATTTCTAAAAAGAATTCAACAAAATAAGATGGTATAAGATGTTAATTGCTTATTATAAGGGAGTTTGGCTAAGCTTAGAGGGAGTTTGGCTAAGCTTATAAGCTCCTTAAGGAGCTTATAAGATGTTAATTGCTTATTATAAGATGTTAAGTATTTATAAGCTCCTCAAAAGTGTGGCTAACTTTTAAAAATAAGATCTTATTTTATGAGCTTATAAGGATGTAAGAAGCTTATAAGCTATTTTTTGAAAAGTTGTGAAATCTCAACTTATTTCTAAAATAAGAACTTATTTTTCAAAGTTTTTGAGTAGGTCTTATGTGAGACCGTCTCACGGATCTTGCTGTGTGAGATGAGTCAACTCATGACCTACCCTTAACAATTCACATATGAATCTATGAAAATGGATTCAACATATGGGTAATAATGATTTATCTCACGAAAACTATCCGTGAGACCGTCTCACATAAGTTTTTGTGTTTTTCAAAATACCTTCAAATTTAATCATTGAAATTACACAAATGTCATTACTAACAACTTATATGCTCCACCATCTTATTTACACAAATACTTCAACAACTTATATTACACTTAAATTAAACATCTTATAAGCTCTAAAAACATCTTATAAGACATAATAGCTTATAAGCTCTAAAAATAAACTTAGCTAGTCTTATTTTTACCGTTCGGCTACTGCGCTTCGGTTCACATTTAAATTACATTTGAATTTTCATACAATGAGGGTATAATGTACAATTTAAAAGAATCTTAAAAGAGATAAGTAAAATAGCTGCAATCATGACTCATGAGGGGGTTTGGTACATATTATCCTCATAAAATTTGGTGAGCCCAAACTTGTTCATCACAAAGGTGGCTGTTTATTGAAATCAATCATTTATTCGATGAGAAGAAGATGATAATTATTTGTTGCCAGTCATTGGTGACATTTAAAAAATAGTATTGTTCCAGTGAATCAGTTGCACATGCAACTGGACACCCGTGGGTCAGGTTAGGTTAGGTCAAACAAATCCGATCAATCCGTGTATAAATTGGAAAAAATTAAATTCTGTTTTTTAAATTTATGCGGTAACATTTATATTATACAAATATAAAATTTATACTATATTAGTATAATATTTCTATACAAAAATCATAACATTTACTTAAACTTTTTTCAATATAAAATGTAATGTAATATAGTTGAAAACTTTTATTATAATAATTTAACTTTTATGTTATATTGATATAACCTTTATATACAAATAACATTTATGTACTTAAATAATAACATAAGAGTGATGTTAATATAACATAATTATTAAATTATTACAACATAAAAGTTTAAAAGGTATTTGAGCCTTTAAGTTATATACTTTAGTCTGTAATATAGTTGAAAACTTTTATGTTATAATAATTTAACTTTTATATTATATTGATATAGCATTTATGTACAACTATTATAACCTTTAAAAATAAAAAAAGTGATATTATTATAATATAAAAATTAAATTATTATAACTTGAAGGTTAAATTATTATAACGTATAGGTTTAAAAGGCTATATAGATTCATATTACTCTGTATATATAATACTATTATGATATAAAGGTTATGAATTGCAAACATAATATAAAAGATGTGAACATGACTAAAAGGTTAGACAAACATAAATGGTTAGGTGAAATGACTAAAAGGTTGGGAAGGGAATTTAGGGTTTGACCGTGATATGAGGGCGTATGAGATCAGAGCGTTTTGAGCGTGAAAATCACTTTCCTAATAGTATGACCCAAATCACTTTCCTAATAGTATGACCCAAATTGCATGTATCATAACTCATGCATTTAGTGTATAAAAAAATTATATTAACAAAATAATGCTCGACTTTTTTTTTTTCATTATTTTAAGTTGATTATGTTGTTTTGAAATTGTATGATCTCACTTTAGAACATATTCCTTTTTTTGAGAACTTCAAAATAATGCAAATCGATCCGCCACATGATGTTAGATATATACTTTCAAGGTATACGTGTATACTCTTAATGTATTACTTTCTACTCAATGATAGACATTAAATATATAATCTTCAGGTATCACATGTATATCCTTATATGTATTACTTGTTAATTCACTAAAGATATCGATTTTTTGTTCCGTAGGTAAGTAATACCTTAAGAGTATGAACTTGATACCTGAAAAATATATATCTAACACCGAACGGTAGGTCGAATCGGGGGCATGGATTAGAATCCATACCCTAGAGCATGCAAGACTTCTCTCAAAATAATGTTTTTGTATTTTCCATAGAAGTCTTAATTTTATGCCTTCATATATTCTTCTACTGTTTAATAATCCCAATTATATTAAAATTTAATCAATATCTAACATACTGATTTCAAAATGTAATTCTTTAGAACATTTTATTTTATCTTCATTAATTTCACCACAAAGCAAATAAATACCCCCACCTCAATATAATTGCGACCATGCAGTAGATTTATATGGGGTAATCTACTAAACAGAAAAACCCAAACTTTCAGGATAACTCAAGTGTCACACAGTTAGAACAATCCACCATGGACATATACATTCAATATATATAGATCACTGAAAGATAAAATAGTGAGTTATAATGAGAAAAACAGAGACACAAGTATTAACAACTAGTACCATAGTATGAGACCCTCAGCCATAGCAGCGAATAGGATCGTTGCAGCCTTTCTCGGTTGATTGCCTGAAACCAAATCGACCGCCCTTTGCAAGGTACTGCTGGTGATACTCTTCAGCTCGATAAAATTTCTTGGCGGGTAGTATCTCAGTAACGATCTTTCTGTTCAAAACCTTTTGTTGCTTGTCCCTCGACTCCACTGCTGCTTTCTCTTGCTCAGGTGTGTAGAAATATATTCCAGATCTGTATTGAGTTCCTACATCACCCCCCTGAATTGGGGCACCGTAACATCAGAAAGACCATACATCATCCTTATTACTTGTGACCTCTAGGAGAAAAAACTCAAACCCAAAACACTAAATCAGATATAGGATTTGTAAAGAGAAACAACAAGATCAGGTTAGCTGCACATAGTACATTGAAACAAAACTAGGACAAATATGGAGAGAATTTAGTCGGAGTATTTATATAGAGATTTTACTAAGGGCTTGTTTGGTCAGGTCCAACCAGATGTTTGGATTGAAGAAGACAAACCTGATACAAATTTCAGGCAAATGAACAAATCCCTTAACTGTGGGTTTATATATCCAACCTCCCACCGTCCCCGATTGTGTTATCATGAGTTGTGGGCCATGTAGAACTGGAGATCATTATCCCTATGACCCTTCAAGTATTATCTCAAATTACAAACTTCACCACTTCTACATCTTATGTTGTGATGTGTCAGTGTATGTGCGCACGCGTGTGAGTATGCATGCACTGAACATGGAATCCTATATAGGTTTGCTCATTTGTTTTTATATAATGTAGTAAAGTGATTGATCTCACATACAAAACTTATATTTGTTTAGTTGGACAACCAACAAATGCGTAAGATAAATTTAAGTCAAAATAATCAAAACTATTCCAGAGCTCTCAATATCCTGGCTCTAGTATTCAGAAACATTCCAATCTCTCTATTATCGGACTATCTCATGTCTCCTTTACTATGTTTTGTAGTACTTTTTTTTGGGTCTACTTTTGCATTACTTATCATTTCTTTTGTCGTTTTACTTATGCAGATATAGATATCTTTACTTTAAATAATATATAAAATCCTTCAATTCCAAACAAAAAGTTGAATTATATTTCCTTTTTTCAAACACACATGTCAAGACATATAACAATTTCCAGGATCAGTAATCAGCAGAAAAATTTGTTCACAAAGGATGCCAATAAGATATCGGGCATAATAGAAATCAATAGATACTGATATATGTAGTCCATATTGGACTAACACGTTAAGAAATACTTCATACTTCTATTGTTGATTATAAATGTATGTGCAGCTACTATGATGGGTATCATATCACTAACAAACATTAGGTTGAAGTAAAGAAATAATGCAAAAGTCGATTAACATGCGATGATATAAAAACAATAGAGTAGATAACTCTAATGATGGACAAGCAACTAGTCCATTCACCTAGTATCTTCAAGAGCATGGAATAGCTGTCTAATACACGTCTGGCTCACAAAGAAGAAATCTGACAGTATTGTACAAGGTGCAGAGTATGCTTAGTAGCTCCAATCATCCAAAACCCTTGGGTATTAAAGCACGAAAGGTGGTAATATGCACATACCAAATCAAGTTCAAGCAAGGTCGTCTTGAATGAGGAAAGACTTCATTTGAATTGAAGAAAGCTTGAAAAAAAGGTTGGAAAGTGAGCTGGCAATATATGTGGGATGCATGACTGGAGTGAATCAATAATCCACGAGATAAGGGGATAAACCCTTGTGGTTATTTTATAGGATATGGAGGTCTCTATCCTCTACAGTTGGATTACAGAGCCAAAATATGATTTTAAGTTCTTTAATAATATGACTTGATAAGTGGCAGCAATAGAATCAGGAACAATCTCTCCAGAAATCCAGCACCTTGTACCTAAATGATAGACTGATGACAAAATATTGCCACCAATACAGAATCTCAACATTACACACCCAAAAAAGAAAACAAATCTTGGGTTAAGAACACACAAACTAGGCTTAATTTTTTAATCAAAATGACTATCACATAAAAGTGATAATAATATAAGAAATCAAACCACCATTGAACTCAAATAGAAACCACATACAATCGCGCCCTTATATGAGTAAGCAATCAAATCCACCAATTCAAATTAACAAATTATAATTTACATTAAAATCAAGCATAAATTATAGTTCTGAGTAAAGCATAAGAATTATATCATATTAAATTTTCAACGATTTAAATTTTATTTCTCTCCTATATGTACATATATTTGAACGGTTCAATTCATCAAAAGTGAAGCTCCAAGTCCCATATTTTCTGATCCGTAGACTTATACTTTTCGATGAGTGGTATTTTCAGTACAATTTTTAGGACAAGTCCCATACTCAACCTTATATGTGTGTGACACAAAACATGTTTTCCAATGGTATTTTAAAGTCCTTGGAGTGATGCCCTCATCCGAATTTATTGCGGCCCCAAAAACTGAATCAATGCATAAAAAGGTTAATAAAAGCAACATTTATTTTTTGGTTCTATAAATGAATGACATTTGCTTGCAACCAATGACATAAATTTGTTACATGAATCCTCTCAAAGAATTTCAATATCCAAGCTATAGGTGAAGCATATTATGTCATTGGCTTTAAGATCCACGGATAAAGACTGTGAGGTGTTTTAGGTCTGCCTTGAGAAACCTATGTCAATACCATTTTACAGAGATTAGAAATGAACTACTATTCACCGTGTGTAGCTCTTGTTATGAAGGTGAACTAAAGAAAAAACATAATTTAGAAGGAGAAAAAATGAAGATCATTCTGTTTCCTTATTCAATCAAAAGCTTAATGTATGATTTGGTTTGCATGAGACCTACATTTGCATTTACTACAGGAAAATTAACAATATCAGAGTAACCAAGTAAAGAGTTGCAAAGAAAGTGATAAGTTACATTCAAGGAAATAAAATGCATGCTTATATGAAGGCATTACATGAAGACAGAGAAGCAATAAGAAAGTCATTAACTACTCAAATCCTAGTGATGAATCCAACAAATGAACATCATCGTACATTTTCTATCATGATGGAAGGTGATCAAAGAGAAGCTGCCCTTGACTGTAACTTCCCACGGCTAACTTTTTTTTTGAACAGTATAACAAATAACTCATAAATCAAGAGTACAGGAGGTACTCAACCCATATACAAAGGATCCTCATTTACAATTACACTTCCCCTGTGCAAACTGTGTATCCTTTACTTTGAGAATCCTTTAAAATCTGGCAGTTAGAGTGTTTAATATCCAAGCTTAGAGCTGTCAATTCTATTTTTAGGCCAATTAAAATTTTCCACGTCTATAAAGTCATTGTCTTTATGGGCAAGATTCAAGAATAACAAAAGTGAGTCAAGTATGCTAACTTGTATTAAGCAGTTAGCCATTAAGGAGCATATTAAAGAGAAAATGATGGTCTCTCAGGAAAAACCGCTGAATCGACAATTGTTAATCCTTTCACTATGGCATAACCACCATTAAAATTCAAGGATCATCTGGAGAAAATAGAACTTAGTTCGACATTTATGATTGCTTGCATACAATTTATGAATGACCCATATTGTTGAGGAATTTCTCTATAATCAGATGAACTTTAAATTGAAAATGAATAGGACCAAATTTACTAAGTGTTGTTATCCTATAAGCCATAAGGAATAACAATTTGGCTTGACAAACTCAATACAATGTCATATGGATAAGGTAAATCTCATTACTAGGGTTTTTTTTATACTGATGACTATTACATATATTTCTTAAGATAAGAGTTTCATGTACATATTTATAAATGCATAGTGATTCTGATTCATCGTGTGTCAAGGGACCAGGAGTTTCCATGACTCCAGTGAAACGTACTCAACGATTGTAGCTTTAAAAGGTGGTGATTAAAGGTCTTTTGAGATGGGAGACTTTTACAGATAGCTCTAAACTCAGCCATTCTCGTAACACAGAGAGACTAAAAGTGCCATAGCAGTGTTAAAAGAGAGACAAGTGGCTGATTATCAATGGCAGATAGTTCCAATCTTGAGCGATACCCACTAAATTTAATCAGTGTCTTGGATAAAATTTCATTCCTAATGTTAAGATTAGATGAGAAGGACATCAGACTCCTGTGAGATAATTTAATATGATAATATATTAAACCCAAAAAAAACAAGATTAACATTAACCAAGATAAATCTTCCATCAAACTTGGACAAAACAATTGAAATGGGATTCATCTATATATTCCACAAATACGATCCCTTTACTCAATGATGCTTTTAGCTCAATCATAACCAAAACATGACAATCAATTAAGTAGGAAAGCACCCGCAAATCACAAATGAATAGCACAAAAACATAGAGAAGAAAGCCACTAAAACAACTCATCGAGGTGGAAATCAAACTCATTATAACAGCACTTATTCGAGGAAAGAGAAAAGAAGAAAAAGGGAAAGGAACCTGGCGATTAAGAGTAGTGGGATCATGCCTGGCCCAGAAAACATCAAGCAGAGCATCATAGCTACACTCTTTGGGGTCATACTGGACCCGAACCACCTCGGAATGGTTGGAGGTGCCTGAACACACGTCCTCATAGGTGGGGTTATGGAGATATCCTTGAGTGTAACCAACCTCGGTCTTAGTGACACCAGGGACCCTCTGAAAAGCTAACTCGACCCCCCAGAAGCAACCGGCCCCGAATTGGGCGAATTGCTGCCCTGGAGCGGGGATATCGTCGTCGGGGCCGAGGGCGATGGAGGAGGAGGAGGCGTCCGCCGGGGACTCCGCCGCGGAACGGCCGCCGAATCCCAGCTTGTTGAGCCAGCTCATTCTGATGGGGGAGGGCTTGAGGGAGGGAGTTCGGGGGGAATTAAAGGGCTTGAGAGAGGGTGCTTTGGGGATGGAGAAAGGGGGCTTGAAGAGGGAAGAAATGGGCGTAACAATGGTGGTTGTGGTGGTTTTGAGGAGCATTTTCAGAGAAGAGATTTCGTGTTGGGTTTACTGTGTGTTTTTGTGGGTGTGAGAGAGAGAGAGAGAGAGAGAGAGCGAGCGCAATGTTAGTTACTCTTTTCATGAATCATGATTTTTTGTTTCACCATTTTTCTCAAAATTCTTTTTCTTTTTATAAAATGAGAGAAATAATAAGTCTTTTTCTTGATAATTTAGAAATGTAATTTTTTTTTTTTTTTTGTGTTAACCTTCTAGAAGTATAAGTTGATAGTTAAACAAGGTATTTGATTATTACGTTAGATAAGATATACAAATGTAATTATTTTAGTGAAATATTCTAAAATAGTTCGAGTATAGAATAAGAACAAAACCCTTATGAATAGATGAAAAATAAATCATACAAATCTCAAAACACAAGATTATTAATAAAAACAAATGTCTCAATGACCAAAAAAAAAAAAAATCCTAAATTATCTTTTTTTTCTATCATGTAAAATAAAACTTTTCTTGACATCATCGTCTTTGAATTTATCAAGTGCATATGGGATAGAGCAAATCCATTTACTTCTGCTAAAATGGATACTTATGAATTAATTACTTAAATATTCATATTAACAATATAGTATTAGTTCAATTAGTATTTGGTGGAATTAATGCATTTGAGTTTATTAGACAAACACTCATTGATTGTTATCGAGATTAACTACATTAAATTAATCATTACTACATACTTATTGAACATACTGTATTATTTTTGTATGAATGTGGAATGCGACCATGGACTAAGAATTCAATTATCATCAATTTGGTTCTTTACTTTTATCCATTAATTGCATAGATGATCTTCAATATATTGCACATATGAACTACTATTACAATTGAAAACATACAAGTAAAGTATATAAAAAGATGGGTACTAAGCCTCTAAATTGTCCAAAGTTTTGGACTTACCATTAAAAAAAAATTAAATACAAAATTCGTTAAACAATGTAAATTGTTGCATTTTATTAACTAATCAGTTACAATAAATTGGATCGTCTTTCACCTCTCAAATTCATCTAATTATGCTTACAATACTTAATTTAAAATATTAAAATTAAAATTTTAAATATATTCGGAAGACTAGAATTAAAATTATAAAAATATTGTTTTAAGGAAAAGGGTTTTAGAAATTATCTGAAATTCCATAAAAAGAATTATAATTGTAATATTTTTTTATATTAGAATATATATTATTTTTGTACGGGTAATCTGAATTTTTTTAGAATTTAAAACACAAAATGCAACACTATTGATGATTTAGTGGGTTATATATAACAACAAAAAAGTTTGGTGGATAAATTGCACAAATTATAATAGTTTAAAGTGTTTAGTGTAATCACTTTAAAACAAAATTTAAAAGAAGCTGACTTATTCAATATTCTGGTATAAATTAAGGATGATAATAATAGTAATATGATAACAATAATAAAAGACTTGTTTTTTTAATAATGATAAAAAAAATATGTTTGTTTATGCTTAATTAATCCACCATTTAATTAACTGAGTAAATCCTATAAAATAATTTGGGAATTCATGATAAAAAAACCATGAGTTTTAATTTTTTTAAGAAGTAATTTACGTGGACATTTTGGAGTCATCTAGTTCATTTTTTTTATATGCTCATGTAACATGTAGATAGCAATAGCATGTTGGGGAGGGTGCACATTAACATACGTGGAGTTGTCAACACCAAGCAATTACTTCCCACCTACACCATATTACTCCTGCGCCTTCTTCTTTTTCTAAAACTTCTATATATCTTATTTGGAAAAATACTCAAATTCCCATCACGAGTAACTTATTATATCCACGTTTACGTGTAATGATTTTGTTCCTTCATTATATGAAAAGTAAAATTAATTGATATGATTGAAATTTGACAAATCAGCGTAGATACATATTACTATATGTACAGTGGATAGGATATTAAGACTAGACATTTTCTATAACTGTAAAATCAAAAAAATAAATTATAGTTTTCTTTAAATTGTTTTTAACAGGTGGTGTTCAATAGTGGAAAGGAAATCGTTCTTTCATTATATAAAAAGTAAAATTAATTGATATGATTGAAATTTGACAAATCAGCGTAGATACATATTACTATATGTACAGTGGATAGGATATTAAGACTAGACGTTTTCTATAACTGTAAAATCAAAAAAATAAATTATAGTTTTCTTTAAATTGTTTTTAACAGGTGGTGTTCAATAGTGGAAAGGTTTTGAAATTTAATATTATTTTGTATTGTTTAAGTATCAGTTTAAAATCAAAATGATGAAATTTAAATTCACATTTATTCGAACATCATAAATCATGAGTGGATCTATATATGTGGAGCAGCCCAGTGAATATTATATATATATAGGCCAAAAGTTATATTTTAAGTGACTTCAATCTAAGAACTCAACTAACCTATAAAAAATAGAGTAGATGTCTCGTGAATCAGGTGCACCCGGGTTGAATTTGGGTTGGGGGACCGCATTTTTTTCTTTTTCGCAGATAATTTTTGAAAAAAAAAGTCACATACCAATAGGTTATGTTAGACATATCTTTACGTTTAGTTAGACATACCTTTAAGCTATGTTAAACATATCAGTTCTGCCCAAATTTCATGTCTTGTCTTTTTTTGGCTTAATTTTTGAATTTTGGCACATACCACTACATTATTTTAGACATACCTTTACGTTGTGTTAGACATACCTTTATGTATACTTAGACATACATTTGTATATGTTAGACATACTTTTGCATATAGTTAAGCATACATTTATATATGTTAGACATACCTTTGTATATAGTTAGACCTACCTACACACACACACATATATATATATATATATCTCGACATTTTGTGATATTGGTTTTTGTCTCAATAATATTTAATTAAATACAAAATTGACTGGTGTTTATATACTTTTAATACACATTTCAATTTAATTGTTATTATATATATTAAATAATATCAATCAACAAAAAATATTATCACGCAAATATTTTTTCGATAGATTATTTCAATAAAAAATAATTATCGTCAAGTTATTGATATTATATAAAATACAATATTGTAAAATATTGATAGTAATTATAGACTGTCCATATATATTATTGTGCATAAATCAATAACGAAAAAAATGTAAATATATCAATATTATCATGTTGTTATTTATCGATATATATTATTGAACAAAAATTAATATCATAAAATATCGATATTAATTGCGGATAATTGATAAATATTATTGAGACAAAAACCAATATCATAAAATGTCGAGATATATATATATATATATATGTGTGTGTGTGTAGGTAGGTCTAACTATATACAAAGGTATGTCTAACATATATAAAAGTATGTTTAACTATATGCAAAAGTATGTCTAACATATACAAATGTATGTAAGTATACATAAAGGTATGTCTAAGACAACGTAAAGGTATGTCTAACAAAACGTAGTGGTATGTGCCAAAATTCAAAAATCAAGCCAAAAAAAAACAAGACATGAAATCTGGGCAGAACTGGTATGTTTTACATAGCTTAAAGGTATGTGTAACATAACGTAAAGATATGTCTAACATAACCTATTGGTATGTGATTTTTTTCAAAAATCATGTGCGAAAAAAAAAAAAAGGTGCGGTCCCCCCAACTGGGATCCGACCCGGATCCATGCACCTGATTTACAAGAGACCTACTCATATTTGTTTGAGAATTGAGGATTTTATAGGATAAAATTATATTATAAATGTCAAATCAATATCGAAAAACGTGGATTGATGAAGTATTTAATTATAAAGAGTTAGTCTCCTATGCAACTGGTACACATACAATTCGGGTCGAGTTTAGGTCGATCTAGATCCGCGCACTTTTTTTGAATTATTTTTTTGAATTTTATTTTTTCGCTTCAAACTGTTACCTTTATGTTATATGAGTGTGACTTTTATGTTATATAAGTGTGACCTTTATGTATAAATATAATGACATTTATATGCTCTAACTTAGAAAAAAAAAAGGAAGAATTTTAGCAAAATTTGTACATATTTACCTTTATGTAATATTAGCTGCACCTATTTTCATCATAAACGTGTGCTGAATTTTGAAAACTTCCATTTTTTTCAAAGTCATGGATCATGAAAGTAATAATATTTGTACATAAAGGTCACAATTGTACATAAAGGTCACAACAATACAACATAAATGTCTCAATATGAAGCGAAAAAACCTGAAGATCTTCAGTTTTTTCCTAAGTTACTGAACATAAAGGTCATAACATTTATATATAAAGATCACAATTATATAACATAAAGGTCACATCATTACAACATAAAGGTAACAACCTGAAGTGAAAAAAAAAGGAGGGGAAACCCAGGTGCGCGGATCCGGATCGGGTCACCCCAGTTACACCGATCCAGATCTGTGCACTGGTGCACAAGAACATTTGTGAATTTTGTAAAAAGGTGGGTCGTTGTGATAATTTATTTTGAAAAATTATATTTGATGACA
This sequence comes from Scutellaria baicalensis, assembly GCA_005771605.1. Classification (NCBI taxonomy): domain Eukaryota; kingdom Viridiplantae; phylum Streptophyta; class Magnoliopsida; order Lamiales; family Lamiaceae; genus Scutellaria; species Scutellaria baicalensis. Next base: position 71,171,783 of record CM016721.1, on the reverse strand, counting down.
ATTGAATAATTAAATATAGATAGTAATGTGTTCGGATAATATGATCCGAATTTAAATACGAAAACAAACATATTTTAGGATTATAAAGTCGAAATAATTGAGAAGTGAATCCCTTTCCAAACATACCATATAGTTATTGAAGAAAAGAAGTAGAGGATATATAACTAATGTATCCATTAACTCAATTTGATCCAAACAAATTATACTCAATTATATTATTTATATGCATATTTTAAAAGAGTTAAAGAAAAATTAAAGGTAAATAAATAAATTAGAAACCAATCATTGAAAACTCAAAACACTTAGAACAAAGCAAATCATCAAATTTCTTGATCTTATTTCTTGCTTGCCTCAATATACCCCATCAATCAGAAAGCAACAAAACAACATACATGTTATAGAGGAAGTATATATAAAGTGATGCACACATCTGATGAAATCATGTTTCAATACACTAGTCATGAAATAAAACATCATGTAATGAACAATACAAGCAAGGAACAGAGAAGTGCTAGGACAAGAGACTCTAATCTACAAGTAATGAGGAATGAAGAACTGGAAGGAGTATCGGACTTAGACGAGCCAGGAGGGAGAGGGGCTGTTCCCCCGGGCTGAGCCAGAGGCGCCCCAATCGGAGACGAGGCCTCATTACCCACAACGTTAACATGAAGTTTCATGCCCCCAAGACAATGCAACCTGTTCCCACACACGAAGAACCTATCCCCGGGCCTTGTAAGGACGAATGTTGTGTTCCCATTACTACTCGATTGTAGTACATTGGTCGTGTTGCACCCCTTGTAGTTTTCCTTGCTAACCTCACTCACCGAATGGTATTGTGAATATTGGAACACTGCATACGTAACTCAACACATGAAAATCACATAATAAAACAGGGGGGGAGAGAGAGAGAGAGAAGAAGATTGAGGTTACATAAGGTATCACCAACGGCAAAAGTCTTGTCGTTCGCCCATGAGTCGAGATCAGTGCTGATGTCCCAGCCGGCGTTGCCACCCACGGTGTAAACGCTACTTGCTGTCGATGAAGTTGTTAAGGAATATAAGAAAAGCAAAGTGAGCAGTGTCTTTGCCATTATGAAGCTGGGAATGAAACGTGGAGTTTGATGCTACTTATAAAGCATGTAAAGCTGGTTGCTGCTCCTCGTTAGATTACCTAACACCTTGTAAGAAATTTAACTTTAAATGATATTTGATGTTATGTTATGTCATATTGTATTAAAACTTTGTTAATTTTTCAAGTTTGTTGGCGAGTTGGCAGGAAGTTCCAACTCCCAACCCCTTTGAAGAATTAATTTTCAGAATGAAAAATGTTTTAAGACATTTCTTTTAATGTAAATGTCTTATCTATATTGGTTTATCTTAATCAGTGGGAAATATGTCCCATCAGGAAAAATGAAGCAGTATATCGTTTAAAGCTATCGTTACTGTACATGTCTTGCTAGTTTTACTATAACTGGCTTGTGGGTTTTTAATTAATGAATTCAAGTAGTTGATATTTAGGGAGAATAAAAAAAACAAAAAAAAAAAACATGAACATAATCACATGTTTGTGTCTGAAAAATGAAATCATAATGACAAGTCAAATAGATAGAGATTTGCTTACCAGAAAAGAAAATGAATTCCCCATACAGAAGAGAATATTTTCAATAAATGAGTAATGATATCAAAGACTTCACATATTGAAGACAAATCTTTAAAAAGTCAATTTAGAAAAGAAACTAGGATCTAGGAAGCACAGTTCTATAACACACTCAACAGTGGCATAGCTTTCCCAGCTCTAATAAACCATCACCAATTCAAGCATCGGGAAACAAACGCCAAAAAGAGAGCAATCCTCGAAGCAGAGATCAGAAAAATCGATCATCATATGGGTTTGATCTTGAAGTTTAGTGAAATCAGAGAGAAGACGAAACATTTTAGGTCCTGCAACAGCAAACGAGGAAAGGTCAGTTGGTTCTGAGATCTGGAATGAAGCAATATTCCATTGGGGTTGCTATGTTTGAGGAAGTTTAACAATCAGTAGGAAAATACAAATTGCAAGATATGTGGCGAAATTCAATAATCACAACACATAAGAAACCAAAATTTAACAGAAAGAGAGTAATTAAAATCTTCTTCCAATACTTTCATTAATTGATATAATCAGGATGAATTTGCAATTGGATGACAGGCTCCAAATAAGAACATGTATAATCAGACACAAAAGAAAGTTATCTAAACAACTTTTACAACATAGCTTTCAAAATCAAACCACCACATAAGAGAAATTACACAAAACTAGGAAAAGCCCATGCTCCATTAATCTTTATATGAATAGGGTATGCAAAAATTAGCCAATACCGAAAACATATACATTACCCCTACCTTTTTCCCACCATATTGGCTCTATAATTGATCAAAACAACACAAACTTAAGCTCTAGGCAGTTCCCATTCATATTTTCATTCTATCGTCTTGATAATGCAGATATAAATCGAACTAAAGACCTCTTAATCATAGCCCAGAAGCACTAACATTTTGTACTCCTATCAAAATGTAATCCAAAACAGCACCATGTCATCATCTTTACAAAAAAAAAAAAAAGAGTTCATCATAGTATAGAACACATTATTTTCCACATAAAAAGAGTCCCTCCAGGTTTTTTAGCGAAGGTTCCCCAAGCAACAATGACGACCATGCATGCTAACCTTCTCTTCAAGAGATGGCAACAGAACCTATGCGTCTATAGTTATATAAAAATCTGGCAGCTAATATTGGAAAATAAATATTCATATATTCTTTTTAACTAAAGAAGCAATCTGAACAGAAAAAATGAACCTGAATGCAAATCACAGTTTACCAAGTATAATACTAATACTCTTTCATTTCAATACTTCTTCCTTTCAACCACCATATAAGCTTCCAGAAATTCTTAACCCAAAATATGCACACTAGTATATCAAACAAAAAAGACTCAAATACATGACAGTTTCATCTATTCATAGCAAGCTTCATATTCATAGATATCATGAGAAATGTTCAGATTTCCCTACTTTATCCTCCTTGAAAGCACACAAATAACTATGAGCTACTTCGATAATTTCCAGAGTTCTACAGATACATGCCTGAAGCCCTAAAACATAGAATTCAAGCCCTCCACCACATAAACCCTAGCCAAGTCACAATAAACACTAACAGCCCAAATGCATACAAGAAATTTTACCTGAACAAGATAATAGAAGATTCTCAAACCCTCAGGATCTTTACTAGTCTGAACGTCCATAAGAGAACCAATCTTCGACGTAGTGAAAGAGATATGCTCGTTCCCCATCACAATCTCCAGCTCCTGCCTCCCCACACGGTCAGGCTCCGGCCAATTGTTGTCATCTTCCTTCATTATCTGCAAACGAAAACCCTAATCAATTCCCTCGTTCAAACCCTAACAACAAGAAATACTCGGGGAAAATCGAAATCAGTAGTTGCCTCGGAATCGGCTACGATGCGGCGGCACTCCTTGAGGACGGCTGGGGTGAGGAAAACCTCTTTGCGAATCATAGTGTCGTTCTTGTAGTTGGAGTTGTTGGCGTATCGGAGCTTGCCATCAGGTCGAAACTCGAATTCCAAGAACTCGTGCCCGAATTTTCCCTTGTGACCTACGTAGTAACGTAGGTAGAACTCTCCATTATCCTCTCCATCGGCCATTGTTGCTGCTTCAAGGTTTCGCCTTTCTGCTTGTGCGAGGGAGAAGAAGAAATAGCAGGGTTTACAAATTTATGTGTTTTTTTCTCTCTCTAATCTTATAATGTGGATGGGCTTTCTTTTATGGGCTCGGGTTTTAACTAATTGAAGTCCAAGGTTCCAAGTTAAGCACTTTAGGACTAGAAATCCAGCCCAATTTCATTCATTTATCTTTTAACTAGTAGTGTACATGTGCGTTGCACAGTGTGTTATATATATAACTATATATTAAAAAAATATAATAACATATAAAATGTAATGATTATTATTTTAACAAAAATATATTGATATTTTTTTAATTTGTATTAATATAAAGCTAGGTATTTTAATTTTAAATTTATGTCATTATAAATAATTATATTCGAAAATATTAGAAATTTGAAATATATAAAGTAATTTATTAATCTATGGATTAAACAAACAAATTAAAAAAAATTGTGTCAGAATATTACATGGGTAGTGAAATTTTAAAAAATAAATTTAATATCAAAAAATAAGTTATATGTATTTGAAACGTTATGATTTAAGTATTGAGATAAATAAATTTATATTTTATTGGCATTTTATAACTATAATTACATAAGTATTTTAATAAATTTTTTTGGTTCAACGCCACATATAGCTCATTTATTTTAAATCAAATAAAAAATTATATCAACTTATCTAATAATGAAAATCTCTCTTGCTATCTATTTAAATGAAACAATTCAAAATTGGACTTAATCTACACATTTTGAATAAAAAAAAATTATGAATAATAATTATAAGATTGATAAGTCAATATATCAGGGACTAAGAATGATGAAATTTTAATTTGTGAAAAACCAGAAAAATTACCTCTGTCCAATCCCTTATGCCACCTCAATTAATCAGAATATAAATATAAATAAAATTTGACAATAAATAAATATAAAATAAGAAAGATAAAATAAAATATTTGTATATTTCAAATGAATAAGTTGATTAACTTGCAATAATAATTTTAATCTAATTTTTTCTATTTGATATGTTTTATATGTGTAATCTATTAGGTACGCCTATAATATTTTTTTTTCTACATTTTAATATCAATTTACAATAAATTAATATTATATATCATAAAAACATTTAAAAATGAAAAATCATTGAAGCCCACACACATACATTTCCATATTTCAGTTTGATAAATTTTATATGAATATTAAATTTAAGATCATTAAATAATGATTGATTTTATATATTATATATTTAAAATAGGGTAAATTACAAAAAAACAACCCTATCTAATCTGTTTTTTTTTTTAAAGATTGTCACTCAATCTTTCTGTGATTTTGCCGATTGCAAAACTTCCGATCATTTTTCCGGCAATCAATTAAATTTTTTCACTTTGCAACCCAAACTTTAATTTTTTGTCCAATCTCAAATCATGATTTTTTTTTCGCTTCACACCTTTATGTTATATATATGAGTGTGACATTTATGTTATAAATGTGATCAATATTCATAAATAAATATCAAGGAAATATTGGTCAAAATTGGTGAAATATATGTAAAACGGTAAAAATCGATGGAATATCAATAAATATCGAGAAAATATCAGAATATATTGGTAAATATAGGAAAAATAACAATAAATATATGTACCCTATTTCCATCGATATCGATATTTTCACGATATTTCCGTGAATTTAAGTTACCTATATTTTCACCGGAATCGAAATTTTCATTATTGGTTGCAATCTGATAAAAACACAAAATTCAAGTTGCAATTAGATTTAAAAAAAAAAAAAAGAGGTTAGGTTGCAAAGTGAACAAATTAATCTCCATTTCCCCGGAAAATTTGCAATCGACAAAACCACAGAAAGATTGGGTGGCAATCTGAAAAAAAAAAAAAAAGATTAGGTTGCAATTTGGAAAAAAGTCGAGAGGTGGAGTTTGTTTTTTGTAATTTACCCTTAAAATAAGTACTTAAAAATAAGATGAGCGATAATAAATATATAATCTCTTATTTCATCTTATTTCATCTATTTATTTTTTTAATTGAAATTTTTATACAATAAATATTAAATTGAGTATCATAACTGATTTCTTAAATTAAATATTTATTTATTTGTATTGAATTTCTTAAAATACAATAAATAGGTTTATTTATTTTTATTTTTATTGAGTTTCTTAAAATACAATAAATAGATTTATTTGTATTTATTTATATTGAATTTCTTACAATAAATACAATATGAAAGCAATTAATAGGTTTCTTAAAATAATAATTATTTAATAGGTAGATAATTTATTGCAGTTATTTTTGGCAGGATATCCTGCTTTTATATATATATAGATTAGCAAAGGTTACATTTGAGTTTTAGTATTTTGTCTTCCACTAAAGTTATCTTCCGTTTTTTATCCTATAAAAATGCAATTTTCAATTTAGGTAATGTAATTAACAATTTTGTCCAATTTTGATCATTTTCCACCAGATTTTCGATTTTCCGGCTACATCCTAGCGAGTGCACTACATTCGCCCCAATCTGTAGCCAAAACCAATAATCCGGCGAAAAAAGGACAAAAATTGCATAAGATTCTCAATTAAAAATCGAAAAGTGCATTTTTACAGTAAAAATGGACAGTAGCTCTAGGGAGGACGAAAATTGAGTTTTTCCCTATAAATTTGGGTTAACTACATCAAAAAACCAAACTTAAGTGTAGTTTCAATTGCAACATAAAACTTTTGACTACAATACGACATTTAATTTAACATTTGTTTAAATTCAAGGCATGTTAAAGGTTTTGGGGCTCTAATCACTGACATAGAGACCACATTGTATAAGCTAATTATTGATGTATGAATTTACATGTGAATGATGATTGTATTTAATATTGACAATTAAGTTATACATGATGGGTTTCATGTTAGCAATTGAAGCCCGACAAATCCAAATATATCTTGATTGAAACAAGTATCAAATTGAACTTCTTCTTTTTTGTTACATTCAAAAGTTTATGTACCAAATGAAATTAAACACTAAATTCATGTTTATTAAGTAATTAACTGTAAATTTTATGGTTGTGTTTGGATATATGAATTTGAAATGAATAAATTTTAAATACATTTAAATTAAATTTAACTCAAAAGCCATTTATTATATTCAAAGGTTAACTCAAAATAAAAGCTATGAACTTCAAATCAATAACGATGCAAAAGACAAATAGATTTACTACTATAAATTCAAGTCCCTTCATCCAAACAACACAACTTTGGATGAAAAGATTTGTAATACAAGATTTAAAAAAAATACACTTAAAATCCACTTAAATTTTAATAAATTCAAATTCCACTCATATTCATTTGCTAGTTTCACTTTCATATCATATCTCAAATCTTACTATCCAAATAATTGAAGTTGCAAATTAAGTTATAAGGGCAGCCCCATTCTTTTTTTTTTAAAGAATAAGATTAAACTATTGTCAAAATATATTAAAATAAAATCAAAATATGTTGAGTTGATCATATGATAGAGACAACCTATTCTTCTCTATCCATTTTTATTGAGAAATGTTCTCCTCTGTAATAATACAGACCTAAAATTTATCACTATATTATTCTGTATAATAATCTAAAAATACTCTAAAAACTATGAATGTTAGATAAGTACTGTTGTAGTAGTAATTAAACATAGTATCATCACTACCTCCTATAGCACACATTTTAAATTGTCACATGAAACCAATGTGCACAACGTAATTAATAGTCCTTAAAATCCAGCAATACCCATTCATTAGAAAATCTAGATGTGTTACTTGGGATTCAATAGGAAAAAAAAGAAAGAAAAAAAAAAGAAACTTGCAAAAAATATTAAAAAAAGAAAAATACATATTTAAATTAGATTACGTTGAACCACATGTTTCTAAAACATCAATTAGGCCCATAAATAAAATTAAAACAAAACCCACAAAAGAGTAACAAAACCTCCCAAATCTGAAGCCAAATGTATTGGTGAACAGCGCAAAGGGCGCGAAGTTTACTTTTACTTTTTCTACCAGGATAAATTTCATAACAACATACAATATAACAACTCTTTTATTTCAATATCAATTTCGGATCCAAAAGCTAGCATGTATCGATCAAGCAGCGCGAGTCGATTTTCAGATGATCAGTACAGCTACTATTCGTCCTCGTCTCCGTCGGCCAAAGTGCCGACGGCTCTGAGAGCCCTGTCTCAGGGGCACGGTGAGCTGCCCGTCTACGAGCCTATGTCGGAGGCAGCTAAGAAGGAAAAGGCCCGCTCCAACTTCACGGACAAGGCCGTGCATGTCATTCCCTTCCTCCTCCTCCTCTGCGCCTTCATCCTCTGGATTTTTTCCAATTCTGGTTCCTCATCCTTCCTTTTTCCTTACGAATCTTTTGTCATATTTGATGTTTTGATGTGATTATGTTGTGTTGTGTGCAGACATTGATGTGAGAGGAAGTTCATTAGCTGGAAAAGTGCATGGAATGGCGACTACCGGGGATTTAGCCAGCGATGGCACTGGACATTTACCTCTACACCTTGGAGATCTCTCCCATCCTGCTTAATCTTGCAAACGAATCGAATCAAATCGAATATTATATATTATATATTATATTTGTATTTAATTGATTTAATGGATATTCATATTTGTTTACTATCTCAATCACATATCGGATTCATTTCGATTCATTGAATATTACATACGAATTCGAAAATTTATATGATTTTTACAGAAAAATCTTATTTCTTTCACATAACCAATTTAATTAAATTACAACCCTGATCCTACTAATCTAAGAGAGATCATATAATTTTTTTTTTCACAACATACTTCATATATTCTTTTGGTCTCCATTACAAACAAGATCTAGAAAGTACAGTGAAGGCATCTCTGATTGCTTCAAACATGAGAAACTAACATTAGTCTTTGAACTAGAATGAAACAACTTCTTTATCTCTTTACACCATGCCATGCAATGGTGTCAACATATGGTTTGATACACAAATACTTTTATAGAACAGTTGCACGGATCCGAAATCCGTACAATTGGATCGACCCGCTCACGCGCTCCAAATACGCGCTCTCACGCGCGTCCGACCCGCTCCCACGCGCCTAGGTGGATGCACTCAAATCCACCCAAATTCGCTCGTTAAGGATACCTTTAGATGATGTTAAAGATACCTTTAGGTGATGTTAATGATACGTTTAGGTGATATTAACAATACCTTTGAAATCCTAATTCCAAATTACATACATTTACGTTATGTTAATAATACATTTAGATGATGTTAAGGATACCTTTAGGTGATATTAAATATACTTTTGAAATCCTGATTACAGGTTACATACATTTACGTTATGTTAAGGATACTTTAGATGATGTTAAGGATACCTTTATGTGATGTTAACAATACCTTTGAAATCATGATTTGATACCTTTATAATTCGCTCCAGGTCACATACATTTACGTTATGTTAAGAATACATTTACGTTATGTTAGAGATTCATTTATGGTATGTTAGAGATATCTTTGTGTGCAAAACGTGTAACAAAACTATGTTATGGATAAAGTATCTCTAACATAACATAAATGTATCCCTAACATAACCTAAAGGTATGCCTAACGTAACGTAAATGTATGAAATCTGGGCATAAAAGTATCATTAACATAACTTAAAGATATTTCTAACATCACCTAAAGGTATCTTTAACATAAACTAAAGGTCCTGACCAAAATTTCAAAAAAAATAGCGCGAAAAAAAAATGGGTCGGGTAGCCCATATCCGACTCGGTTGCATGGATCTAAGATCCATGCAATCGATACACATGAGAGTTATTCGGTTTGATATTGTTTTAAAGTGTTAATGTCAACAAAACTTGGTACGTTTGTTTGGAGATTATGTAGGATTGAGAAAATCCAACTCTGAAATCATAGGATTTGTAAATAGAGGTGGATAGTTAAGATCTGTTTGTTATGAGATTTTATAGGATATGATAATTACTGTAGATGTTCAAATCAATTTTGGAAACAGTACTACGGTAGTAATAATTGGATGTTAATAGTTCATAGAAATTTAGGTGTGTATATTGAAATTTGTTAAGTAGAAATGCTAAAAATACAGCCAGTGTGTGAAGAATTTCATTTCTCTCAACAATGAAATATTCAACATTTTAATGATAAATACATAATGAACAATTTTCACCAAAATTAAAGTGACTTCTCCAAATAAATTTGCTAACTCTTGTGGATACTATCAACCAAGGTACGAATATTCGAACCTGCAAGGGCATATAACAAACCATTATCATGAAATAGCAAACCAAAACAAGATCTCAAGTCAAATCTTCTCAAGCATAGAAACAATTTAAATCAGTATATAATTTGAACTACTGTAATTAATGGCTGCTGATTACATGAAAGAATCTACCATATCCAAACAGAAAAATAACATATCAAGGTACAATGGATCTGCTTCTTCTCAAACTCCCTCGCGATGTTAAACCCTCATTAAAGATTATATTTTCTTACTTCTAGTACTTAGTTGGCTGGGTTTCAAATTAAACAGATATTTAACATGGCATTATAACAATTTGCAAGTTAAACATAAAGATACCCATGTCTAAGTGTCTCCCCTTAGCCAATGAACTACCAAATAGTTATGCACTAAGCATGAAGATTATACTACCTCCGTCTCGATCCAATTTGCCTACTTGAACCGGGCAAATTGGATTTGTTGATTATAAGAAAATGCAGTTGATTTGTTGTTTTAGGTTACTTTTTGCTTACTTTTTGATTAAAAAATGTTTTTTTATACCTTTTGTTTTATATTTTGTTTACTTTTTGATTAAAAAATATTTTTTATACTTTTTGTTTTAAAATTTCTTTGTCATTTATGAGCTAACAAATTGAACTGGGACAAACGAAAATGGCAAGTAGGCAAATTCGATTGGGACGGAGGGAGTATTAGAATTCCTATTTTCATCAATTCTATTTTCCTATGGAGAGAATACATTATACAGTCGTTAATGTAAACATCTCAACTTTAATCTGAGCTTGCACATAGAACTAAGATAAAGGGTTAATATCAATTTTCATCCTTTATGTATGACCTTTTCCATTTCTGGACAACCAAGTATGTGTTTTTTTCTACTTATTTTCAATATTGATCCTATATGTTTCAAATTTTCAAATTATGGTCCTGTATGTTTCAATTTTTTCCAATTTTGGTCATTTATGTTTCAAAGTTTTCAAATTTCAATCTAGGATGGCCGTTGGGAAATCTTACATGGCATTGGCGATTTCGATCATTCTGACCAAAATTAGATTGAAAATTGGAAAAAAATTGAAACATATAGGACCAAAATTGAACAATAAGACCAAAATTGGAAAAAGTAAAGACATACATGACCAAAATTGAAAAACGTATATTTGATTGTCAAAAAATGGAAAGGGTCATACATATGTGACCAAAATTAAAATTAACTCTAAGATAAAAATTGACTCCGTCTCACCCAATATAATAGAAGCTGATATCACATTAATGCATTCTAATAAGAGAATATATTGATCATCATACAATAAAATACTTACACACACATATAAATAAGTGTGTGTGAGATGTCAAAGCTTGCCCGATCAACACCAAGAACCTCGATCACAACTAAGAAATGAAGATCAAGAACACCCACAAGAACAAAACCTTAAATTGAGCTAAGAAAGAAGAATTCAAAAACAAAATCAACACAGAAGATTTAACGAGCTTCCCCATGTCACATCAGGGTACATGCTCGGCGGCAGATCAATCGAAATTCACTAAATGGAGAAATCGTATCATAATTACAAGAAAATCACCCTGAATTATGAGCTCACTCACTAAACCCTAGCAATTACGAACCCTAATTCGGATTCTCTCTCAAACGTGAAAATTAGCAAGTGAGATTACAATTGAAGCCCTCTCTCAATTTCTGCAGATCAAACCTTGAATAGCATGAATTCCGGTTGAAACTTCCGGATTCTGTGCAGTTTGCCCTAACTGTCGGTTCATGGCAGTTAGGGTTACTTGGTTCAGCCCAGTAACTTCAATGTCCCGATTCTCAACTAATCCGACCGGCTCTGTAAAGATTCAACCCTGTTCCGATATCCTAGCATCCAATTTCAGTTTATCTTTTCACAATATATATACATTATAAGAAATAACACTTACTGATCTAAGGAACTAGCCTCCTTCAAGAGTTGCTTAATTTTTTTTCCAGTATCATTTGATATCTTGGCTATCAATATAGTAAACTTTGAGCTAGATTCCTCAGCCTCATTCTTTCTTCGATTTATATCAAATTCAAAATCTTCGAGGTATGAGAATAGATCAAATGTGCTCATAGATTTCAGATCTATTTACACTCTCATAGTTGTTGTCTTGTTGTCCCACTCAGCAGGTAGTGCTCTCAGCACTTTTATGTTTTTCTCCCTTAGTGAGTAGTGTTTGTCCAGAGACTCCACTCATTTACTATGGATGTAAATATCAGGTCGAGTTGTTCCAGAGTTTCTCTAGGCTTCATTTAAAATAGTTCAAAACGATGGGTTGTTGTAGAAACTTTGTTTTCTTTTGTCAACTCAATGCCCTTGCATATTTGTTCCAGCTTGCTCCAGATATGTTTAGCAGTTTTGCAAGTCTTGACCTTGCTGAAGGTACCTTTGTCCAATGTGATGAATATAAGGCATTCTTGGCCACATTGTCTAGGTTTGCTCTTTTTCTTTCTTCCAATGTTCACTCATCTCTGGACTTCTCCAAGACTAGTGGATGAAGAAGTATTCTAACATGTGCTCTATTTTCAGCTGCATCTGCTACAGCTCTAGTAAATAGTGGATTAACCTTTGCGATCACTGGTGTTCCTTCAGTTATAACGTACCACATTTCATCATGCATGACAGATAGATGTAACTACATTCTTATCTTCCAACCATCATAGTATTCTATGGAAAACATTGGTAGCTTATGATGAAACGTATTCATGATGTGTTAAAGAGTGTATGTGTTTTCCAAAAGAGAAAAGGAATCGGGAATATGACCAGTGCAGATTAATTTTTCATCCAACTGATGGTCTGATGTTCTCTAATACCATTTGTTTGTCCTAAGTAGTAGAATGTTTAGATGGGGGGTGAGTAACCATTCTCAAATTTTTCAAAAACTTATACTCCAAACTGATTGTAAGTACATGTTCTTTATCAGCAGCCTTCCAAGCTTGCTGCTTCTGAAAGCTTATTGCTGGGCAGTGAGCTCTTAGATACTTAAAAATTATATGCAGCGGAAATACTTTAAATATATGACTTTTGAAAGATGAATTTTATGTTGTATGAGATATAAGGATATGATTGTTAAGATATGCTCAGATGTAGTAAGCTTAAACAGATAAAATACAACACTGATATATAGTGGTTTGAGGGTGGAGTGATCTCTCTACGTCCACTCTACTCCTTTCACCGGGAAGAACTTTGTTAACAAAGATTGGTTTACACAACCTATATATTACAATCAACAAAAAAATGAGGTAGAGCTTCAACACAGGTTGCTGAACTGCAGACCAATACCTACACAAGATCGAACTAGCCCACTTAGGACTCTTACTATTTCTAAAGAGTGAAAGACACTAGTAGGTATAGCAACCTCTGGTAGGTACTCCTAACACAATCTTAAAAGATTAAAGACAAAAATGTTTTCTTCAACGTGCGGTGCAGCAAGCTCTTGATCAGGTTTAGACCGAAGGGTAGCTGGCTTGCTGCTTTAGATTGAGTGACTAAACTTTGAATTAGCTTGAGTATGTATGTTTGTAAGCTTGTTTGAGGGTGTAGATTGGTTCATTAGTTTTGTCCAGTTGCACTCGATCTTCTATTTATAGATGAGAAATTTGCCCGTTGAAGAGTAGCAGGTTTCCCGCATTTAATGTGTTGATTTTGAGGTACAGGTCTGCTGATCTTCATCATAGTACAATGCATTTAATGCGCTGCAGCAGACTTGTCCATGTGTCTTGTTTTGTTGTCTTCACTTAATTGACTCAATTTATGATTGTTTCTACTAGTAACATAGTGAATTTATGATTTTGAGGCGATCCTATGTTAGTGCAAGGTTGCAGTAACTTCCTTTTGTTGAGATATGCTTGATAATATTATAGGAAAAAAGGAAGAATTTTACAGTTTGAAGGTCATAATATTTGTATATAAAAGTCACAAGAATTGTACATAAAAGTCACAACAATACAACATAAAAGTCTCAATTTGAAGCGAAAAAACCTGAAAATCTCATTTTTTCCTAAGTTATTGAACATAAAGGTCATAACATTGATATATAAAGGTCACACTTATATAATATAAAAGTCGCATCCTTACAACATAAATGTAACAACTTGAAGCTAAAAAAAACAAAAGGGAAAACGTAGGTGCGCGGATCCGGGGCCCCAGTTGCACGAATCCAAATCCGTGCATCTGGTGCACAGGAGCATTTGCGTTGATATATTTACATTTTTTCGTTATTGATTTATGCACAATAATATATATGGACAGTCTATAACTAATATCAATATTTTGCAATACTGTATTTTATGTAATATTAATAACTTGACGAGAATTAGTTTTTTGAATATAAATATTGAAAAACTATTTACATGATGATATTTTTTGTTGATTGATATTATATATATATAGCAATTAAATTGAAATATGTATTAAAAGTGTATAAAAACCAATCAATTTTGTATTTAATTAGATATGTTAATGACATTTCATTATGATATTTTAAATTGATAGTTTTCGATCTCTCAAACCGTGGATTGATAAAATTTATCTTTGATAGTTTTTGATCTCTCAAACCTTTGATAAGATTTATGTTTTTATCTTTCATAACCTGTTCTGATATTTTAAATTGATGATTTTCAATTTTTCAAATCAATTAATAAGATTTATTTTTCATGAATTGATAAATAGGTTATCTTTTAGTTCTCGAATCGATAAAATTTCAAAAATTTATATACCATTGTACCGCGAGGGACTAGAATAGTACCGGTACTAGTAACATGTAAATGAAAAATAGAGATTAAGTAATTTGAAAAAAAGTGTGTGTGGTGCGTGTCCATTGCAGGGCCCTTTCAATCTTTCATTCCGCTGTCGGTGTTTATATAAATATAAATATAACCAACTGCAACTCACCCCATTTCTCTCTATTCATTTCTTCCTCTCTCTCTCTCTAAATATACAGCGACCGAAAACCTCTTCTTCCCCGGTCAACTCCGACGGCGCTGCTTCCTTCTCTATCCTCACCATGAATCCGGAATAGTAAGTTTCTTCTCTTTCTCTCTCTACAGATTGTCATGTGAAAATCCTTTCGAGAGATTCTGTGGTTTTCTAGGATTCAAATTGAAATTTCTTTTGGTTTCTGCTTCGATTTGATAGATCCAATTGATTTTTGATTGGGAACGTCTGAGAATTCTGTTTGATTTCACTCTTCAACTAGTGATTGTAGATCCGTAAAATTTCTCTGTTTGTGAAGCTAAAACTTTGTGTATTTATAGGCGGATTGTTTTCTGTAGAGCTGATCATAACTTTAGAATCGTTGATCCTCTTTTCCGATCCTTTTGGTAAAAAACTGACGAGTGTGCCATCTGAATTTTGGGAATGAATAGGATCTCTATGTTGATGAAATCATAGAAGTTATAGATCGATCTCTGGAATTGTTACTTTAGATTGTCTGAATTTGTGTGCCTTTTGAAGATTATTGTGGACTGAAGGATCATATTGGTTGTTATGTTTGAGGCTGAAATAGCTGTAAGATCTTATGTTCAGAAACGGCTGGAGTTCAGTTTCTAATAATTTTTCATTGTGAGTGATATGAAGTATCTTATTTGGCATTTCTTGTTTGTCTCTTTCAGCGATTACTTGTTCAAGCTTCTTTTAATTGGAGATTCAGGCGTGGGCAAGTCATGTCTTCTCCTGAGATTTGCTGTAAGCCTAGCTTGACTTAGTGGTTTGAATATATACTTGTAGTGTACATCGACTGTGTTTGTTCTTGCTTAAATGATTGAATTCTTTCAGTTAAAAAGAAAAAAAATAAGAGCAGAATAACTTTTAGATATGTAATTAGTGGTCGTGAATATCATTAATCTTTGTAAGAAGTGTTGAATTCATGTAAATTAATCATCATTCACTCACCGGTGTTGTGAATTCTTTTTCTGTCTTTCTGAAGATTTTCTGCCAATAGCTTGAAAATGATACTCAGTAACAATTGTTGCTTTTGATCTGGTATTTTCTGTGCAATGAAAGAGTGAAATTGTCACAATATATTTTGTGGTTGTGTATTGCATAGCTCTTCTGGTCTTCCTTAAGAAGCGTGATCTGTTTAAGAAAGTCATAGCTTCAGTGTGATGTAATCTTTGCCAAAAAAAAAAGCCTTGTTCTTTATTGTACTGGTGATTTTCCGCGACAGGGTGAACAAGTTATTCAGTTAAAATTAGTTTTGGTGTGATGTTGTGGGATAAGCAAATACAGAGATTGTTGGTTAGGTATATCTTGTGATTGTGAATGGTTACCCTTTCTAAGGAAGTGCCCAACCTGTATAATAAATCGTCATTTGGTGCTGTTTGTCAAAAAGGAAATGTACCCTTCATCTTACAGTTTTCTGGAGAGTTACAGCCAGTGGCTTTAGAAAGTTTAAACTTATATTCCCTCGTCCAATTTGCCATTTGAAGGATCTTGTGGTTGCAAATTGGTTACTCTTTGTAATGAAGTGCTAACCTGTGCAATAAAAACTCTCTTGTTTCTATAAAGTGACTATTTAGTCTTGGTCAATTCAATGAAAGTACAACCTTATGTAACTCATCAAATCTCAATTATGTCCCTCCATCCATGGGGTTATAGAAATATCTCTATTCAAACAAAACTCTATGGAAAAAGGTTTTTGGAACATGATATTTGTATTTTTGGACGGAGGGTATCACTCTTCTTTTTTCTGTTTTTTTTTTTTAAGGTTTCAGCCAATAGCTTGAAGATGATAATTAAGTAAAAGTTTTTCCATTTAATGTTATGGTTTTTAAGAAATAAACTGCTTGATGTATATATTTTGGTTGCTAATTCCTTCACTCTCTTTTCTAAAGAAATCATCACCAGGTAATGAAATATCATCCCTAACTGATCAAGTTATATTGAAATCTGGAGCTGTGGATGACCTTTGTTGTGATTCTCAATTTCTCATACTGAGTGCTTACTTGAATTGATTATTACTAAATAATAAAATTATTATTGCTAACTGAGCAAGTTATATTGAAATTTAGAGCTATGGATTACCTTTGTAGTGATTCTCATACTGAATGATTTACTGACTTCTGTCATGGTTTTTCATACAGGATGATTCTTACCTTGACAGTTACATCAGCACAATTGGTGTTGACTTTGTAAGCACAATTATTATTGGGTGTAAGCTTTTAACTGGCTAAGTTATGATTCTGATTGTGTGTTTGCTTTTACAGAAAATCCGGACTGTGGAGCAAGATGGGAAAACTATTAAGCTTCAGATCGTAAGTTTTATGAATTCTTGAATAGTTTATTACCTATTGATAATCATGCAGTATTATCAATCTTTTTGATGTTTTTAGATAGCATATCTATAGAGTTTTTGAAGTAATGCAGTCATTGTAGAAATTAATATGACAATGGGACGACGTCTTAACTACCAGAAAGGAAAGCATGCTCTCCCCTCCAATGAAATTAAAATTGTCTCTCTTTTGTTGTTGTCTCATGCTAGTCACTGATAGTAATCATTTAGTAAATCAATTGAAGTTATATTAATTGTCAAGTTTTTAAATGCTATCAAGGTGCATATAATTTTATTCACAATAGCAGCTTGATTTCCTGAGTACTGCTCATGACATAGATCCCGTTTCAGCTTTGTGCACTATTCTGTCAGCTTTGTGCACTAATCTGTTTCTTATGTCTGCACCTAGTGGTTTCTGTAAATTTTGTTGTGTCATGAATTAAGAATATAGGCAATTAAACTATATGTTATGAACTGTGAGGATGCTTTTGGTACAAGTTTAATTTCAGCAATCTTTGTTCACGCTTTCTACATTTTTGCCCTATATGATTGTGCCTTAAAAAAATGATGTTCATTATGTCTTCTTATTCTTTTGTTCTGTTGCTTGCAGTGGGATACTGCTGGACAGGAACGATTCAGAACTATAACAAGTAGTTATTACCGTGGTGCACATGGAATTATAGTTAAGTTTCTTCCATGATGATTTACACAAATAAGCAGTCTTTGTGTTTTTTGAGTTCCTAAATATAACCTCAACATGGAATTTCTGCAGATAGTATATGATGTAACTGACCTAGAGAGCTTCAACAACGTGAAACAATGGTTGAATGAAATTGATCGATATGCGAGTGAAAATGTGAACAAGCTTCTGGTAGGAAACAAGTGTGACCTTACTGATAACAGAGCTGTGACCTACGATACAGCAAAGGTAGAAATTCTATAAGTTTGCTCAGAAGCACTAGCTTTTGACTAAGATGTGTAGCTGAATCAATAATTTGCTACTATGATAGGCATTTGCGGATGAAATTGGCATTCCTTTCATGGAGACTAGTGCAAAAAATGCCACCAATGTGGAACAGGCTTTCATGGCTATGTCTGCTGACATCAAGAACAGGTTTGCGTCTCCTCTTCTTCTTTTCATGAGCTCATGTTAGTTTACATTTATCATTTTCATGACTACTCAAGAACAGGCTTTTCATGACTAATCAAGAACAGGCTTTTCATGACTAATCATTTATGTTAGTCAGCTCCATGAGCTCATGTTAGTTTACAGGCCAACTGATTCCTGTTTGCTAACTTGAGTCAACTGTCTTAACCCATGTGAAACGGGTGCTTTTTCACAATAACTGTGGAACGTACCGCAGCAGAGGATCTATAGAGTCTTAGTTTAACGTCTATTCGTAAATAAATGCAGGATGGCAAGTCAGCCTGCATCAAACAATGCAAGACCACCTACTGTGCAGATTCGGGGACAGCCTGTTGCCCAGAAGAGCGGTTGCTGCTCTACTTAGTGGATTGACAGTGATTCTGTGGTTTGGCATTCAAATCGGGTAAGGCTCACTCACCATGGTGAAGAAGCCCCTTTAAGTGCTACGTCCTATATTAGTTCAATTCTTTCGAATATATTTGATTGCTAAAAGTGGCTGTACAAATTCTGACGGACTCACTCTATTTAGTAGCCGTTTGTTATTTTGCTTTTCGTTTCTGTAGTTCACAACAGTCCACAGGTAGCAGTATCCTCTAGTGTTTGCAAACAGCTGCAGAAAATATTTGTGGTGCTACATTTGGAAAATTATTACTATGTAATATGTGATTTGTGTTGGCATTTAGTTCTGGATATTCTTTTGAATAAAGTCTTTATCTTTTGATTGCTTATCATATATGTGGGCTGGTGCTCTGCTCATGTACCTAATTATTTTGCTGTTAGATTTTATTTGTTGGTATATAGTCTGGTTTGGAATATGATAATTTCTTATTGCAATTTGATAGCAACTGTTATGATTAATCCATCATGGGAGTTAATCAGATCATAAACAGGCCGACCGGGAACTGAATAAAAGAACTACTGCATAGTGAACATGTTTATTAAAACAAAACGTGGTCAGAAATCACCACTGCAATCTGCTTTATTCTCTCCCCAGAATTAGGAGGGGATTTTCATCCCATGCCATGTGTTGGTGCAACTTTTGAACTCATACTTCTTGTTTTCCATAATTGTGGGCTTTATCAAACCACTCCAACAATCTGATGATATGCTGTCAAATGGCCCAATATGCTAAAAATCTGAAATCCAACACCCAAGTGTAGGAGGTATCAAATAATGCACGAATTCCCTCTCTTCCCGCCCAATCCTCCTCCATGGTTTCAATTTATGAAATCCAAATCAATCACTCTTCTTAAGCCGATCACATTCTGGCGACTGTCCTACACTCGGCCCCAATTTAATTTGTAGACGGAACACAATGACTCCGGCTAAAAAGGATTGAAATTGGACAAATTTCCAACTACAAGACTAAAATTGAACAAGTAGGATCAAAATTGAATGCATTTTTCAATTATAGGACCAAATTGAAAAAGTGCATTTTTACAAGATTAAAAATAGATTGTGGCACTAGAGAAGAACGAAAATGAGTATTTCCCTTAAATGATGTGACAAGTGATATTTTATTCTTTTGATATTTTTTTTGAAATAAATTTGCAATTTAGATGGTAAATAAATTGAAAAATAAATTCTACATATGGAAAAAGGCCGCCACATCACCGTAATTTTAGTGAATTTTGAAATTTGGGGCAAGTATGGCCCACTAGATGGAAATTTGTCGGAAAATTCGATATTCCGATAAAAAGATTTAAATTGAACATATTTTTCAACTACAAAACTAGAATTATATTGATAATCAAAAACTAACACGACGAAAATCATGTGGCACCTTTAGTGCAGGACTAGAAATGAATTTTTCCCAGTATGGTTCATACCTTAAACAGAGACAATTATACAAAGCAATCATCTAAGCATCAAGAAGAAAGAGAAACGAAGCATTATCATCCAAGTATATAGAAACTGATATGAAATTTGAAAATATATATGAAGTTTTGAAATAACTTTTGAGCAAAATCATGTTGGAATAACTTGGTTGAAAAAGACTAAAACGGCACAACCCAATAATGATCATAATTATAATTTTCTTATGTTAAGATTCAAGTCATCATTATTTGTTGTTGGAAGTACTGCAGATGATCCCTGCTGGTGATGAGTGATAAAGCCATGGATGTTGGGTTGAAAACCACTGCTTAGAGAGCCTGATAGATTCAGCATTGGACGTTGCTTGCTCATGTGTTGGAAAGCTCGATACTGATCTTGTCTGTGCAACACATACAACGACACGATCATCATCATTCATTTCTGTAATAAATCAGTGATGAAATTAAGAAAAGGCGATACGGGATTGATTGATCCTACCTGTTTCTGCTGGTATACTCCACGTTTATTCAACATCGGTGAAAGAGGAGGCCTTACTGAAGTTGCCACCATAGGCATAGGAGCTGCCTTGCTTGCCTGCTCGATTAATGGTTAACAAGTTAATTGGAACGTTTGTCGTATATATAAATTAGAGAGAGAGAGAGAGAGAGAGAGAGAGAGAGAGAGAGGATCAGATGTACGTAGCAGACAGTAGCTAGGAGTTGATAGAAATCAAATTAAGAGTGGGAGATTAATTATACGGAGTGAGGAGGAGGAGGAGGAATGACGTCGAAAACACTAGGACGACGTCGTTTCCTTTCGAAATACTTTTGAGCATGGCTTGCAACTTGGGTAGAGGTTCTTGAGGCACAAAAGTGTTAGCTATTCCTTTCCAATCACCTTTCCCAAGCTTCTCCAAACCTGCTAAGAATGATACATGCTCTTCCTCCGACCATGCCTTTCCTGCATTATTTATATACAATCATTATAGCCTAGGTTTAATATTTCAGATATGACAAAATAATTTGGCTGTTCAAACCTCTCTTTCTCTCCTGCCATTTGGTGGAGGACTGATAATTGGGCTCGGCGGCGGCGCTGCATGACTGCAAATTGCCCAAACTCTTACTCTTTCTGACACTGGATGATCGATCCTCATCAACGGCGATCTGGACGCCGAACAGCTTAATTTCGGTGCACCCTTTCTTACACGATCGAGAATTGTGCCCATCCTTCCCACACTGCCAACACTCTCTCCCACTCATATTCATCGTCTACACACAAACCCTCTCTCGATCGATGCTTATATGTATATGAGTTTGAGTTTTTGTTGGGTATATATATAAGATTAAAATGTATAGATACATATATATATATATAGAGAGAGAGAGAGAGAGAATTCAAATGTTTTCTCTGGGCTTTGGGATTATGTGAGTAATATTATGCTACTTTCGATCTTTTTGAAATTTATTAATTCCTTTTGGCAAAATATTTTATGCAACTGGTGCATGGATCTAGGATCCATGCACTCGGGTCGACCCGCCCCACGCGCCTCTGATGCGCGTTTTTACGCGCCCCAACGCGCTCTCACGCGCCCCCACGCGCCTGGTGGGTGCGCTCAAACCTACCAAGATTCGCTCAGGCAGTCATACCCTCATGTTATGTTAGGGTTACCCTCATGTTATGTTAAGGTTACTCTCATGTTATGTTAGGGTTACCCGTGTTACCCTGGTAGGCGCTCAAACCCACCAAGATTCGCTCAGGCAGTCATACCCTCATGTTATGTTAGGGTTACTTTCGCGTTATGTTAGGGTTACCCTCATGTTATGTTAGTGTTACCCGTGTTACCCTCACGAGGGTAACACTAACATAACATGAAGGTAACTCTAACATAACATGAGGGTAACTCTAACATAACATGAGGGTATGATTAAGATTTTAGTTTAGTGGTTTTAGACTAAGGGTATGAAATCTGGATATGGGGGTCATATTAACATAACGCGAAGGTAACCCTAACATAACGCGAAAGTAACCCTAACATAACGTGAGAGTAACGACCAAAACACGCGAAATAAGTAAAGAGGCTCGGGCTGGGCGGGCCAGCCCAGCCCGCGCGCGGCCCAGTTGCACGGATTACAGATCCGTGCAACTGGTGCACAGGAGACTAACTCATTCCTTTTTTGTGAATTTTTCAATCATGTTATCATTAAATATTTAGCCATATCTAGTAATATATTATCCCATCTTATTGTATCTCAAAATCTTATGGATTGGATACAGTGTTAATAATTAAATTAGGAGATAATATTCTACTCTATTTAAGATGAGATCCGTGCCAATTAATTCCACATTCAAATTTGAGAATTTACCATTAATGGCAATTTGAAAAGTAACTTTGAAATAATTTCCTAAAAATTTCATCGGAAAAAACAGAATTTAATACAGATAATGATAATAATATATTGATGGGAAATAAATTTTAATACAGTGATGGAAACATGCATTAATAACTTTCAAATAATTCCATAAATGTTTTTTGATGGGAAAATGAATTTAATTCAAATGAAGATATTAATTAATATTTTGATGGAAGACATAATTTAATAGATAATATTAAAATTAGAAAGGAAATTTTGATTTCCTTCCAAAGTTAAAATATATTGATATATAGTAGGTGGAACTTTGAAATAATCTTTAATCTTTATTAAAGTAATATGCACCAATGTACACATTATACACTCTCATCATTTGGTTTCCTTCCCGGACCACAATTAAATGACAAAAACTTATATACCCCTGGGCATAAATCTTAGGTCCGTGCCCTCAATGTGTGGTTTTACATATGTAATATTCATGTATCACGTGTATATTTTTTAGGTATTATTTTTCCATGTTTAAGCGTGTTATTAAATATATACTCTTTAGGTATCCCATGCATACTCTTAAAGTATTATATATTTTCTATTTAGTGATATGTATTAGATATATACTATGTGTATACCCTTAAGGTATTACTTGCTTATTCACTAAAGGTATCAATTTTTTGTTCTATATGTAAGTAATATCTTAAGGGCATGTTTGGTTCACATATATATTGATTGTGAGTGATTATATCCATAGAATTTATTAACTAAGTTCAACATATTTTTTGGATATTTATTCATGTGTTTGTTGTCCAAGTAGTAGTAGGTTTAGAGGGGTATGAATAAACCTACTCAAATCTTTAAAACTTTTTACTCCGAAAAGCTTAAGTCCAAGGGTGAGCTTCCTAGCTACACAACTTACTTCTCAAAGCAGCTTACCTGAACTTATAGAGTTTGATGCAGCGGAAAAATCTTTAAAGCAATGCCTTCAAAAGCAGTTTGAATGCAATATGACAAGTATAAGAGATGCAACAGTGATAAGATATATAAGGAGTAAGTAGATAAAACAAGACAAACGTTATAGAGTGGTTCGAGGGTGGAGTAATCCCTCTATGTCCACTTTACTCCTTCTCAAGGAGAAACTTTGTTAACGAGGTTTGATTTACACAACGTAGCTATTACAAACAACTTAACAAAATGATAGACAACCTAATATTATTTTGTAAAATCTTGGAGTGGGTTCGTGCTTTCTCTTACAGTCAATTCATCAAATATTTGGTATTGGTTTTTGACTTATGCATCTGATACTATAAAGTGTGTATTTTGGAAGTTGCTCAATTCAATTGGTGTGTACCATTGTTTTATGAGATTTGAGAAAAGTCGGCTATCAGTTAGTTGTATGACTGAAATATGCAGTTTGATATGTTTTTATATTCAGAAGAAGGGGATAAGGCATTGACATATGATTTTGAGTTATGAGAGTAGTAACATATATTTGGGTTCAAGTTATGTGACTGCGCTAGAGAGCCATCATTGGAGGATAATCACATCTACATTACTTTGATCTTCATGTATCCACAATCTAATAAATGAGGTCGCATAACCCTGAATTTGATTTATACAAATTTGCATTGTTTTCATATTTTACATAAAAGTGTTCTGATTTTCTTTTTTGACTGTATTCATATTTCGCTTAAAAGTGTTCTGATTTTCTTTTTTGATTGTATTCATATTTTGCTTAAAAGTGTTCTGATTATCTTTTTAGTTGTATTCATATTTTGCTTAACTAATTGGTCTAGTTCTAATTTTGTGCAATATCTATTTTGTTGCAAAGATATGTACTGGTTGCAACATTTTAATTAGATGCATATTTTGCTTAACATCATTTTGACTTTTGTGGTTAGTATTCTTAATTTTAAGAATTAATTTTGATTAGATCTTTCAGATTCTTTGGGTGTATTGAAGGGTTCTATATTTATTGAATGTAAGATTGAAAATTATGTCTTGACATTAATATTTAGATCTTTTAGGGTGATTAAATTGAATGTAGCTTCTTCAGGTAAAATTTTCGTCATCTTCAATTCATTTCAACTCAAATTGAGAAATGAGGGGTGTCAAAAAGCAAGAGAATTAAGGTGAGTCGGCTTTAGGTTAATTTAGATATGTATCCATTTTGAAGGTTCATTATTTATTGTTTCAACATGCACAATAAATATAGGTCCTATATAACATGCAAGCACATCTTGATAGAAGGTGTGTATGTTGTTTCTATAATGTTAATTCTCTTTAGATCATTCAAAAATCTGTTTATATCTAATCATAAATATATGATTTATTGCATTGAGTAGGCCATATTAGAGCAAGATATATAACTAACTACCAGGCTGAGACTGAAGTTGTAGATTAGTACGTACATCATATTACATAAACACGTCCATTATATCATCGGTTTATTTGGATCTTAAATTGATCAATCATTCTTGAAATGCTGCAACATCGATCTTTCTTTAAGATTATGTTAATGATTAAAATATGTATGAAATCCAAGGTGGTGGTACATCTTATATGCAAGAGAGACCATCAGGAGTGTGTTGGTGCTGGATATATATATATATCACGAAGAATAATGTAAAACAATATTATAGTAATTCTTTTAGTATTATTCTCTCTCTTTTTTTTTTTTTTTATTGCGGCAAGTATTTATGTGAGTATTGATCAAGTTTTTATTGTTGAAGAGAATGCAATGAGTGTTTTTTTTTTTTTTTGAACTATATATAGCAACAAGAGGGAATAGATCATTAGCATTACAAGTTGTGTTAATTAGTTACATATATCTATATAATTTTTGTAGGATAAGTTAGATCTTTAGTCGAAGTACTTTATAGTTTGTACGTGTAGACAAATCGATTTAACATACCAGCTCCTTAATTCCAGAAGATGTTTGCTAAATAAATTCAAAATTCAATCATTGTATATTCTTGATTCAAATTAATTTTTGTTTCATACTTGATTGCATATTCTTGATTCAAATTAATTTTTATTTCATACTTTGCACAAGTACTACCTCATTCTAAGTTTTCTTTTCTACTCATGTTTCATTCACCACCATTAATACTTTCAATTTTATGTAACTTCTGTGATCTTAATCATCTTTTTCTATACATAAATGTATAGCCTAATATAAACTACAGCTTTCGTTCTTAGGAGTCTACTTAGTTTTACCTCAACTATTTATCTATTCACATTCACATTTTGATATCATATGTGAATATAATAACAAATATATATATATATATATATATATATAACAGCAAACTATATAAAAAATGTAAATTAGACGAGTTATGAGTCCGCAACACACGGTCCAAACCTAAAATTACGGTGCTAAATTTGCAAATTTAGTCAAGACAGTAGTTTAGTGGGCCAAATTCGAAGTAATTATCAAAACACTTTCATTTTCCTCTATCTAAAAATAAAATCAATTAGATTATATTTGGGAGAGAAGAGAGAGAAAATTAAAAAAAAAACTAGTATTATATATAATTATAAGTTAAAACATATTAATAGTATATTAAATTAATATTTATATATAATTCTCCGAATATGATTGATCTGTTCATATTTGAATTCAATTAATAATATATACACTTACAAAATCTTGTACTGTATACTCAGTTTACAATTAGAATCATTTCTGACTTTAATAGTTATAATAATGTTTCAAGATAATTATGATGTGACAATTTTAATGAATATTTCATCTCATCTCTATCCATATCATTTCTCATACTCATTTATTTTATGAACGCAATGTGGATCTAGTAATTAATTGAAAGATCGAATAAAAAGTTGTAAAAGATGACATTTATTTTAATGATAGAGAGAACAATGAGCTAAGAACAAGACATGAACATAAATGTAGTGAAAATACCCGAAATTACACCAAAATCAAAACACAAACATCAAAATACACAAATCAAACCAAAACCATATGCAATCTTCAAGTGTTCTGAGTGCCCGAAACATTCTGCTGCCCGAACTGGTCAGCCCGATCCTTCATGTCCCGGGCCTTGCTCGCCAGCTTGGTGCGGGCCGTGTCGAGCTGGTCCACACCAGGCGGGTGTTTTCCAGTCATGTATCTGTAAATCCACGACAGTACACTCAGCGCCGCCACCCCAAAGCCACCGGAGGCCATGAAGCCCGACCCGAGCATGAAGACGGCGAAGGCGGCCGGCACGAGCACCGGACTGAAGATCACCAGCAGCGGAGTGGCGACAGTGAGCCCAATGACGGTGGCGGCTAGGGTGAGGCCGGAGAGGACGAGGAGGGAGCCGCCGGCGGTCACGGCGGTGGCGGCCTTCACCATCTGGTGGCTCCGGGGCGCTGCCGCCTGGTGGTGGTGCTGCCCGTAGGGCCTTGATTGCTGGAACTGACCGTAATCAGCAGCCATTTTTTGCTAGGTGGAAAATGATAATGTTAATGATGGATAATAATATTTATGGAGAAAAAAGGGAGAGGGAAATGAGAAATAAATAGGAAGAGGGAAAGGGGTGACGTGTTGAAAGGGTTGGCATGCAAAGGCTGCATGTAAATGTGAGCTTCTTGTTTTGAGACACGTCTTTTTTGGATGTATTTGCACCTGTCTTTTTTATTCCATCATCATCATCATCATTATTATTATTATTATGCCAAGATGATCCAAGGGCCGAGTAATGTATATCAAATTATTTATACCATTTCTTGTAAGGATGAGAAATAACTATGTAGCAGAAGATTTGGAATTTTGAATTTTGTTTTTACTTAGAATGATAACTTCGTTATTCAGGGCATAATTTCATATGATCATTTTGTGTTAAAAAGCATGCAACAATGAGATTTTATTTAGATTTCACTATCTTTTTAAGATTTCACGTTTTTGCTTGATTTGAAAGGAATTTGATAGATTTTATGACAAAATGTAAGTTCAATGGAATTGAGGGTCAAGTTGGAGTCGAGATATGGAACCACTACTAGAAATGTCTTTTTTGGTATTGGAAAAGTAGTGTCAGATACATTTAAAGATACTAAATCTTATTCTTTTGTATCCACACAATTTCTTATGATACTATCTCTATAGGCAATGAGTCTTTGGTATCGGGAATTTAATTTCCGATACTAATAATTTTATAGCATCCAATATTTTTCTGATACTAAAGTAATTTTAGTATTAGTAAATTAATTATTGATACCACTTACTTATAGTGTCATATATATTTTGGGATACTAATTATGTTTTGGTATCAGAAATTTAACTTCTGATACTAATAATTTTATAGCATCCATTATTTCTTCCGATACTAAAGTAATTTTAGTATTTAGTAAATTAATTATTGCTGATATTATAGCTCTAAATGCCACATCGCAAATTCTATGCTTGTGAAATTAAGTGAATTTGTCCCTCATATATTTATATAGATGGCAATATGGTTTGAATGAGTTCAACTCATTATACTTAATTTTGATTATTAATATTAATAATTTGTGTGAATTATTAAAATATCAAAAATTGTAAATAAATATATGATCTGAATCTGTCATTTCAGTATTTCTAGTTATGTTCCATAAATGGTCCTCACTGATTTTAATATTGAAAAAAAAAAAAACCAACTGATTAAGCTATTATTTGATCATTTTAACTCGATCATGAAATGATTCGCTTAATTTAGTACTGTAATTGTTCCATTAAGACAAAAGCATGGCCCATATAAACTGGGCCAATTTCTATACGATTCCTTTTGGGCTTTTATGGTTTCAACAAAAGAAAAGATTCGGGCTTATAAAGACGGACTTATTATCTTATCCAAATCCATATATTCACAAACTCTTCTAAATTTAATAGAATAATTACCAATCTTCTTAAAACAGTGAAAAAGTTTGGAATGATTACCAATCGGTGTGTATTAATATACTACAAGTTAATATTACATTCATAATTTTTTAAAGAAGAATAAATATGTATACATAAAGTTGAAATGAAATTTACTTTTATATATATATATATATATATATATATATATTCATGACCAAAACTTCTATGCATCAGATGCATGGACCTACCTCAGATTCTAAAAAAACGTCTTCATGCACATCCCACACGTTTGGATGAGTGCGCACAAACACATCTAAATTCGCTCTAGGTATTATGTTAGTCGTACCTTTAGTTTTTTAGTTGTATATTAGCATATTTTTTAGACAGCTCATTATACATTTTATACTATTTAATTTAGTCCTACATTTTAGTTATATACTTGTATCTTTCTTAGTAGGTCTTGTGTGAGACCGTCTTACGGATATTTTTTTTGTGAGACAAGTCAACCCATAACCACACTTGACAATTCATATGAAAATTTATTGATATGAGCTCAATTCATGGGTAATAAGGATCCGTCTCACCGAAACTATCCGTGAGACCGCCTCACATGAGTTTTTGTGTACCTTTTTATATTACATAAATGTATGATTATGTTGATATAAATGTATAAGTAATATCATAACAAAGTATGAGTAATATCAAGGTATACATATACAAATTGTGCGAAATTAGGTTTTTTTTTTTTTAAGTTTACATAAAAGTATGATATATATTTGTATATAAAAGTATAACTAATATAACATAAATATATAAATATATGACTAACACAATATAAAAGTCAATGATTTTTAATTAAATTAAAGTAATGCACTAAGGTATATAAATAAATATATGACTAATATAACGTAAATGTACTATTAACATAATAAGATGATTAGGAAAAAAGAAAAAAAACAAAAAGAAATACATGGGTTCGGGTCGCAGATCTTGATGAGGAGACACAATTGCACAAATTTAAATTTGTGCAAACTGTTATATGAAGAGCTTGACTCCTGTGAGACCGTCTCATGTGCGACGGCACTTGCGCACGGTCGTGTCCTCGGACACGGTCGACCATTTGTGAAAACACATACTTAGAGCTCTAAAAGACATACTTATAGATAAAATCATATACTTATCTCGACCGTGTCCTAAGACTCGACCGTGAGCCACTGATTGCTCTTAGTTTTCGCGTGAAGCATGGCCGTATCCCAGGGCACGGTCGTGGGCGAGGAAAAAAATCACATACTTATAGTGAAAAATCACATATTTATTGTTGAAAAAGACATACTTATACACCACAGTCGTGCACGGTCATATCCTGGGACACGGTACGACCGTGTATGAGTGTCGTTGCATATGCGACGATCGCATATGAGTATTTGTGTTATATGAAAACCTTCTCATATATATTATATCATATTGATATATGCATCTGGATATTTGGATTTACAATTATCATACATGATATTTAAAAGAGTTAGTCTCCTATGCAATTGATGTACATACAATTCGGGTCGGGTTTGGGTCGACCCAGATCCGCATACTTTTTTTAAAATTTTATTTTTTTGCTTTAGACTGTTACCTTTATGTTATATGAGTGTGACCTTTATATTATATATATAAGTGTGACCTTTATGTATAAATGTAATGACCTTTTATATATTCTAACTTAGAAAAAAAAGGAAGAATTTTAGCAAATTTATACATATTTACTTTTATGTAATATTAGTTGCACCCAAGGATGAAAATATCGGTTTCGATTGATATATCGGTACCTTGATTTTATGGAAATATCGATGGATATATCGGTTTTGGTGGAAATATCGGTACATATATTTTTTCGATATTTACTGATATATTACCGATATTTCCCGATATTTATCGATATTTACCGATATTTTCCCAATATTTACCGATATTTATCGATATTTCAGCGATATTTACCGATATTTCCTTGATATTCATGAATTTTCTTATAATTTTTACCTGAAGCCACTGATATTGAAATCGATACCAATTTTTACCGACATTTAGCTAATAATTATTGATTTTTCATTTGTTTTTTTATAAAAAATGAAAATATCGGAGATATATCGTGACAGCCCATCTTTGTTTCGGTCACTTGAAAAAACGGAAATATCAGGGATATCGGGATATTTTCATCCTTGGTTGCACCTATGTTCATCCTAAAAATGCGCTAAATTTTGAAAATTTCCATTTTTTTTTCAAAGTTATGAATCATAAAGGTCATAATATTTGTACATAAAGGTCACAAGAATTGTATATGAAGGTCACAACAATACAACATAAAGGTCTCAATTTGAAGCGAAAAAACCTGAAAATCTTCATTTTTTTTCTAAGTTGCTGAACATAAAAGTCATAACATTTATATATAAAGGTCACACTTATATAACGTAAAGGTCATGATTACATCCTTACAACATAAAGGTGATAGTCTGAAGCGAAAAAGAAAAAAAAGAAAACTCATGTGCATGGATCCGGGTCGGGTCGCCCCAGTTGCATCAATCCAGATCCGTGCACCTTGGGCACAACAACATTTGCATATTTAAAATACTATAGGAAGGTACCCTGATTAAGAATTAAATCTGTTAATTATAATATATATATATATATATAATTAGGTAAATTAAAAATATATCCAATACTGTGAGAATATATTAATTAACTTTAAAAGGGAAAAATAATGAATAATAAGTTGACATATGTTAAACATGAATTCTCTTTTTGTATATATTAAAATGATGAACTTACAGATATATATGCTGATAAAATAGTTTTTTAGTTGGTAAAGTCTGATATAGAGGAAAAAAAATACCATAAAAGATTAACTAAACTGAAAATTGACATTTCATTAGTCAATAAGCTGGTCGAGTCAAATAATAATTAACATTTACTACTCAACCAAATCTGAAAGAAAAATTCAACCACACTTTTAAATTATCTTTTTCCTTCAAAACCTAGTTCTTGTTCGATTTGGAATTTTTATTTTTGGTTTATAGAAATCATGCAGAAATAATTTTTCTTTCAAGTTGAACAAATAAAAATTGATATAAATAACGATCAATTGACTATATATTTGAGACCAATCAACTGTAGTTTTAATGTATGGGGTCAACAAATATTCAAAGTTCAAGTTAATAATATTTTGTATATATAATATAGATGAAATTTTGGCCAATAATTGTATGATGGATTTCAACGAAAAATTCTTCACCTGATGCAAGAGATGTGGACAAAAGTAGATAATAATTAAATAATGACAAATACAATCATGTGTATCATTTTTCTTCATTTTATAGTGTATATATAATTTTCCATGGAGTGGAAAGTGGAAAACTCGTTATTCCACCACTTGGAAATGCTTGCACATTATATGAGATCTAGGATTCATTCATGATTTGACAATCACTAATTGAATAATACATCTTTTGGAAAATTCTCTCTCCTGTTAGATAATACTCCTCCTCTACCTTTTATGATAAAGTGTGGTTGTGAAGTTTAAATTTTATTTATTTCATATTAAATGTCGTTTTAGACTTAATATACAATTATATATAAATGTTCATTCGGATAGATGGATTTGAGGAGTAATTTGAAATTCATAGATAGTATTTGGATGCATATGAATTTAAAATTCATGATTTTGAACTAATTTTAGAGTCATTTTGGTCATGGATTTCAAATCCACCCAACTCCTTTCAAATCTTAAATTCTAAGTTGAGCCTAATTTTATTCCCAATTTGTTCCTATTAATTTCCTTTCCCTAAAGTTGTGGGATTTAATACAATATCTTTAATGGAACTTATTTGATTGTTTTATCAATCTTGGATTATAAAGTACTTGATTATTCACCGGCATATTTGTCCAATTTTTATGTTCCTTAATTTGTGATAACATTTTTAAAATTAATGACACTTATTATGGAAAGGAGGAGCAAATATATTGTAAAATTGTCTCCCAACTGCCTGATTTCATTTGTGACAATCTATAAAACACAATATATTGATTTATGAAATAAATTTGAGTTCGGGATACTAAAGTTTTATCTAATCACAAATACTTTTGTGAGTTAGGTGCATAGATCTGAGATCCATACACCCGGGTCGATCCGCCCACGCGTCCAAAAGATGAGCTCAAATCAATCCAAATTCGCTACAGATGACATACATTTCCGTTATGTTAGAGATACATTTATGTTATGTTAGACATGTTTTTATGTTATATTAGACATACCTTTGTATTCTGATTTCATACCCTTAGAATTTTCAACTATATCTTCATACCTTTTAGCAATATTAGACATACCTTTAGTTATATTGAAACATACATTTTAGTTATGTTAGTTACACATTTATATATTGTATAAGGTTCTAACATAACATAAATGTATGACTAATACTCTATAAAGGTATGTGTACAAAATGTGTCAAAGTTAGAGTTTTCAACTATACATTCATACATTTAAGCATTGTTAGACATACCTCTAATTATATTTAAACACACATTTCAGTTATGTTAGTTATACTTTTATATATTGTATAAGGTATGTCTAACATAACATAAATGTATGTATACAAAATGTGCCCAAGTTAGGGTTTTTTTTAAAGTTAAATGTATAAAATTTGGTCTTAAGAGTATATCTAATATAGCTTAAAAAGTATGTCTATCACAATATAAAGGTATGTCTAACATAACTTAAAGGCCATGACCAAATTTTAAAACGCAAGGGTGAAAATTAAAAAACGAAAAAGGGGTCAGGCGCCCCAGATCCAACCCAGATACATGGATCTAAAATTCATACACCTGATTTATAAGAGAGTTACTCTTTATCTAATATGGTTATATTTACTTGACAATTTCATATAAATATCTGCATTTACGAAATTGAAATTTCTACATGGCCTTATTTCAAAGACTAGGTCTTGTGTGAGACCGTTTCACGGATCTTTTTTCGTGAGACGAGTTAATTCATAACCCACACTTAATAATTCATATGGAAATATGTGGATATGAGTTTAATTCATGGGTAATAAGGATCTGTCTCATGGAAACTATCTGTGAGACCGTCTCACATGAGTTTTTTTGTGTATTTCAAAAACCTACAAGTTTGTTAGAATAAAAATCCTATTAATAAAAAATTCCTAATTTGTTGGTCAATTGTCAATCTCTATGAGTATGTATGCAACGAAAGTGAGATCGTGGAAAAGTTACCATATTGTTCCTTTTACACAAGGTGTGGATTTATTATGATTAGATGGTTTGATTTTTATTTTCAAATTTAAATATTTGGTAAAGTGAGACCCAAACTTCCTTTTTTCTTTTCGATATTATACATTGTACATAGAAAACAATAAAATATAGAGTAATTCTCTTACTCATGGATTTTTATCATAGTGTGATACGGATAAATCCAACATTAAATTAATTTTTCCTTTTTCATTATTATGCTAAATCATATTAGATATGTTTGATAATAATTAGATATGATTGATATTATTTAGATGAGTTAGTCTCATGTGCAACTGATGCACATATAATTGGGGTCGGGTTCGGGTGCACTTTTTTTTTTAAATTTTATTTTTTCACTTCACATTGTTACCTTTATGTTATATGAGTGTGACATTTATGTTATGCATGTGTGACCTTTATGTATAAATGTAATGACCTCTTTATACTCTAACTTAGAAAAAAAAAAGAATTTTACAGTATGAAGGTCATAATATTTGTACATAAAAGTCACAAGAATTGTACATAAAGGTTACAACAATACAACATAAAGGTTTCAATTTGAAACGAAAAAACCTGAAAATCTTCATTTTTTCCTAAGTTACTGAATATAAAGGTCATAACATTTATATATAAATGTCACACTTATATAACATGATCATATCCTTACAACATAAATATAACAGCCTGAAGCGAAAAAAAAAAGAAAAAAAAAGAAAACCCAGGTGTCAATTGCACCAATCCAGATCCGTGCACCTTGTGCATAGGAGCATTTGCATATTTAGATATGTTTTCTCTCACATAAGAATTATGTTTTTAATCTCACGTGATTTATGAATTAAGGATCAACTAATCACTAACCGCTTTCCTATTCTTAAATCTTTTGGTTATTGGTTTTTGGATAGGTTATGTGATTGAGAGACTCAAGAACGTGATAAATCACGTGAGAAAAGCTGGAACAAGTCAATGAGAGATAAACATGGGATAATGAAGCTTAAGAGAAAGTGAAGAAAGTGGAGACATGGATGTTCAAGATGATGGAGATCATGGAGCATAACAAAACGTGGAGTAATGCTTGAAGGAAATGGTGTACTGCATCGAGCTCTATAAATAGAAGAAGTTCTCTGAAGATTTGATAGAGCTGACAAGCAAGAACTTCGACTATACACTTGTAGTACAACAATGTCGTGCTTTGTGTTAGATCACACCACAGACGACACTGTTCTATCTTGTTTTCTCTAAGTCATCGAGTTTGCATACTCGTGACTGTTTTTGTAGAGATATGGATTTTAGTGAGCCTCTGAGAATCTTTGCATACGTCCATTGGTTTCCTATCTATTCATATATGACGTATTGTTTCATTGTAACGAAGAATCTCGTCTAGAGATTTTTCTATCTCCTTGTACTCATCCGAAAGATCAATAAAAGAGTTTTCGCCCTGGAGGCATTCCACGGGTATTTGTATACTTGTGGATATATCGTTTGTCCATTGTCTTATACTTTTAAGTTTGAATTTCCGCTGTGTGTTACGCTGGTGTTGTCAACACCTCTGATTGTTTTATTTTTTATTTCAGATCCACGCTGCACTTTCAATGTTGTTTGGTAAACGAGTTAGTTTTGTCTCCAAACGCAACTTGCTATACTGAAAATTAGACTTTCATGTTGTGAACACATAGGGCCCGTTTGGTAGGTGGGCCGGGATTGACAGGAATTGATAAAAAAAGAGGGATTACACTGTTCATGATTATAAATTTATTGTTTGGTATGGATGTTTTGTAGTAGGTTTGATTAAATATTTGTTGTTTGGTATGGATGTTTGGAGGTTTGTTAAAGTTGGTTTATTTTTTATTTGTTGTTTGGTATATGTGAGAATAGGGATATAACATTGCAATTGACTAAATTAACCCCCAAACAAATAAATCCTTGGAATGGCAAATTGAAAAGAAGAAATTGGAATGGCAAATAAATCCTTGGGATACGATTTCTCGATGATGATCTGTGTATCATTTCCATCAGACAAAAAGATAATAGAGGAAACAGGGTTCTTGTAAACCCTCTCTCCCTTCTTTAGACCATCAACGATATTGGTGCAGCCACCTGCATAAAGCATATTGACAGCCCTCTTTGCATCTTCCTTCCCACTCTCTGTCATTCTCCTCAGAGCCAAGCACCTCGTAGCTCGATCGGAGAAAGACACGATCGAAAGACGATCATGATTAGCTCTCTTCACAAGTTCCAGCTTTCTCCCATCCATACTACCACTCACATCCAGCACCGTGACAATGTCAATCAAAGCACGTTGGGAGATCATCAGACGCCATTAATGGAGCCTTTAAGCCGACTAGAACCGGGAAGAGAGAAAGCCCTTCCGATGCAACCACAGTTGGGCGCTCGGGGACGGCCCTTATAGTCAGATTCTGCAGCCCAACCACGTCGGAAGGCGACGAAGCAGACCTTGGAATCAGGTGCGCCACCGCTGGAGCATGCGTGGGAAGGCCGTCGTAGGTCACCGTTCTCAAGGGAGAAGAAAAATGGGGCCTCTCGATGGTTAGTGTTTACACCTATATCCAATGGCAATTCTGTGGTTTTGGAAATTGGAAGGATAAAATAGTAAAAATTCAATGCATAGTAAGGTTATAAATGGCAAAAAAAATTGACACTGTTTATTTGGGTATAAACCCACCAAAGCAGCAAGGATTATAAACACAGGAATATAACACCCTAAACCCTTGCACCCAAACCCGGGCCTAAATGAAACCCAGGCCCCAAACTGCCTTACCAAACATCAACTTAGGTTAGTTATCAAACCCAATAGAGGCTAAACACATGTACCAAACGAGGCCATAGTTTTCTCAAAGCCAAACCCTGCATGTCCAAGTCAAGACCTGCTCCAAGTATTATAATTTAATTTCAAATCTTCTAGTTGTTAAATTGCAAGTACTTCTTGTTGTCACACTAGAATCTAGAAGCCTTTTTAAATGTTTAATTAAAATCTTATTAGAAAATAATAAAAAAAAACGTAAAGTCAACTTTTTTTATTTTTTGTGTGCTTTTACCCCTATTTTGAATCTCAATAGTGTACTTTTGAATTAATACACGTTTTATACAAGTTGTTTAGAATTTAATTAATCAATCCACTTGATGAATGGGGCCAAAATTTGAGTTTAATATACACAAAACAAGCAAACCAAACCAGGTACTATTGCATTTCCACCTCATAATTAATTCAGGCCACCACTAATTGCCCTCCACCTAGGAATGACGTCATTTTGCACTCCACTTGATGCACATTGGCTCGGCTTTCCACTTCCAGTTCGGCTTGCTCACCCACTCCTTTCTTCCTCCGCTTCGGCGAGCCGCTATCCGAGCCGGATGTAACAGTCGACGCCGTCGAAGCCGACGGCTCAGGCGACCTCCGCTTCGCCGTTACTCTCACCG
Organism: Scutellaria baicalensis; assembly: GCA_005771605.1. Lineage (NCBI taxonomy): Eukaryota > Viridiplantae > Streptophyta > Magnoliopsida > Lamiales > Lamiaceae > Scutellaria > Scutellaria baicalensis. Next base: position 71,134,589 of record CM016721.1, on the reverse strand, counting down.
GCTCCGGCTCATTCAAGCCGATTCTGTGCGGAAAGTTTAGCAGTGCCTTGGAGCCGCGCATTCTGTAAGCCGCCCTGTCATAAGCCAGAGCCGCTTCCTCAGCCGCTTCGTAAGTTCCGAGCCACACCCTCGCGCCGTTTTTAGCCGGGTCCCGTATCTCAGCCGCGAACTTCCCCCACGGCCGTTGCCTCACTCCTCTATAGTGCCTACCTTTCGGCCGCGCCGCCGCCGGAGCCATCACAGCCGTTCTCACTGCCGCCAAGCTCATTTCAGGCTCGGCTTCGAAACGTGGCTCGGCTTTGACGTCGTTAAACGGCGTCCATCCGTCATTCACGGCGTCACGCAGGAGCCCGTAGATAACCATATCCTCGGAGTCGTCAACTTTTAACGGCAAGTCACCCCAGGTCTCCGTTAAACAGGGCATCAGGCTACTGAAACTGGAGCTCCGGTGATACTGTGACGGAAGCTCCGCCGCCGTTAAGTCGCTGAAAATTGGTTGGAACATGAAATCTGATGAATTAATTGCAAATTAATTTAGGAAAAATTGAAGAGATAAGAAAATTGTGTGAATTTTGGAAGAAAAGAAGAGAGAGAGGTATATATAGGGAGAGGAGAGAGAGAAGGTGCATGCACCCGTGGGAAACGGGAAATATTAAAGAATAAATTACTTTTGGTAAAAAATGAAAATTTGATGTGGGTTTGGGGTTTCTGTGAAGGTTCATTAAAATTGCAAGTGGAGCAACTTGTTGGGTGCTCTAGGACCACGTGCTTAATTACAAGAATTAAGTTGGAAATTTTGAGGATAAGGAATGCTTGCGTCACTTCTTGACGTCACCTATGATGATTTGAGGCTACTTACTTTTGTTTGTGAAAAATAATAGGAAAATTCTTATAAATAACAAAAAGATTTATTTTGGTCAAGTTATAATAAATCACTTTTTTGTTAGAAAAAATATGTTATTTGAAAAAATACTTTTACTAAATTAGTATGTGTGTGATTCGTGTAATATATGAATCATGAGTGTGACAAAACATGTATGATCCTTAAAAACAATCATATGTGTGGTTCGTGCAATTCATTGACACTATTGGTGCATTTTCTAACTCTATATATGGTTTGTGTAAAACACGAATTATATGTGGTGACTATAGTGATGGATCCAGAATTTGAAATTTGGGTGTACGATAAATAATCATAAGCATGCTTAATTAGATAGAATGTCATTTTATATATATATATATATATATAAATCAAAGCTTAAGAAGGAAAAAAATAGATATGAATGTTTTGAATCTGGCAAAAACTTGTATACCCCTGGAGCACATAGGGGCACAAATTTAGGTGTTATAAACATGATCTTCAGGTGTTATATATACTTTATAGGTGTTATAAATATACTCTACAGGTACCATATATATATATATATATATATATATATATATATAAGAGTATACATGTGATACTTGAAGAGTATATACATGATACCTGTAGAGTATATATTTAACATCATATGATGATTAATAATTTATGGACATCGTGCCCTTGGAGCACACAAGTGTCACTCTTTGAGTTTTGTTTCTTTCTTTTTTTTAAACATTTTATTATACAAGAGCTATTTTTAATCACTTGAATGAATTTTTTTTAAATGAATTCATCAGCCCTTCAATAACCCTAAATTACGAATTTCATATTCAATCTAACTGAAGTGATTCACTCGCAATTCGTGCAGTTAATTTGGCCCAAATTTGTAATATCGGATTTTAATTTTTATCCTAAAATTGTCAAAATTAAAAAATTAGTGTCCTTTATTGACTAATGATTTAATGACAGTATCCTAAATTTACAATTTCCTCTTTCGGATGTAAAGATTATTTTAGTCTTCTCACCAAATTATTGAGATAGATAAATAATAAAAACTATACATCTAAATTGAAAAATTAATTTAATATGATTTTGTGATTATTATATAAATAGACTTTGTTGTCCTTGTAGGTAGGACGCATTTTCTCATAAATGGTAGGACTTGTCGCATTCCTTTTAAACATTACAAGCTGATAGATATAAGCGTCTAGCAATGTTTATACCACATTGAAAATGGTTTAATTACTTTCTTCAACAAATTGAAAAGATGAACAAATTGTACTTTTCAAAAACACAAAATTTTGTATGAGACAATCTCACGCATAGTTTTTGTGAGACGGATCATTTTTATCCATTATCAAAATCAATTTTCATAAATTTATATGTGATGAGTTATGAATTATGGGTTGTGAGTTGATCTGTTTCACATAGAATGATTTGTTAGACGATCACATATAAGACTTACTCTTTGAAATACGTAAAAAAATCATTTTTTATTAGATGTTATGATATTTTGGAACAATTATTACATGAATTTTGATTACATGAATTATACCTTAGACGATATATAGATAAGACATTGCACAATTTAGTTTACACGAATTAGATCTTCCACGAAAAATATGAAAATAAGGCATTACACTCACACAAAAAGAAAAAAAAAATTGAACAAGAGATACACGAAAAAATTGGTAAGGTCTTATATATAAGAGAAGGTCTCCTGTACAACTGGTGCATGGATCTCGCTCGGTTCAGATCCGGGCCATCCCAACCCATATCTTCTTTTTTTCCACACATGAATTTTGTCTTTTGGTCGTGACCTTTATGTTATGTTAGTCATACCTCTATATTATGTTAGTCATACATCTATATGTTATTAGTCATACCTTCATTTCCAAATTTCATACCCTTAATTCAATACTTTAACTTAAAAAAAACCGCCAACCTTTATATTATATTTCATACCTTTAAGTTATATTAATCATACTTTTATATGATATCACTTATACTTTTATATAATATATAAAGGTACAACTAACATAACTATAAAGTATGACTAATATGACTAAAATGTATGAATAATATAAAACGGTTGTTCAGAAAAAATGCTAAAGTATGACTAAAAACTCTAAAGGTATGACTAACATAACTATAAGGTATGACTAATATGATTAAGAGATATGAAGGGTATAAAACGGTTGTCCATAAAAAATGCTAAAGTGTGACTAAAAACCCTAAATGTATGACTAACATAACATGAAGATAGAACACCTGAATAGAATTTGGATGAGTTTGAGCGCACCCACCAGACGCGTGAGAGCACATGAGCTCGTAAAACGCACCTGAGAGCATGTTTTTGAGTGCATAGCTAGGTTGACCCGGGTGCATGGATCCTAAATCCATGCAGCAGGTGCATAAATTTTTTTTTTTTTTTTTTGCATTTGTCCAATTAATAATAAGGGTTTACACAAAAAGTGTAATTTTTGTACCATATACGAAATGTTCCTTACACAAAAAGCATACATAATAGTTACACCATTTCAATATTCACAAAAAACTTGTTTGAGACCCCACATAATTTCTTTGAGACGGATCCTTTTATCTATGGATCAAATCCATATCCATTAATTTATATGTGAATTGGGAAGTTTAAATTGTGGGTCAACCCGTCTCACGTAACATGATCCGTGAGACGTATCCCTTTTACCCACTAATCAAACTCATTTCTATAAATTTATATATAAATTGTGAAATATGAGTTGTGGGTTAACCCATCTCACATAAAATGATTCGTGAGACGGTCTCACACAAGACTTACTCTTAGTAATTACACACAAAATATATCTATTTATAAAAACAAAGTAATTGGAACTAATTTACCACTTTCCCTCCTAAAATGTCACATCAATTCGGTGATTTGTACATAATTTCTTTTTAGTTTATTTTTTCAAGATTCCATTTTGATTTCTAAATTTATTTAATTAACAATTTCACTATTAGAAAAAAGGTTTTACATGACAACAAAAAATGTCCTATCATTTTAGATAATAATATATTTAAGTTATTATGACACTTTTTAAACATGTTCTATATTATTTTAATGTAGCAATATGTTAAATACATTAATAAGTGTCATATTTGAGTTGTCCTTAAATATAATAATATAACACACTTTGAAGTGTCTTAATATGTTACATTATCATTTATTTTTAAAACTATAACAATTAATATTTTTTTCCATAATATGTAAATATAATTTTTTTTTGTGAATTAAATATAATAGCAAGTTGAATATAATATCTAAAATTCAATCCATATGAAAATCTTCTTCTATTATTCAAGTGGAAATGTGGAATCAACAATTAAGAAAACATCAAGTATAAAATGTTTAAGAAAAATATAAATTATATGAAAAATAATGAGAATAACATTTTTGATAGATACAACACTAATTTTAATATACAAATTGGAAACAAATTCAAGCATCACCAACCAAAAAAAATATAAAGTGTAATTATTTATTATATTATAAAAAAATTAAATGTTGTTGTACGTATTCAATCCTTCCATCTTTTATTTTAATTTTTTATTATGCACTTACATAAAATTGTCAATTTTGAATTTTTTCGATTTTTTTCAATTATATGATAAATAATTTAACAACAATTTCTTTTTGAAAAAGAGTTAGAGCATCCACAACCCTAATACAAAAAATACAATTCATTCAATCCACATCAACACTCTCTCTCATCCACATCAACTTTTCATCCATTTAAATCCACACCCACAACCCATTAAATCCAAATTCAACTATTTAATGGGTCCCACTTCACTCAATCTTCTCTCTCTTAATTTTAATTTTAATTTCATTTGAAATTTATAAATTTGGATACACAAATTTTATTAAATATTTTAAGTAAATAAAATGTTTTATTAAACAAATATATAAACAAACTTATTCCATTTCAATGTATAATTTGTGTTGCAATTTTAATAATACATAAGTTATTTAATTATCATTTTGCAATTATAAAAATACATGAGTTAGATATAACATAAATTTAAATAAAATAAAAAATAAATTAAATCAAACAATACTATAAAAAATTCACGAAAATAGAGAACAAAAGTAAAATAAATGAAATGAAAAATGGTAAACGAAAATAAAATAAAAGCAAATAATAATAAAAATACAATGCAAAAGAAAATCAAAAGAATTGGATGAGGTGGGACCCAGCTGTCGGATCTCTCCACTCTCCATCATAGCGCGTGTAATACACTTGCCAATCAGAATACGCGGTGTACTACACGCGCTGTTAACGAGTTTTTTTTTTCACCTTTTGGATCAAATTGGATTCAATCCTTTAAATCCAAATCCTTCTCTCTCTTCCAACTAGGATCCCATTACTACCCCCACAATGCATGGGATCCATTTAATGTGGATTTAAATCCAAAAATTTTCTTGCATTGTGGATGCTCTTATGATGAAGCATTTTCAGATTGAATGATATATTACCAACACTAATATGATAAGTATTTAACACTACAATAGAAAGAAAAAATATACAACCACTTGAGACAAAGAGAAGTGAAGAAGAAGGGGTATCTCGCTCAACAGAAAGGATGTAGTCATGACTCCGCTACTTTTCAACATATTTAAAGAGGAGAAAAAAAAAGGGAGGGAAAGTTATTTTTTTTTATCAAATTCAAGTATTTATAAAAGTTGAAAATATCAGACATTTTTATTAATATAAGCATTCAAAGTGACACAAATTTTATTTCGAAATGATAATTATTAAACTATATCATTAATAATAAAAATTATTACATTATATAATAAATCGCGCATCGCCCTAGTGCACTAATAGTTTTCAATAACTCCTTACACGAAAATAATTACTCCATCTGTCCCGATTTAATTTGCCTACTTGTCATTTTTGTTTGTCTCATTCCAATTTGTCAACCCATAAATGACAAAAGAAAAATTCCCTCATTACCCCTATATTTCCCTCCTTACCCTAATTCATTATCTAATTAAAGTGTAAAAAACATAAAGTTAACCAATCCAATCAAAGTCAACTGCATTTTCTTAGGCTTCTTATCCGGTTAAAGTAGACAAATTAGATCGGGACGGAGGTAGTATAATTTACAATATTAATAAACTTTTAATCCACAAAAATAGCTTCAATAGCTTTACACGAATTCATACACGTATATTTATAATGCAATGCCTCAAAACTTTTATCCACGAAAATAGCTTCAATATTTATAATAATATTAAACACGAAAAATTTAATGCTCCTCACACGAAACTTTACATTTAGAGTTTTGAAACAAACACTCATTACACCAAAATTAAAGTTTTAATGTAATGCCTAACACGAAAAGAGCCCATTAGACAATGTAACATTAAAAATTGAGTATCTATGTACCACACACTTTTTATCTTTCACCTGAGGGCGGTTTTATTAATTTTCTTGGTTTGGGGTGGAAACAAAAAATAATACACTATTTAATCTTACACTTGGTTGTTTGTTACCGTCTTACATGCGATGATGTTGAAGTATGTGTTTTATAAGTATAAATATGCATTTTTGAAATATAAGTATGTGTTTTGAAAGTATAAGTCCGTGTTTTTCAACTGAGTTTGTGTATGTGCTTTTCAATTGTAAGTATGAATATGCGTAAGTATAAGTATGTGTTTTTTAGCTATAAACGCATCTTTAGTAGTGTACAAAAAGATAGTGTAAATTTTGCATTATTTTCGTACTATAATTGAAATTCATCTCCAGCAATATACATCATTTTTCACAATAAAAAAGAATATTCTATAATATTTTATAAAAACAGAAGAAAAAATTGAACACAAGATAAACTTTGCGTTGAATCCAACATAAGGTTGGCAGTTGAGATAATTTAGTGTACACTTTTAAAGCACTGCTGGAATAAAATAGATCTTAAATTCTTAAGAAAAAGCACTGCAGGAGATGCCCTAAGTATATGTTTTATACATCTAAGTGTACGTTTTTCAATTACAAATATGCGTTTTATAGGGATAAGTATCGACTAGTTATAATAAGTAAGTATGTGTTTTTTTTGCTATAGGTCATGCTTTCAAAACTGTTGCACGGTGCGACAATTGCACATTAGTTATTGTGTTAGTTTAAAGTTTATTATTGCTTTTGTCCAATAATATAGGGGGTCTTGCAATTTCGGAATTTAAGTTTTCGAGGTGGCAATTTAGAACAATAGCTTTTCGAACTTTGTGAAATTTGCCAAATTTCAACCCTAATCGTTCAATTGGACTGAATTACACATGAATCGCATGTGAATTCACCAATTCAAGCCGTTCGAGCCAATTCTACCCAATTCCACCTATGTGTAAAATAATAATATAATTGGCATTCAGGTTGACATTAATTTTACACATCATTGTACCGCATAATATTAGAAACAAAAATAATAGAAGTTCCTGGAAATTAGCTAGATATAGAAAAAATGAAATGCCATTAATTCTGGATATTTCCGAATCATGATGACCTTGCCAATTCGGACTGTTCGGGCTAATTTGTTCAATTCCCCTATATGTAAAATAACACTTCAAGTAGCATCCATGTTTACATTAATTTCAACGTGCGATTAACTCAATTGAACGATTCAAGTTAAAATTGAGCAAAATTCGCAGAGTTTGAAAAGTATTATCCTAAATTGCCGTTGCAAAACTTATAATATGAAATTACCCGACCCCCTAGTTTACTTGGCAAAAACAATAATAAACTAGTTAGTTTGTAGCATAAAGAACCATTAAACTATTACTATGTGGCCTAGAATTAATTATTATTTTTATCCATTAATTTTTAATTCTGAAAATTTTACTCATTATCTTTTCGGGATGATTTTATCCTTTAAATTTTAAAAAATCGAAAACTTGATCCAATTTCAATTTTGAACAACCAAGTTCGGCTTAATTCGCATGTGATTAGCAAGTGACACACCATATAAGGACGACAACAAACTCAATATGTTAATTGATAAAATTGTCAAAACAAATAAATTACTAGGTAAAATTGCCAGAAAAGATTACTGGGGAAAAGTAGTTTGAAAACTAGGGTGCACGTGCTAATGACGTGCAAATTTAACCCGATCCGACAAATTCATGAAATTTTAGAAGATAAAAGGTAAAATCGTCAGCCAGAAAAGATAATGAATAAAAATGCTAAATCGAAAAATTAATAGATTAAAAAAATTGTAATTAACTCATTAGCCGACATGCCAAATTTTCCTAATCCGTACTCAGGTTCTCATCACTATGGTACATGACGAGTTTTATATTTAATATTGTATTTTGGGATTTGTGTATAATAGACACGCACTATCAATATATATGATAGATATTTGAAATCATGAATATTTAAATTCGAGTTACTTACTTTTTTTGTTATGTAATTCGATTCGAAAAAGAGGATAATTTTTTTCAAACTTGCAAAAAGGACATTAACTTTTTTGGGCTTGCAAAATGAGACTTTAACTTACAAAATTTCCTGATTTTGTCCAAATTAACCTCTGAATCATGCAAATGGGCCGACATTGCACGTGCCCCTTGATTTCGAGCTTTCTGGACCGAATTGCTGACAAGGAAATTAAATTTTCAACAATTTCTTATCTGCAATACCTCTCCAAAATTCAAAAATGTTAATTAAATAAGCAGTAGCCCTCTATCTTACATTCTTCTTCTACCATTTTCCATTTCTAGTCAAACAATTTCCCTCGATTTGCAGTAGACAAGTTTTCTATCACAGTTATTCTCTCAAATTCAAGCGTCTACATGTTTTGATCTCCCAAATTCACCAAGAATTTCAACTGTCAGCATCAAGAAAACCTTGAAGTTGCAATGGAACCCAATTCCTCTCTCATCTCCATATATTCATTGCACTTTCACATCCCCATTTGAGGGCTCTCCCAACGGAAATGATTCGAATGAAAGAAAGAGAGAGGGGGAAAAGATCAAGAGGGGGCCGGGTGAGAGCGGCGGCGTCGTGGAGAGGGCGTGGCGGCGGTGGGGGTGAGTGCTTGTGGAAGTTCTGATTTTTCTTTTTATTTTTAAATAATTTTGATTTAAAAAATAAATTAGATTAAAATTTAATTTCCACATCACCAATTCGGTTCGGAAAGTTCGAAATCAAGCTTGACACGTGTGATTTAGTTCTATTCGGGCTTAATTTGGACAAAATCCATGAATTTTGTAATTTAAAGTCTTATTTTGCAGGCCTGAATTTTTTTTATCCTCTTTTACGAATCGTGTCAAATTACGGGGCATCAAAAGTAATTAACTCTTTAGATTTAATATAATGTTTCTCCTTATGGATATATATATATATATATAGAAAATTAATTATGATGGAAACAACAACAGTTTGGCTCTACTACTTGATGAGAGTTAATTTCGTTTTCTCTTTTTTTTTTTTTTACTTTCAAATATGGACCCATATTATTTTAATAGGATATATAACAATATTGACTTTTTATTTGTGGCTAGTTTGTCCTCTTATTTAACAAATTTGCTAACTATTTGTCAAAAGTGTCACAAACTGCAATGGTGGGCTTAGATTTACTACCTCCGTCCCAAAATAAATGACGTTTTAGCAACTAAAATTTGTCCCAAAAGAATTGTCGTTTTCGTATTCCAAAGCATATTTACATACAATATACCAAATATACCCCTATTTACTCATCTCAAATTAAATGTGTTAAAGAGATAAAAACACCTCATTAATTAAACTTAAATAAGGGTAGATTGGACTTTTTATCACATTTCTTAATATATGTGCAAAAGGCTAAAACGTCATTTATTTTGGGACGGAGGTAGTATTATTAATCCACACGAAACATATAAAATCAAATTTTCATTAATAGTTTCTAACATTTATTAGTTGGGCATCATCAAGGCCCTCGTGCTAATTAACTCTAGCCCTTAGTAAAAGGCTCTCGTATCATTATAATGTCTTAAATTAGAGTAGTACTGGAGTTAGGACTAATCTTGTAACAGTAGTTTAAGCAATAAATGAAGTACTTCTACCAAAACTTCTGTCAATAAAACAATACATCAATACACTTATAAACGACATATTTTTTCTTTTTTTAACTCAAAATACACATACAAGAAAAATGAGTATTTACATAGTCGTAAAAAAATTGATAATTGTCGCAAAAATACTTTACAAAAAATTTATCGCTAAATTATTATCATAAAATAAAAGCCTTATTGTAAAAAATTTATTTGAGTTGTCGCTAATGTTGCCACAAGCAAGGATGAAAATATCCCGATATATCCCCGATATTTCGGTTTTTTCACGTGACCGAAACAAAAACGGGCTGTCACGATATATCTCCGATATTTTCATTTTTTGATAAAAAATAAATGAAAAATCAATAATTATTAGCTAAATGTTGGTAAAAATTGGTATCGATTTCAATATCAGTGGCTTCAGGTAAAAATTATAAGAAAATTCATGAATATCAAGGAAATATCGGTAAATACCGCTGAAACATCGATAAATATATGGAAAATATCGGTAAATATCAGGAAAATATCGGTAAATATCGATAAATATCGGTAATATATCGGTAAATATCGGAAAAATATATGTACCAATATTTCCACCGAAACCGATATATCCATCAATATTTCCGTAAAATCAAGGTACCGATATATCCATCGAAACCGATATTTTCATCCTTGGCCACAAGTAAATCTTCTTTCATTGATTTTGTAACAATGTAATGTTAATTTATATTAGCATTATACAATAGCTTGTAATAAAAAATCTAGGCTTTTTGCCACAACATAAATAATCATATTTTTTTTTAGTCACACCAATTTAACAAAACCGTGGTCCAATTCTCAAAATGGGGTCCACAATAAGTTTATTTATAATATATATCAAATTCATAATTAAAACTACTTATAAAATATAAAACCAAAAAAGAAAAGAGAAAAGAAAAGGAACAGAAAAGATGAGCTAACTCACTTCAACCTAACTCATCGTAGGTAGCCCAGCCCAGGACTAGTTTGGGCCACCAAAAATGAAGTTTAGTCCTTGAATAGTGAATACTATAGTTTGACCCTTAACATTGACTTTTTTGATATGCCATTGATCTAAATACATGGCATTTAAAAAAAAATTAAAATGCATGTAACGAAACGAGACTAGGTAAGTGAGTTAAATGAGGGTCATGGCCAAAAATGCCTAAACAACTAAATACTATGTTCAAATTACTATCATCCCTATAATTTGGACAAAATCCATGAATTTTGTAATTTAAAGTCTTATTTTGTAGGCCTGAATTTTTTTATCCTCTTTTACGAATTGGATCAAATTAAGGGGCATCAAAAGTAATTAACTCTTTAGATTTAATATAATGTTTCTCCTTATGGATATATATATATATAGAGAAAATTAATTATGATGGAAACAACAACAGTTTGGCTCTACTACTTGATGGAGAGTTAATTTCGTTTTCTCTTTTTTATTTTTTTTACTTTCAAATATGGACCCATATTATTTTAATAGGATATATAAACAATATTGACTTTTATTTGTGGCTAGTTTGTCCTCTTATTTAACAAATTTGCTAACTATTTGTCAAAAGTGTCACATACTGCAATAGTGGGCTTAGATTTATTATTAATCCACACGAAACATATAAAATCAAATTTTCATTAATAGTAGTAGTTTCTAACATTTATTCGTTGGGACATCATCAAGGCCCTCGTGCTAATTAACTCTAGTGTCTTAAATTAGAGTAGTACTGGAGTTAGGACTAATCTTGTAACAGTAGTTTAAGCAATAAATGAAGTACTTCTACCAAAACTTCTGTCAATATAACAATACATCAATACACTTATAAACGACATATTTTTTCTTTTTTTAACTCAAAATACACATACAAGAAAAATGAGTATTTACATAGTCGTAAAAAAATTGATAACTGTCGCAAAAATACTTTACAAAAAATTTATCGCTAAATTATTATCATAAAATAAAAGCCTTATTGTAAAAAATTTATTTGAGTTGTCGCTAATGTTGCCACAAGCAAGGATGAAAATATCCCGATATATCTCCGATATATCCCCGATATTTCGGTTTTTTCACGTGACCGAAACAAAAACGGGCTGTCACGATATATCTCCGATATTTTCATTTTTTGATAAAAAATAAATGAAAAATCAATAATTATTAGCTAAATGTTGGTAAAAATTGGTATCGATTTCAATATTAGTGGCTTCAAGTAAAAATTATAAGAAAATTCATGAATATCAAGGAAATATCGGTAAATATCACTGAAACATCGATAAATATCTGAAAAATATCAGTAAATATCGGTAAATATCGGTAAATATCGGAAAAATATATGTACCGATATTTCCACCAAAACCGATATATCCATCGATATTTCTGTAAAATCAAGGTACCGATATTTTTATCCTTGAAGTAAGTCTTCTTTCATTGATTTTGTAACAATGTAATGTTAATTTATATTAGCATTATACAATAGCTTGTAATAAAAATCTAGGCTTTTTGCAACAACATAAATAATCATATTTTTTTTAGTCACACCAATTTAACAAAACCGTGGTCCAATTCTCAAAATGGGGTCCACAATAAGTTTATTTATAATATATATCAAATTCATAATTAAAACTACTTATAAAATATAAAACCAAAAAAGAAAAGAGAAAAGAAAAGGAACAGAAAAGGTGAGCCAACTCCCTTCAACCTAACTCATCGTAGGTAGCCCAGCCCAGGACTAGTTTGGGCCACCAAAAATGAAGTTTAGTCCTTGAATAGTGAATACTATAGTTTGACCCTTAACATTGACTTTTTTATGCCATTGATCTAAATACATGGCATTTAAAAAAAAATTAAAATGCATGTAACGAAACGAGACTAAGTAGTCGAGTGAGTTAAATGAGGGTCATGGCCAAAAATGGCTAAACAACTAAATACTATGTTCAAATTACTATCATCCCTATAATTTTATCCAGAACACTTGAATTTCAAATAATATGTTCCAACTATCACAATTCACCTTAACCTAATCAAAGCCATTAACCACGCCCATCATTTATCACATCAACCTGTCCGTCCACTAAAAAATGACAAAATAGTAACAATTTCGTGGGTTGTTACACAAAAATTGTAACTTAGAGGTTATTCCATACTCGAAAATGTGGTTTTTGGTGTTGTTAGAAATTAGGTTTTCTTTCTCCCTTCCACGAAAATACATGAGTCTTCCTTCCACGAAAATGTATCATTTCATGAAAATGTTTGTGTCAACATCCTGTGAAATTTTAGTATCTTCGATTCATGAAAATTCAAATTTTGATATTCCACAAAACTTCAATATGTCATTTTCTCTGTCATTTCCCCACGAAAATTATTGTTCACATGTGAGTGAATTGTGCTCTTTGCATGCATGTGAATTATGTGGGGGTCCATGTCAGATTTGTCACTAGTGTCACTTCGGCAACCTTTGATCCCATGTCAGGATTGTGGTATTTAGAGTTTTTTTATTTCGAGTTGTGGTATTTTAAACACAATTATAGTCATGGTGGTCATGGTGGTAGTTTGGGCATTTCATTTTGTGGTGGTAGTAAAATGAGTCATTTCTTCTTATAATGACTGCTAAGACTAACCACATCACATCTATTACTAAATATATCCATTTAAAAATGATTTAATATTATCAAATTTTACACTGCAGAAACATTATCATTCTACTCCTTTAATTATAGGGTTAATTGATGGAAAAATCACAAAGTTTACTTAATCTACAATTTTAACCAACTTTTTGAATAATAGCACATATAACAAGAACTTTAATATCTTTTTACAAATTTAGCCAACAGACATATTTTGGGTATGCTCATTTTAACAATAACTTCCACTATTTGAAAGTAACTATTATTTTGTAAGTCATTTCTATTTTGAAACGATTATAGTTATTTCCAAAATAAACATATTCAAAAAGTGTCTATTGGTTAAAATTAAAAAGTATATATAAGCAATTATGTTATATTGAACAATGTTGAAAAGTTGGTTAAAATTGCAAATTAAACAAAGTTAGTGTTTTTTCTGTTTAATTGTATTATATATACTTAAATAAATTATATATAATAGGAGTGTTTGTCTTTTAATATATACTTATCTTTGATCTATTTTAAATGGGCCTGTGTATACTGTATAGTAATGGCTTGGGTGTGAATATTCCGGGCCCACACAAGATGACGGCCAAAATAACTCATATAGAAGAAAGTTGTGCATGTTTTGAGAAAATGTCATAAAACAATTTACAAGAGTTTGACTGGGCACGAAGGTTAAAAAAAAATTGATTATTGCTTTTAAGATAATTGAGTGATATTTTTATAATAAAGGTGAAATATAGGGATACAAGTGTTTGACTTTTATGACATTTTAAGATTATTTTTTGCTTTTAAGTGACATTTTTGTAATAAGGATGAAATATGAGGATATTAATATTTGACTTTTGTTTCCATTTATGGGCTGATAAGTTCAGTTGGGATAAACTAAAATGACAAGTAGACAAATTGAGTTGGGACGGAGGGAGTCCTATTTTTGCCAAAATATAATATATTAGAATTTGTTATGTATATAAAATTATATAAAGTTAATTTAACATTGAAAAGACAAATATCTTAAGCATATCATCCACTTGCAAATTTTCATCAATGGCGGATCCACGTGGTAACAAGGGTACAACTGCACCCTGAAAAAAAAAAAAAAAATTATTATATATTAACTAATATACTTCTAACCATTTACATAATTATAATTTTACCATTATACATATATTCATTTAAATTCTACCCTATTTGATTTCTTCTTCTTCCTTGTGCGTCTGTGCCATTGCCGTTGCCTGCGGCCCCTCCATTTCTGGTTAATTTTCTTTTCTTCCCTTCTCTTTTATATTATATATTATACTTATTATTGTTTTAATATCATTATTCATATTCATTAAATATTGATTCAACTATTAGTTTATTTGTTTATACATTAGGGTTTGTGTTTTATCATAAATGTGTATGAAATGTATTGATTTTATGATATTTGTGTTATGATTTCAATGAGTTTATGATATGAGTTGATATTATAGTTGTTAATTTCTTATAAAATTGAAGTTACATATTTCACGTATTGTATTCTCTCTTGGCTATCTACTATAACAGTTAAAAAACTGTTGTCTTATCCTACATTGGATATGAATTTTTTTCCTGAATTTAGTCACCATTGTCATTACGATTTGGTTTCTAACATAAATGAATAGACTCGAATTACTAAAATTGGTAGTATTTTGTTTATTAGGGATGAATTTGTTTGATTATCTATTACTGGACTATATACAGTGTTATATGTATGTATATTTGTTCATTAAAAATATAGCAAAATATCAAGATATATATTAGTGAATGTTGACATAATTGCATTTTCATTCATAGTGCTTTACAGCATTTTGTAATGTATTGTCCCACTGAATCATTGGCGACTAAATACTTGTGTAGAGCCAAAATAGATATATATGTACGTGACAGAATTGAGCATTCATATCATTGTCAAAGTTGCATCAAATAAAGTAAAATAATATCCACCAGATAATGTTGAGAAACTAGTTTTATACATATCTGCCAAAATTCATTGAAACATATATTACTATATAAAAGCTAGTTTAACTTTGAAAAATCCACAAAATTATAAAGACTGAGTCTCCTGTGCACCAGGTGTACGGCACGGGTCGCGCGCGGGCTGGCGCGGACCAGCCCAACCTGCGCCTCTTTACTTTTTCACGTGTTTTGGTCGTGACCTTCATATTATGTTAGTGGTTATGTTAGTGTTATCTTCGTGTTATGTTAGCGTGATCTCATTTCCAGATTTCATACCCTTAGTTTATAACCATTGAACTAAAATAACATGAAGGTAAAAAACAATGTTAATCATACCTTCATGTTATGTTAGTGTTACCTTCATGAAGGTAACAATAACATAAATGAAGGCATGACTACTTTATGATAGGTTTAAACACACCTATCAGGTGCGTGGGAGCGTGGTGGGGTGCGTGAAAACGTGCGTAAGAGACGCGTGAGACGGGTTGACCCAGGTGTATGGATCCACCCGTTGCACAAAATATTTTGTCAATTATAAATTGCTCGATACATCATCATCAAAATTAGATATGATATGTACAACCAACATTTCTGGATTTGTTATATTTAAAATCTACTCCAACGGAGCATTTAAAATCCAATGCACGTTTTTTTAATGTTAAAAAAAAAAGTGATAAATTTTGAATTTATAAAAATTAAAACACATATATTACTATAAATTACAAATGATTACTTGGATCCTTCTATTCAAATACGAATACAACTTTTTAATTTCATGCTTTAGAACTTTTTGTTTCTGCTTATATATCCTTAATTATTTTATTTTTATTTACACAGTTGTCAATTGACAAATCATTATATACATGGCAATATAATTTGGTGGAGCTACGTACCGATCACTAATTGGGAATATATAAAAGATTCAGATAATGATTATAAATATAAAAAATTCAGATAATGGTTTTGTATATTTAAACCTTTAGTTAGTGATGAGTTATGATTTCATTCACATGCATGCTACCTAGCTAGCTAGTGTA
Organism: Scutellaria baicalensis; assembly: GCA_005771605.1. Classification (NCBI taxonomy): domain Eukaryota; kingdom Viridiplantae; phylum Streptophyta; class Magnoliopsida; order Lamiales; family Lamiaceae; genus Scutellaria; species Scutellaria baicalensis. The sequence continues at coordinate 71,118,010 of CM016721.1, read as the reverse complement.
TTATTTATTATACTATTAATATCCAACATAATAAAAAAGAGATGAAATATTAAAAGAAACTAGAATCAAACTGTGATACTAGAAAATAATATCTTGCTTTGTGTTTGGCCGACAAACCCTAATTAATAAGTGCAATAATGCATCAAGGTGAGTAGACATGAGAGATCCGAAAGTTAAAAATTCTGATAAAATATTAGGATCAGACAAGAATGCCAAATCATTGTTTCCAAAAACATATAATAGAAAATCGTATGTTGTATGTGAGACCACCGTCTCATAGATTATGTTATATGAGAAGGGTATACCCATAACTCATACTTAATAATTTATATAAGAATTTTTTAAAATAGATTTAAGCTCATAATAAGGACTTGTCTCCCGAAAATCATGCATGAGATTACCTTAATAAGTTTTTGTGAATAAAAAATGTTGCCAATAATGAATTTGCAGTAGATTGAGAATGTTTCTCTAACTTGTCAGCAGAATCAAGTATAAAATAAATGAGTAGCACTTTATGTGCCCTTGGATATGGTGCCCCCAACTTGACCATCTTAATGATATACACGTAATACCTGAAGAGTATATATGTATATTCTTAAGGTATTACCTACATACATAACAAAAAATTGATACCTTTAGTGAATAAACGAGTAATACCTTAAGGATATACACGTGATACTTGAAGAATATATATATAATACCTATCACTGAATATAAAGTAATATCTTAAGAGTATGCACATGATAATACATATCTAACACCATGAACATGGAAAAGTAATATGTTATAAGTATATACGTAATATATACCTGAAGAATACATATGTAATAGCACACTCTCGGGGTAGATCTAAGATCTTTATTTCGGGGCTATATAGTTTTTACCAAAATAAATTCAAGGATGAAAATATCGGTTTCGATCGATATATCGATACCTTGATTTTACGGAAATATCGATGGATATATCGGTTTCGGTGGAAATATCGGTACATATATTTTTTTGATATTTACTGATATATTGCCGATATTTCCCGATATTTACCGATATTTTCCCAATATTTTCCCGATATTTACAGATATTTTCCCGATATTTCAGCGATATTTACCGACATTTCCTTGATATTCATGAATTTTCTTATAATTTTTAAATGAAGTCACTGATATTGAAATCGATACCAATTTTTACTAACATTTAGCTAATAATTATTGATTTTTCATTTATTTTTTTATCAAAAAATGAAAATATCGGAGATATATCGTGACAGTCCGTTTTTGTTTCGATCACTTGAAAAAACGGAAATATCGGGGATATATCGGGACATTTTCATCCTTGAATAAATTATATAGAAAATCTTTATTTTATTTGCAACTGCATTTAGATTTTAGCTACAACTATTATTTATTCGTAGCGCTGCCGAAAACGACAAAAGTTACCAAAGTGAAAACGTTTGTGAATGTGTGGATCAAACTTTTAGATAAGTGTTGGGTAAAACGCAGGAAATTTTATGAGTGACAATTTTGTGTAATTTGGGTCGCATGCATGCAATTTGGATCCATGAGTTTTGAATTTCTTATTTACTTCACGTATTGACTTTTATGATGAACATTATGTTTTTGTGTAATATTTTTACTTTGATAATTTTTTCTACTTTAGATGTGTGATCTTTATGTTATATTAGTGTCATATTTATGTTATATTAGTATGAATAAGCCAACGTTTATGTAATATTTTCACTTCAAAAAATGTGATGAATATCTGTATAATTTGTACATATATACCTTTTATGACACTGCTCATACTTTTATGTGATATTATTTAACTTATATATCAACACTAACTTTTCAACCGTGCGATGACCGAGATTAAATTTTCTAAGAAAACTATAATTATAATCTTTTATATATAAAATTAAAAAAGATATAATATATAAATTTAACATAATAAAATAAGTGATTTATATAAATATTTAGTTTTATATATTTGTGTTTATATATCAATAACACATTACACTTGATGTTTATAAATTAAGTAGGTAGCATTATTTTAATTTGTATTATTATATGACATCAAGTACATAATTTATACATATTTATTGAGATTAATTTATGGAAGTTGATCTTGTAATATTAATTTTTTTTATTTGTTTATGTTTGAATTACTCGTAGAGACTGATATGATTTCTATCATCAAATGATATTGATTAATATGTCTTATTATGAATAAAACAAATCCCCATAAACATTTTATTAATAGAAATTAAATTGTAGAACCGAATAGAACCTTATCTCGAATATAAATCTAGAATTATTAATAAAAATATATGATACATTAATCTTCTTGTTGCCTATCAATTCTTCTTCTTTGGTTTCATTATGAACAAAACTTTGTCTTATACTAAATTGCCAATCAAACGAGATGGACAACATCAACAATTTCGTATGTAAAAAACTATTTAATTAATTAAGAATATGATAAAACAAAAAAAAGACATCAACTATCAAATTAAATTGACACAATATTGAATTTATATCATGTGCCCCTTAATTTAGAAGATGTTGTATGAGTATCAATTATAAACTTGATACTCTATATATCTATCCTATAGAATAAAAATTGAATTTTCGACTTCATCAAACTTGACTTAATCTTGTATCTAGTATATTAAAAATTTGAATTCAAAGATAAATATAAACAAATAAAATGAAAAATGGTTAAATCATATAAAAATATAAATAAATATAAAATTACCTATAATTCTTAGATCAAACAATTATATAGCACATTATTCGTACTTAAGACAATAGTAGTAAACAGAGTCTTAATCCAATTTCTTTGATCATTGGGTCCATGATAAATATCAATGAGGTTAAATGAAAACTTTGAATGCATGTAATTGTAGGATTGTAGTTATTTTGTATTTATGGTCATTCACAAAAAATATATCAATATATGATATGATATGAATTAATGTTTTAATTCTTTTAATAATTTAAAAAATGAATTTATTTGCATCCAGTATACATGCAACAAGCTTCCATAAAAAATGCAAAGACAAATATAGAAAATAATTAATATAAATAAAATCACATATAAATTGATACAAATGATTCACAGGATATTTATACTATTAATCATGTATGCATATCCATCCATTTGCATTTAATAATTAAAATTGATAGAAACACATTTACATTTCCATTTATACATATTCATTTACTTAATTTATAGAAACAAATTTACTTTAATTGTCGGAATTAAAATTTTGAATTACATGATATAAATACTCAAATTATAACCAAATTACCCTTATAACCACACATGCCATGCACATGACCAATATCCAGTGGAAAAAAGTGACGTGACAATCAGATTTATTGTTTTTTGCAAAATTCGTATACATTATATAGTAAACTGCAAACATTCATAGATGATATTGTAAAGTGTTAAATGAGTTATACTTGAGATTAGTTTTTGTTTTTTATCCTAAATTAAAATCATCACTAAGTAATAAAATTATATTCATTTTGATCAGAATATAGTTCTATGAAAAATCTTATTATTGAAATATTTAATATATTTTTATATACACCTATATTTCGTAGTGTATGTATATAAATACTTATTTATCGTTAGTAATTGCTCAGTTAACCACTCAATTGAATTATACCATAACCACAACTAAACATGTCCATCCGGTTCGTCGGTTTCGATTTGGAACCAGCGGTTCATGGTTCAGGGAAGGACGAACCGGCCTAGGTATGGTTACTGTTCCAGTTTTGGAACCGGCGATTTAACCGGAACCGCCGGTTCCACCATTTTTTTGTTAAAATTTTTAATTTTTGCATCCCTAATTTTAATTTTTAATACTTGTTTTCAAAGTATATACCAAAATAAATTGATATTTTAGAATACAAAATATTAAATGGGAGAGACAAACAATAATTAGAACAAACTTTTGATTAAAAATTGGAAAATTATTTCAAGTTATAACTTTAATTTTGAATGAAGAAGAACTCTATCTAATCTATCTATCTTGTACAAAATTATATAGCAATCTATGTAGTATAAAAGTCTCATTACAACTTTTCAATTATCCATTAATTACAATTACAAATTTTCAAGTCTAAAAATTGATATTACAAACAAACAACATTAACAACATTTGTTAGATGCATGGTTTGATTTACACGACCTAACTATTACAAACTTGTCCTAGGGGTATGTACAATTCGGTTAAAATCTAATTAACCGATTGAACCGAACCGAAATTAGTATTTCGATTGGTTCGGTTTAGATTTTTAGAAAATTCTTTTAATTCGGTTTGATCAATTTGGTTTTGAGTGAAAAATAACCGAAATAGCTGAATTGAATCGAAATATAAATCATATGAATATATTTTATATATTGTTATAAAATATTATCGTATAAATGTGTATTTTTATAGGTATATATCATCTTAACATATATTTTTATTGTTAGAGGATTTGGTTGTACTTTCTTTTGTTAAGTTCCAAAATTAGACTTGTGTGGTTTAATTATGTTTCGCAGACATTGTAGTTTTTTTTTTTTTGCTATTTTTTTTAAGTTTGATCTTACTGTAGACTTGAGTTTGATCTTATTTTGCTATTTTGTCCAAAATTAAATTTGATGGTTAAAATATTTAATTTATTTAAATAGTGTATCTTAATTACTAAGTTTTGACTTATGAGAAATGACAAGAAATATAAATTTCTGTTATGTAACAAATCAAACCGATTAATTGGGTTTGGTTTCGAATCAATTTTCTTCCCTATTCAGTTCAGTTCGGTTTTATCATATACAAATTTAAATTAATTCGTTTTGACAATTCGGTTCGGTTCAGCTACTGAACTGACAGATGCACACCCCTACTTGTTCATAACATAAGCATCAAACTTCCACATAAGTTGCTATGCTTACTCAACCAAGATGTGCACATGATCGTTTAACTCATACATGACTCTTACTCTTTCTCAAATAGTGAAAACTTAGTTGGAACTTTATTCCTATTGCTAAGTACTCCTAAATAATTTAAAATATAAATATATAAGATTTCTTCAACTTGTGTGCAACAAGCTTTTTGGATTTCTAAGCTCGAGAGATTGATAACTTGCTTGCTTGGATTAAGCCAAGTGACTGAAACTTGAAGTGTTTGAACTTTGTTGAGAATGGAGCTTGGGTTCGCATATAAGATTTGAAGTTTCAGTAGTTGTTTCAGTTGCACTCATCCAATATTTATAGCTTTGAAAATCTGCTAGTTGAAGAGAGACAAATCTTCTACATTTAATGTTGTGATCTTTATAATACACGTCTATTAAATGTTGTTAACTTTTTCTAACATGTAGCATCCTGTCTTGAACAGTTATCCACTTCTAATTGACTCTCTAGATTTATTTCTATTGGTAACATAACATGTTTTCTTGTTTTTTACTTCAATTTGATATATTCTTCTGTGCATGCTTGTTTGTCATTCTAGAGGCATTCATAGGTTTCTAGAGCTGTCAAAATGAGTCAAGCCCGTTGGGCCGGCCCGTCCCGCCAAACAAAAATAGAGGGTTGGATTGAGTAATTTTAGGCTCGCAAAAAAGTGGGCCAAAGTGGGTTTGGCCCGCGGTGGGTTGGCCCGCCTTTATTTTTTATATATTTTTTAATTATTTTGTTATAAAATAAATAAAGAGAAATGTTTAATAGTGATGATAATTCGTACCAAACAATGAGTTATAAAATATTGATATGTGTTATTTATATATAAAAATTAAGAGATTTTTATGAAAGCATTATTTTTAAAATTTGTTTTCATATATTATATGTAATTAAATGTATATATATCTTATTAAATGTATATATATGTTACATATATACTCAATTTCATTTGAAAAAATTTAAAAAAAAAGCAAAATTAAAGAATAATTTGGTGGGTTGGCTCGCCTAACCCACAACCTACCGGTGGGTTGGGTTGGGTTGAGATTTTGAGGCCCGCCATTAGAAAAGCCCGCCCCCCGCCCCGCCAAATGGAGGGTTATGGTGGGTTGTGGGCCTGGCCCGCCCCGCCGGCCCATATTGACACCTCTATAGGTTTCTATCTTAGGTACTTTCTTCGGTGAGAAGTAACCTAGCTTGCTTAGAGCATCTCCAGCACTAGCACTACTTTAGTGCAGATTTTGCACTAAAGTAGTGCAGAAACAGTATTTTCATCTCCAGCACTCTGCACTACTTTTTGCACTAAAAAGAATATTCCATTATATTTTTAATTATGAATTTATTTAATCATATTTTTCAAATATATTACAATTGATTAACATATTTACACCTACAAGTTCTTTAATACAATTTTATTATTTATATTCAAATTGTATAAATAAAAAGTTATATGAGTAATTGAATGAAACTTAAGGTAAAATGAAAACAAAAACAACAACTTATTTTTATTGAAAGGGAAATAGATGTTACATAGTCATAATTCCTAATTTTCTGAATTAGAATATTCTTCCCACAAATGATCAATTAATGCATTTCGAAGTGCAAAATGAGCATCTGCATCTCTAATTTGTCTAAATCGACCAAGAAAATCTTGAAAGCGAGTAGGTTCATTCTCAGCGAATTCAATCAATTTCAGTATTTTATTTTCATGTATTGTAATTTATTTTTTAGTAATGTGATGTTGTATTTTTTTGCATTTTAATTTATTATTAGTAATTTTATGTAATTGCTTCTCGTTTCTCTAATTTTCACTATCCACGTTGAGAAACGATCACTCACGATCATTTCAAATCTTCAAATTACCATTCGTGTTGTTCAAATGACCATCCGTGTTGTACAATTTTTCTTGTATTCGTGTTTTTCAAATTACCATTCGTGTTGTTCAAATTATCATTTCAATTATAATTTTATATCACAATTTGTGTTGACAAAAATACAATTATATTATCTCAAATATTATAAAATAGCTCCATAATATATAATAAATAAATTTAAAAAAAAAAAAAGATAGCGCAAGCACAGTGTGGTGCTACCTGTGGCACCACACTGTGCATGTGAGTAAAGTGGCGCCTTGGATAGCGCCATGCTGGAGGAGAGAATTTGGCAGCCCACGCTGCCCCAGCGCAGTGCTGGGGCTGCTCTTAGGTTGGTGGAACATACTTCTTTTTCGAATACAGACTAAGTAAACTAAGGATATTCATTTAAACATTATGAGAAAATGAGGTACTCTAATTTCCTATTACAGTTTACGTCTTATCTCATCAAAACTTATACAATCAATTCCTAACACAATATAACATTTATGTTATATTATTATAATCTTTATGTACAAATATTATAACCTTCAAATTATATATTTAGAATATTTTCTGTACAAAACTTAGTATAATATAGTTGAATCCTTTATGTTATAAGAATTTAACCTTTATATTACATTGATATAACTTTTATATACAAACAATATCATAACTTTTATGTACTTAGGAATAACGTAAGATTTATGTTAATATAACATAAAATGTAATTATTATTACAATATAAAGGTTTAAAGGGTCTTATAATTTTTAGAGTTTTTTTTTTTTTTTTGCCCGTAATATAGGGGGTCTGACATTTTTGCACAGGAATGTATCGGGCTGGCAATTTTGCCCTGTATTGATTACAAATTGTGCAATGTTGCCCAATTTCAGCCCGAACTGTTAATTGGGCCCGAATTGCTTATGTGGAATATAATTGGCTTTTAATTCGGGCCAATCCAATCAAAATCTACCACGTGGAATTATTTATATTATGTGACATTTTTAAGAATAAAAATTAAAAAATCAAAATCAAAATTAAAAAAAGATCATCTTCTTCAGCATCCCACCACCGCCATCATCCCACCACCGCCGATACCATCACCCCACCACCAAACGCATTCTCCTCTGATCTTCGTCACTTCCGCCACCATCACGACCGCAATTTCAGTGAGCTTCTCCGCCGATCTCGAGCAACAATATGTGGAAGCACACGGAGGAGAAGCTCCTTAGGACTTGCCAGAGATGCACCGGATCAAGGCACAACGAGTGACGGCGACAGGCCGAGCACGTAGATGAGCGCGTAGAGAAGAGCGACGAGGATTACCACGAAGTCGGAGTCAAGAGTTTCTACCGGCTGCGACATGTTATTCGGCGGTGACGACGGTGAATTTACGCCGCCCAGCTGGTGGTGAACCGGTTGGCCTGGATGAGCTCAATGAAGAGAGAAGAGAGAGAGAGAGAGAGAGAGAGAGAGAGAGAGGACCACATTGCAAACAGAGAAACTTTAACAACTGGATATAGGCATCCATAATAAGCTCGAAGACACTGCCAAGAAACCACCTTCTCTGCCGCTAAGCTCCAAATTACTTACTCTTGCTCTTCGAATTACTTTGATTCCGAGACGGCTGGGAGAACAGAGACGAGAGATAGAGCAGGGACCCTCCTCGCCACGACCCTCCTCGCCGACCAAACCCACCCCCGTCGCAACCCCTCACGACGGTGACGAACTCGAACTCGATCAGACAGCAAACTCGAACTCGGTGGCGGCGGGGCGGGGGGAAAGGGGAAGGGGGAGATCATTTTTATTTTGATTTTTGTTTTATTTTTATTCTTAAAAAATGTTTTTAATTTGTATTTTATTTTGATTTTTTGATTTTTACTTTATTTTTATTCCACGTCATCGAATTTGGCCAGATTGGCTCGAATTGAAGGCCAATTTAATTCCACATCAGCAATTCGGGCCCAATTAAGCAGTTCAGGCTGAAATTAGGTAACATTTGCACAATTTGTAATCAATACGGGGCAAAATTGTCAGCCCGATACATTACTGTGCAAAAATGTCAGACTCCCTATATTACGGGGCACAAAAATAAATAATAAACTATAATTTTTTATATACTTAGATTGTTATCAGTCATGTAATATAACTTAAACTTTTATAATATAATAACTTAACCTTTATGTTATATTATTATAATATAAAACTTAAATATTACAGTATAAAGTTATATTATTATAATAAGAAAATTAAATTATTATAACATAAAGGTTATATTATTGTATTTACAAAAATTAAATTCCTATAACATATATAAGTGTTACATTATTATAATACAAAAGGTTAAAAGGTAACATAGATTTATAATACTTTATAAAAATTTAAACTACCAAGAATATAAAAGTTATGCAAACATAACATAAATGTTATGTAAACTTGAATAAAAAAGTTATGTGAACATGACTAAAAAGTTAGACGAAATAACTGAAAGGCTAGGGCGTGAAATTAGGTCAAATTTGGAGGTGTGTGGAAGCACGTGAGAGTGCGTTTTAAGTGTGAAAATCACTTGCGATATCTTCAAAAGCAGGTTGAATGCAGTATGGCAGATATAAGATATGCAAAAGTATATAGATATGCAAGGGATAAGCAGATAAACAAGACAAAACGATATAGAGTAGTTCGAGGGTGGAGTAATCCCTCTAAAACATGTTCATATATAAAACATGTACATATAATTAAGGAATCTTTTTTCTTTTTCTTGACTAGCATCTTGATTCTTTAAATGTGATATAATTAGAAAAATAATAAATAAAAAAATCTTAATAAATCAACTCTTGATATGTACGTGTTCTTATTTAGCAGATTCTCATAATAGTTCTTTATTAATTTACAAAATCAAGCAATAGTTGTAGTCAATTACCGTAATTAAAATTGATAATTAATATTTCCAAACCTATGTAAGAAACACTTCAACCCTATAAATAAGTGTTCAACAATCATCAAGATTATTCTCTAAAACTCACAATGTTCAAATACTTGATCCTCTGTTTCATACTAAGTACATGTTTTTTTGCAAACTCACAATGTTCAAAGAGCTGTTTCCTGTTCTTGGACATGGAGGTTCATATCTATAACGATCTTCCGAACGATCCAGTGTTGGTGCACTGTCAATCTAAGGACGACGATCTTGGATCACATCTCATAAATCCGAAACAAGATTATAACTTCAGTTTCTGCGTAAAACCCTTTTCTACTTTGTTCCATTGTCATGTTCAATGGGGTGAGAAGACAAGAAGCTTTGAGGCTTACAATGGGAAATGGATTCACCATAATCCTTGTGCTCCTAGTGAGTGTAAATGGGCAGCAGAACCTGATGGTATTTACTTGCAAGGTTTGAAGAAATTTGATTGGCAATGAAATTCATAGCACCCTCAAAGTTGAATAAAGATTTTATTGTTGTATTTCTTAATTATTTGTCCTAATAAGAGGTTTTATTGATTTAGGTCTTGGAAGGTAGTAAATTAATTATCATTTAAAGTTCCATGTTTGGTATTTCACATTATTGATTTTATTATTATTATTATTATTATTATTATTATTATTATTATTATTATTATTATTATTATTATTATTATTATTATTATTATTATTATTATTATTATTATTATATATTGCTAGCATTGTTCCCGTGCGATGCACGGACAAATAAATTCTACTATCTTAATTATTTAGTACATAAATGATGAACACAATAAATAACAAATTTCTATTAAGAGTAATTTTAATCTTGTATCAATTCGTACCTGTGATACATGGACACATATAAAATTTTCAAATGTTGTAATTGTAAAATGTATATAATATCTTTACAGTTGGTATGCACTTAATTTTAGTGATTACCGAATTATATCATTGATGAAAACGTTAATTAGTCAAACTAAAAATTGGAATAAGTTCAAAAAAATTATATGAGATGACATCATGATAATAATATTGAAATTCATTTCATATACTATTTCATATATTACAATATTCAATCTATGTTTTCATTTTACAATTTTGTGATCAAAATTTTGCAATGCTTTTGAAACCATTAATTTATAATAATAAGAAAAAAATCATTGCATATCCATTTGAAATTTATGGATTTATTATTTTGAATAATTTTATAACTTTCTTAAAATGGATGAGTTTTAAGAGGTACACATATATATCAATATAATGATTTCGTATTTTACTTCTCCAATTAATCAACCACCAAATATAGCGTAATATTATGATATCAATATCATTTTAAAAGTAAAATACTATTTATTTAAGTAAAATATTTGATTATAGAAATAATAAAACATTTATTACAATTAGCATGTATATACAATATATATTAAATGCAAATATAGCTAAATTAAAAATTTGGATTTATAAGTTCAATAAAATTATTGGAGTTGATCTCATGATAATAATATTAAAATTCATTCCATATACTATTTCATTTTACAAATTTGTTACCAAAAATTGACAACGCTTTTGAAAACATTAATTAAAATGAAATTTGAATATATCATATATAATAGAGAAAAAAAGTCATTGCATATCCATTTGAAATTTATGGATTTATTATTTGAATAATTTTATAACTTTCTTAAAATGGATGAATTTTAAGAGGTACACATATATATCAATATAATGATTTCGTATTTTACTTCTCCAATTAATCAACCACCAAATATAGCGTAATATTATGATATCAATATCATTTTAAAAGTAAAATACTATTTATTTAAGTAAAATATTTGATTATAGAAATAATAAAGCATTTATTACAATTAGCATGTATATACAATATATATTAAATGCAAATATAGCTAAATTAAAATTTTGGATATATAAGTTCAATAAAATTATTGGAGTTGATCTCATGATAATAATATTAAAATTAATTCCATATACTATTTCATTTTACAATTTTGTTACCAAAAATTGGCAATGCTTTTGAAAACATTAAATAAAATGAAATTTGAATATATCATATATAATAGAGAAAAAAATCATTGCATATCCATTTGAAATTTGTCGATTAATTATTTTAAATGATTTTATTATTTTCTTAAATTGATGAATTTTCAAAAATTCATGTCTGAAAAAATCAATATAATGATTGGATATTTTATTTCTTTAATTAATGAGTCATCAAACATATATAGAGTAATAGGATATTTGTTCATTTTAAAAGAAGAATACTATTCATTTAAGTAAAATATTTGATTATAGATAAAATAAAATATTTATTATAATTAGCTGTATATACAATATATATTACTCTCTCCGTTTTTATAATTAACGTCGCTCTGGAGTTTAAATTATATTTCATATTAAGTGTTATTTTACTTTTATACAATTTTATAATCATATCATCCCTACTAATATTTATTGGCTAAAATTTAGGAATTTAATATGATAGAAATATTTTGATTCTCTTTCCAATCTTGAATCATAAAGGGTATATTAGTCCAATTTGTATGTTTTATTCATGATAACCTATAAAATAATATACTAAAATAATAAATAATAAATAATCAATTTTACTTTTGGGTTGAAAATTGTTAGGAAAATAATGTCATTCCCACTTCTGAAGGGTAATTGTTATACTCTAATGTGTGTATATCTTATCTCTCATTCTAAATATTGCACTAATATAAGGTAAACACTTGTGCGACCCTGGGGCACGGACCCAACCCAGCGCGTGGGCGCCCACGCACCCTTACGTGCGCCTGCACCTGAGCTGGTCTGCGCCCGCGCACACCAAATTCCATTCAGTGATAGATATTATATACATACTCTTCATTTATTGTATGTATACTCTTAAGGTATTACACATTTATCTTTAAGGTATTAAGTTTAAAACGGTATTACATATGCACATTTGAGGTACATTACATATTTACCATTGGGGTATTACATATTTACCTTTGAGGTATTACATATTTTGTGTTACATATGCACCTTTGAGGTATTACATATTTACCTCTTAGTTATTAATGCTTAGAGTATAGTATAAGGTATTACATTTTCAACTTTATGGTATTATTGCTTATCGTTTAAGGCATTACATATTTATCTTCAAGAAAACAACAGATCTATGAGTAACATCCGATTATATTTGTGAAGATGAAAAGAAGAAAATAAGAAGAAGAAAAAAAAGAATTGCTGTAAGGATGAGGAGGAGGAGAAGAAGAAGAAGAAGAAGAAGAAGAAGAAGAATTGTTGTAAGGATGAAAAGAAGAAGCACGCAAAACACATAAGAGATGAACATAAAGGAAGAAAAGAAAAAGCAGAAGAGATGAAGAAGAAGGAACAACCAGAAGCTAAGGTAATAAACAAGTGGGGTTGTACCTCTGAGGTACACAAGTCCTTCTCCTAATATAATGCTGATATTTGAGTGTGTCTTGGGTGCCCCTGGGGCACGGATCCTAGATTCGTGCCCCCGACCTGCTCCATAACCTAGTTACATAAAATATATTACTTTTCCCTTCTTTTTTCCTCTTCTCCTTTCTTACTTGTGTTCCTTCTTCTACAATCTCTCCTCATCTTCTTCTTCCCAAGATCTCCTTTCTCTCTCCTCAAGAACACCCTCCGTCTCCCATGACGATTAGTTTGTGATGAGTTATTGAGTTTGTTGGAAATGTTTAAGTATGTTTTGATGAGACAAAACCTTAAGAGAGTAACTCTAAAGCATAACCAAGAGGTTACTGCGACAAAGTTACTGCAGAAGAAAGGAAGATCAGAGAAAGTGTTAAATGAAGGATACTGAAGAGAATGATAAAAAGAATCGGGTAAACTAATTATGATACTGATGACTACAGGAAGCTACTGGAAGAGATCTCGCAGAAGCAGAATACAAAAACAGTGAGACATGAAGCTACCTGGGAGACCATGCCGAAAGCATACTGCAAGACAACATGCTACAGAAGCCTCAAGCCACCTGAAGGAGCAAGCCAGAGAAGGAAGCTCCAGTGTGAAGCACGAGGAGGAAGCTACAAAGCAGGCATGGGAAGAAATTCAAAAGTTACAGGTAGACACAAGAAGTTACCGGTAGAGAGAAGAGAAGAGGAGCCAACCAGAAGAAGATACGTGGAAAGCGAAAAGTTGGCGTGTGTCAGGAGTGCGGCGCATCAATGATGAAAATCTACCTACCTTCAACGGGCAAATTTCATAACCTATAAAAAGAGGAGGACTGAAGACTGAGGAAGTGCAGAGAGAGAGAGAGCGCGCAAAGTAAAGAGAAGAGCTCAACAGAGAAAAAACTCAGAAGAAGAAGGCACATAAAATATGGGGAAGACTACGTAAAAGAAAAGAGAGCAAAGTGGGGAGCAAAAGAAGAAGAGAGAAAAGAGAAGCTCAAACACCCCACACCCCAAAGATGCATAATCAGTCAGTCAGTCCAGCAGCAAGCTTCAACAGATCAACTTGCAAAAGAAGTCTAAGCTTGTTGCCACCAGTTGAAGAAGGAGAAGACAAACCTTTTAAAGGCTGTCTTGGAGTGCTTAGTGCGAGGAGCGAGTCCTGCTAAGCTTTCCACTTTCTGAAGAAGAAAGTGAGGACCCTGGGTGGATAGAATAGGATCCTGTGTGGGTCAGTGAGGAGAGTAGGCAAGCAGCTGTGTGAAGGTTACTTACTTGTTAAGTTAGGGTTGTAATAGATAGAGCTATGTAAATCAACTAGCTTAACAAATATTCCCTCTTGAGAAGAGGCAGAGAGGATGTAGAAGGATTACTCTACCTTCGAACCTCTGGATATCCATGCGTCTATATGTGCTTACTGCTTTACTTGCATAACTCTATGTTAAGTTGCACATCTTCTATAGTAGGCTCTTATGAGAGAAAAGCTTCCGCAACCACTTTGATCAGTAACCTCCCAAAAGGTTACTGATACTGCAACCAAGCCGACAGAATAGAAGAAAATGTTTTGAAATTGGAGTAGACTTATTCACCCCCTCTAAGCCTACTACCACCATATTTGGGACCAACAGAGTTCTATGGGTTGGTATATATTAAGAGAGAGTTCAAAGGCGGTCATAGATGATTTTGCTTCAATTTTAGTTGATGTTTTGTTAATGCCCTATAGTACAATATTCTCCACCATGCTTCCACCCCCTTTACCGCCACGTAGTCACCTTTCCTCTTTGATCGACTCCGACCGCCGGCCTTCCACCAGCTGCGCCTCAATCTTTCCAGATCCCGAAGCCTCTGATTTTTCTTTTCTAATCTATATACTACTTGTATATATTCTAGCATATATGTTGTGTTTATTATTATTTTATTTATAGGTTGATGATGGGGATTATATTTAATATATATCTATTCTTATGTTGATCTTTCAAGAAAATTGTTGCAATTCGAAAGCATTTAGAGAGGAACAAAAAGGACAAAGAATCCAAGTTTAGGCTCATTCTGGTTGAGAGCAGAATTCAAAGACTTATGTAATACCACGGAAACATACATGTAATACCTCAAAAATATTTATGTAATACTTGAAAGAGACTTATTTAATACTTGAAAATTGAGTATCAAATACCTTAAAAGTAAATATAAATATGTGATACCATATAGATAAAAATGCAATACCTTAAACATATTTTAAGTAATACTTTAAGGATAAATATGTAATATATATCTTAAACTATAAACAGTAATACATTAATGTTTAAGCAGTAATGCCTTGAAGCCGAATATGTAATACCTTATACTCAAATATGCAATACCTCAGATGTGCATATGTAATACCTCAAAGGTGCATATGTAATATCTTATATTTTAAGTTTAATACCTTAACGATAAATGTGTAAGAGTATATACATAATACCTGAAGAGTGTATATAATACATGTCACTGAATGGAATCTGGTGTGTGCTAGCTCAGGTGAGGGCGCGCGTGGGGGCCCGTGGGCGCATATGGAGACGGTCCACGTGTCGGGTCGGGGGCACGGTACTAAGTTCTGCGCCTCTGGGGCACACAAGTTTTTACCCTGATATTTTATACTATTATAAGTAGGAGTATAAAATTCATTTTAATAACACGGATATAAAAAAATCACTATGACTCTTGTTAAAAAAATATTTTCAATAGATATGTATTTTGATATCTACTATTATTTATATCATTTTAATTTCTCTTCATCTTTTTATTATTGTCATTGGTTAATTTTTGATATCAATCTCCTAAAATAATTTGTCTTCTAAAAATTATGAAAAATAAAATTCAATTTAGATTTGATAGGATAAAAAAAGAAAATCTAAACACTTAATTGAACTCATGTTTACAAACTCGAATTTTTAACATACTTAAATTAGTTTTTTTATTCAATCTTATTTATTAATTAATAAAATTTAAATATGGAAGATTGAAAGTTTGACTTTTGAAGGGAAATACTAATCTTTTTTTATATATATATATAGAGATAATATAGAAGATATATAGATGATACTATGATTGTATTTTTATATGTTTCAACATATTAAATTATTGCTCATATTTTTGCATTATCATTTTAAGAATCTTTTAAAATAATTAGAGATTTCAAGGTAGCAACAAAATTTTACTTTGTAGGCCATTTTAAGTGGTAATTTATAGTTCAGACTCCAAATTGATTGTATTCATTTTTAAGACAACTAACTGATAATTGAGCACAAGTTAGTTATAAGGTTCCTATGCTAAGTACTATTCATTTAATTTTCACACTTTAAGACATGTTTAACATGATTGGTATGATATGATGAGGTGAGAATGGAATCATCTTTCCAGAGTTTATTCATACTCCTTTGATTTGTATGTTAAACGAGTGGGAATCACCATATATCTACAAAGTAATTAGTATAACCATGGATAAAGGAATGATCATTCCTTCCTACATATATTATTATGAATTCCTGCCAATAAGGAATGCAATTCATTATTATTAGTTTTGATCATTATCATTTTATTTTATTTTTCCAAAATTATGAAGTTAAAATATTATATAAAGCTTTGTAAATAGTATTAAATTACTTATACATGATATAAAATATGAATTAACAATCTATTTCATGTAAAATAAAAATATTATAAAAAGAGAAAAACAATTTATAAATATAAAAATCTTAAAAACATAAAGTTAAAAATTATTTGTATTATATAATACACATAATTTCAGTTTTGCTATAGTGCAGTAACTATAAAATTATAAAATAAAATAATTAAAGACGGATTACTTTTAAGTATTTTGTTTTTAAATTTGAATTTACTATATAATTAAATTTGAGTGATATATTGAACTAAAATATTAAAATAAAATTATACTTAAAAGTGATTTTGTCAAATAAAGAAGGATTTATATGTATATATTTTATTTGTAGTTATCAATTATGAAATATATTTGCAAGAATTATTTCAGTCACTTCCCATCCATTCGCGATACCAATCATAATGTGTAGAGTTCGATCACCAAAATCACACACAGCAATCAAGCTTCAAGAACACAACTTGATAAACCCTAATAAAGACTGAATCGAAAATATACAATGCACGATCGAAAATGAACAAGAACACACGAGGATTTAAGTGGTTCGGCTCGCCAACATCGGCCTACATCCACTGAAGAAAGAATCACGAGATTTCACTAAGAAATGAAGAAGAAATTCGAGTTACAAATTGAGACGCCACTTAGGGTTTTCCCCTTCAAACTCACGAAGAACCCTAATTCTAAAACACTCTCAATCACTCAAAATTACGAAGTGATTTTACAACTGAGTACAACCCATTATATATAGAACCATAGCCCTCAACCAATTTCACGAGATCAAAACTGAAACTCCGCGAATTTCGGATTTCATCTTCAGCTGCTGCGCCCAAGCCCTAACTAATTTGGCAGTTATAACTGCCTTGGACCGGCTCCAACTGCAACTCAAATTCATCCGGTTCAAGCGGTTTTTGACCGGTTCTCGAGATGGCGAATCCGGTTCCATGCAATGCAGGCGATTTCCAGTTGATCCATATCACAATTCTCCACCTCAACTTGAAATCTCCCAATCCTTCTTCGATTATCCTTGCTGCATTTAATACTTTGAACCTGCTTCCCAGCTAATCACCTTAACAAGCTTCCTGCAATAAGAAAACTTCTCTCCAGGCAATACTTTGGTTAGCATGTCAGCAGGGTTATCTGCTGTACCTATTTTCTTAGTTATTACATCACATTTTTCAACCATATCTCTTACAAAATGCAGTTTGATATCTATGTGTTTACAGCGAGATCATGGAACACTTGATGTTTAACTAAATGTAATGCACTTTGATTATCACAGTAGATATCTACCCTTCCTGCCTAATGTTTAACTCCCTGAGCATACCTCTTAACCATACCGATTCTTTCACGGCCTCAGTCATGGCTATGAACTCAGCCTCGGTGGTGGAAAGAGCCACCACAGGCTGTTGCATCGCCTTCCAACTAATGGTCGTTCCATATAGTTTAAACACATAACCTGTAATGGATCTTCTTGTGTCTAAGTTTCCTGCAAAATCAGAGTCAACAAAGCCTTCTAAAACATTAGAACAGTTAGTAGATTTTGAAAACATTAAACCAAGATCACATGATCCTTTTAGATATCTTATCATCCACTTAGCTGCTTCCCAATGTAGTTTCCCAGGGTTTGCCATGTATCTACTGACCACGCTCATAGCAAAGGATAGATCTGGTCTACTACAGACCATGGTGTACATCATACTACCTATAGCATTAGCATATGGCACTGAATACATCTCTTCCTTCTCTTGCTGTGTTGAAGGAGCTTGTGCTGCAGAGAGTTTGAAGTGTGCTCCAAGTGGTGTACTTACTGGTCTTGATTCTTCCATGTTGAATCTCTTTAACACCTTGTGCACATAATCGGTTTGATGCAAGAAGAGCCTATTTTGATCTCTATTTCTCATGATATCCATGCCTAGAATTCTTCTTGCTTCACCTAAATCCTTCATCTCAAACTGTGATTTTAGCTTCTCTTTTAAACTTCTGATTCTTTCCATGCTTTTGCTTGCTATAAGCATGTCATCCACATAGAGTAGGAGGTAGGTATAGACTGATCTTCTTTCCACTTCCAGGTATACACAGCTGTCATAACTGCACCTTATCATTCCTATACTTGTCATGAAGTTATCAAACCTCCTGTACCACTCTCTTGGACTTTGCTTTAAACCATATAAAGACCTCTTCAATAGGCAGACTTTGTCTTCTTTTCCTGGTTGTATAAAGCCCTCGGGTTGCTTCATATAGAGAACTTCTCTTAAGTTTCCATGAAGGAAAGCAGTCTTAACATCTAATTGATGAAGCTCCATATTTTCTTGTGCCACCATTGCTAACAGAATTCTGATTGACACATGCTTGACCACGGGGGAGAATATCTCATTATAATCGATTCCCTCTCTTTGTGTATACCCTTTAGCTACTAACCTAGCTTTGTATCTTATGTGTTCTCCCCTGTTACTTCAATCTTTTTCTTAAAGATCCACTTGCATCCAATCAGCTTTTGATTCTCAGGTTTAGTAACAAGCTCCCAAGTCTGATTCTTCTCCAGGGACATCATTTCTTCATTCATGGCTTGCAGCCATTTCTCACACTCCTTAGATCCTATAGTAGCTTTATAAGTGGCTGGTCCATCACTCTCTATCTCCTGAGCTACAGATAGAGCATAGTGGACAGTATCAGCTTCTCCATATCTCATAGGAGGTCTGATTACTCTTCTAACTCTATCTCTGGTTAGATGATAATCATTTGGAGGAGGTCCAGCTTGAGTATCCTGTTCATCTTCACTGCTTGAGCTTGATACTTCAATATCCTCTTGATTATCTGTAGTGATGGGTTCATTTTGGCCTGAAAACTCCACCTGAACCTGAGTGCTATCTTCTGAGCTGAGTGAGGGATTATCCTGAGTCTGAGAGGTCTGCTCATTGTTCTTCTTGTATCCCATAACTCCCTCTTTAAACACTACATCCCTACTTATAAAGCATTTTTTATTTCCTGGCTCTAAGCTCCATAGCTTATACCCTTTTGTTCCAGGGGGATACCCAATGAAGATACACTTCACAGCTCTAGCTTCTAGCTTATCTTGTTTGGTGTGTGCATATGCCAAACAGCCAAATACTTTTAAGTGAGAGTAATTAGGAGTCTTACCATACCAAAGCTCATTTGGGGTCTTGAACTGAATAGGAGATGAAGGACTTCTATTAATCAGGTAAGCTGCTGTGACCAATGCTTCTCCCCAGAAGGCTTTAGGTAATCCAGCATCCAGCAGCAAACATCTTACTCTTTCAAGGAGAGTTCTATTCATCCTTTCAGCCAATCCATTTTGTTGGGGAGTAGATACCACCGTTCTATGCCTTGTAATGCCTTTAGACCTGCAAAGTTCTTGGAATTCCTCTGACAAGTACTCTAAGCCATTATCAGTCCTTAAGTATTTGAGCTTATTACCTGTTAGATTTTCTTGCATAGCTAGCCATTCTTTGAATTTTATAAAGGCATCAGATTTATTCTTAAGCACATACACCCATACCTTCCTACTATAGTCATCAATAAAGGATAGAAAATACCTCCCACCTCCATGCGTTTCAGTCCTAGCTGGCCCCCATATATCTGAGTGAACATACTCAAGGATTCCTTTGGTAGTGTGTTGTCCAGTTGGGAATGGAGTCTTTGTCATCTTTCCTAGGATGCATAAGTCACACTTCTCAGTTCTTTGAAGGTGCACATCTCCTAGATGATTTTGTTGAGCCAGCTTCAAAAGTCCTTTATCTCTAATATGTCCAAGCCTTTTGTGCCAAAGATCTGTCTCATCCTTGCTGCTCACTGCAGCTGAATCTCCAGTTACAGTTCCACCAACTAAAGTGTAGAGGCCATTCATCTTTTTTCCCTTCATGACTAAGTGGCTTCCTTTTGTAATCAAGATCTCCCCCTTTTGAGTGCTAAACTCATAACCTGCACCATTCAAAAGACCAAGTGATATTAAGTTCCTTTTTAAATCAGGAATGTACCTCACTTCAGAGAGAATCTTGATTTGTCCATCATGCAATCTCAGCTTGATGTTGCCTATGCCATGAACTCTACAGGATTGATCGTTTCCAAGGAGAACCAAACCATCTTTCTTTAGCTTTAGATCCATAAACCACTCCTTCACTGGACACATGTGGAATGAACATCCGAAATCGAGGACCCATTCATCAGAGATGCTTGATCTTGAGACACACAGCATATCAGTAGCTTCGTACTTCTCATTGGCAGGTGCTTCTTGTGTATTATTTGCCACCTTTTGCTTCCTTTCAGGGCAATTCCGTTTAAGGTGTCCCGCTTTATGGCAATAATAGCATTTCCTTGTCTCTTGATTATCATTTCCCGATTGACTTTACCCCGCATTTGATTTCTGAGCACTTTTCCTTTTCTGATTCGATCTATGTTGATTCTTGCCTTTGACATTCAGTCCCTCACCTAGATGTTGGCTCTTTTGATCTGTGTTAGAAGAAAGAACTCTTGATTTAATAGCAGTTTGAACTTCCTCAAGAGTTAGAGGAATCACCCTCCCATACACCAAAGCATCTTTGAAGGATGAATAAGATCTTGGCAGTGAATTCAGTAGGAGGAGTGCTTTATCTTCGTCCTTCTGCTTCTCATCAACATTCTCTAATTCATCAATGATCTGATTAAACTCATCCAGCTTCTCCAGAATTCTCTTTTCATCAAGAATCTTGAATGAGATTAGTTTTTGCTTCAGAAATAAACGGTTTGCCAATGACTTAGCCTGATAAATCGATTCAAGCTTCCTCCATATATCTAAGGCTGACTTTTTTTGATACACTTCCCTCAAGGCTTTTTCTCCTAGGCACAGAATAATCGCACTTCTTGCCTTCTTTGAAAGTTCTTGTCTTCTTTCCTCAGTTAGTGAAGAGGAGGATTCAGTATCTTCAGTTATAGCTTCCTCCCATCCTTGCTGTATAAGTATGGCTTCCATTTTCACCTTCCACAAGTTGAAATCCCCAACTCCGGTGAACTTCTCGACGTCCATCTTTATTCCAGTCATCTTGGTGTTGATCGGCGTTCCCACAGACGGTGCCAATTGTAGAGTTCGATCACCAAAATCACACACAACAATCAAGCTTCAAGAACACAACTTGATAAACCCTAATAAAGACTGAATCGAAAATATACAATGCACGATCGAAAATGAACAAGAACACACGAGGATTTAAGTGGTTCGGCTCGCCAACATCGGCCTACATCCACTAAAGAAAGAATCACGAGATTTCACTAAGAAATGAAGAAGAAATTCGAGTTACAAATTGAGACGCAACTTAGGGTTTTCCCCTTCAAACTCACGAAGAGAACCCTAATTCTAAAACACTCTCAATCGCTCAAAATTACGAAGTGATTTTACAACTGAGTACAACCCATTATATATAGAACCATAGCCCTCAACCAATTTCACGAGATCAAAACTGAAACTCCGCGAATTTCGGATTTCATCTTCAGCTGCTGCGCCCAAGCCCTAACTAATTTGGCAGTTATAACTGCCTTGGACCGGCTCCAACTGCAACTCAAATTCATCCGGTTCAAGCGGTTTTCGACCAGTTCTCAAGATGGCGAATCCGGTTCCATGCAATGCAGGCGATTTCCAGTTGATCCATATCACATAATGTAATAAGTTAAATTAGATTTTGATGAGAATACACTTATAATTTAGTTTTTTATTTTCAAACAAGTATATATATTGTTGACCGATTTAGCAAGTCTATTGTGTTAGATTGGATATTATTTTAATTAAATTAAATTTTGTACAAATTTTGCTGAACTTTCTTCACTCCCCCCCTCCCCTAATTATAACATATAAAAATGAGCATATTTGTACATAAATGTCACACTTATATACAATATAAATGTCGCACTAATACAACATAAATGTCGCACACCTTAGACCCAAAAATAAAAAAGTCATCATACTTGTACATAAATGTCACAGTATTACAACTTAAATGTCACAATGTTATACTTCATGTGTCATGATCTTTTTGTTGTTTTGGTATGACCTATATGTAAAAATTTCATGACTTATGTTCTATAACTTTTAGAAAAAAGTTTAGCATTTTTTGGAACAATATATCATAATTTATGTGATGTTAGTTGCACTTTTTTTATATTACATAAGGGTATGACTATATCCATATAAATGTGCAACTAGCATGAAATAAATGTATGAGTAATATCACATAAAGATATATATATATATATATACACAAAACTTGCTAAAATTCTTCTTCTTCTTCTTATTTTTTCTAAGTTACAATAGATATAAAGGTCAACATATTTGTACATAAATGTCACACAAATATAATATAAAGGTCACACTAATACAATATAATGTCACACACCTAAGGTGGAAAAACAATTGAAGTAAAAAAGTATTACATAAAGGTCACCATATATAAAACTCACAATGTTACAACATAAATGTCATACATCTGAATGTAAAAAAAAAAGGAAAAAATCAAAAAATGAGCGGAGTTGTCCTTGGTCGACTCGGATTTTACAATGCACCTAGTGAACAACATTGTAACTGTTATAATCTATATTAAGTTTGGAAATTATAATAAAATGATTATGGAGTAGATAAAGAGAGAAGATTTAAAATCATTTTACTTTTGGAATAGATGATGAAGATAAATATTTAAGGGTATATTTGTTGAAATTCTATGTTTTTTAAATTAGCAATCCATAGCGGCATGTGCTATTTATTATTTAGAATAGTAATATATATATGTATGTATCAACACAATTAGTAAGATATATAGTTAATACAACTTTACTAAAATAATGACTAAAAATGGGGTGAAGTGAACACTTAATTAAACAAAAAAAAAATTGTTATACATACCAATTAGATAATTTTATAGTGGTGTTATTGTTGACATGATTTTAAGAAAAATTAAATAATAAATGAAATATATATTTAAATTAATTTATCAAATCAAAATGAAGCATTTTTCATACTTCATGGAAGAATCTTTCTACAAATTCAGTGGGATGTCTTAATGGAAGAAGTTTTCAGAATTTAATGTTTAACAACTCTTCGGAATTCTTCATTTTAATTCGTTTTGTCTTAAATAGATTTAAGAAATCATCATATTTACCATTTTTTCTTCATTCTTTTTCTTCATTCTTTGTTATTGTCGTAGTTCTCTTCATTTTATATGCATCTCATTTTGTTGAGATTTCACTTTTTTTTTTTTTTACATTTTTTAGTCTTAGATAGATTTACAAAATCAATGTATCTTACATTCATTCATTTTATTTGTTGAGAAATCACTATTTTTTCTTCATTTCTTGGTTTAGATAGATTTGAGAAATCAATGTATCCTTCTCTTCAATCTTCATCTTGACTTTATTTAATTATTGATTAGTTTCTCTTCAATTATTGATTTGTGAAATCAATGTATATCCTTCTCTTCAATCTTCTAAATTAATCTTTTATAGTAGATATTTATATTTAAAAAAACGAAGAAATGATTGCAATGAACCTGAAGGTTGATAATTAATTTATGCACCCTATGAAAATAAGGTTCGCACAAAACATCGAATGAATAAATTGACATTACACTGGAACGTACTTACCTATTCATATACCATCTACATTGAAAATTGTAAATTTAAAATAGTAAAATTAGGTCAAATCAAAATTAAAATACAAATACTCATATGCGACCCTCGTACATGCGACGACACTCGCTCATGGTCGACCGTGTCCAAGACACGACCGTGCGTGACTGTGGTGTATAGGTATGTCTTTTTCAACAATAAGAATGTGATTTTTCACTATAAGTATGTGATTTTTTTTTCCTAGCCCACGACCGTACCCTGGGACACGACCGTGTCTCGCGTGAAAACTAAGAGCAATCTGTGGCGCACGGTCGGGTCTCAGGACACGGTCGAGATAAGTATGTGATTTTTATCTAAAAGCATGTTTTTTAGAGTTATAAGTATGTATTTTCAAGCACGGTCGACTGTGTCCCAAAATACGATCGTGCGCGAGTGCTGTCGCACATGAGACGGTCTCAAATGAGTCCAACTCAAATTAAAATACATAAGATCATTGTTGCAAAACTAAACAAAACCTACGTTGACAAATTGTTACCTATTTTTTGGATTTTGCAATTAAGACACTATCTACTAAAAAGGGTAAACTTAAGACAAATCAGCCTGAACAGATGGGTTCCAGGACAATTCATACGTGAAAGTTACCTGCCTCTCACAAATTCGAAATGGTCATACTGATGTAGCTTTTTTAAAATAAATTCATTTGATTTGTAAAATGCTACCTCATTGAATAAAAAGCCACATAAAACTAAATTAATAAATAAAAATAATTAATAAATATTAATTTTTTATAAACTAATAAAATTAATTTGTTTCAAAATTCTGCATCAATAAGTATATATATAAACAATTATTTTAAATCATTAAAAAAACATTAATTTATTTTAAAATCTGAAAAACTTCCTTATGAATGTTACTTTCTTTCTTTTTTTAAGACAAAAAAAAAATATTTCAAGAATCTTATACTAGTTTTAAAGTATTATTATTAAACAATAATATAAATTATGATATATATATATATATATAATAAATTTAAAAAATAGTTAATGTATTAATTTCAGCAATATTTATAGATATGGTATCCTACTGTGCATGATACCAAAATTTCGCATACGATCGAAATAGTTCAAAAGAAACAAGAGGAAATAAAATATGTATGTATATAAGCACGTTTCTAATTACCACGTTTATTATTTCTATTTTTCTAATAATTTCGTTTGCATGTGTACAATAAAGTACATATCTTCATTGAATTCCAAGTTGTTTAATTATGACAAATAGACCAAAATTGAAACATGAATTAAGAAAGTGACCTAAGATGCAATGAACTTGCATTGGCTGTATTTTCTTATTATTGGCTCATATATATTAATAAATCTTTTCATACAGATTATCTTTCCGTATAAAACAAAGAAAATAATTTGTCAGTACCCGATTACGAAATTAATAATTAATATTTCAAATTGATAAGTCTTGTACCTGGTGTATATATTATTACATTAAATTTGACCAAAACATAATAATATCAATAGGAAAATATAATAATAGATCATTGTAAGAACAAAGAGGCATTAGATGAGCAGATTTTCAACGTTCAAAAGTTGAATAATTGACTTCCTAACATCAAAGAGTGTAGGTTTTGATGCATGAATTAATGGTGCACTTTTTAATTAAATGTTATTTTCTACTTAACTTGTACAAAAACTTCATTCGTCCACGAATTCATATTTCGATTCCTTGTTATAATATTGTTTGCTCGATTCGTGTCATTCTTTATCTTTTCAATAAATTAAATGGGTGAATAACTTCAGTAATCATAACTCAAAAAATCCAGGAATGATATGTAGAGGCGGTTTTTAATGTGTTGAAGATCAAATTAGGGAAAATTTCAATTTCAGTTTTGAACATCTAATTTTTTTTTTCCCTTTTTTTCTTTTGTCGTCGATTTGTAAAAATGATAAAGAGCTATTTATTCGGTTTTAATAGGGGTTTGTTGGCAAAAACTTTGTGTAACTGGTGATCCATGCACCCGGGTCAACCCCCGCCCGACACGCCGCTCACGGGCTTTTTCACGCGCTCCAACGTGTTTGGTGGGTGCGCTCAAACCCACTAAAATTCGCTCCAGATTGTCATACCTTCATATTATGTTAGTGTTACCATCATATTATGTTAGTGTTACCTTCGTATTATTTTGGTTCAATGGTTTTAAACTAGAGAATGAAATCTAGAAATGAGTTCACGCTAACATAACACGAAGGTAATATTAACATAACATGAAGATAACACTAACATAATATGAATATCACGATCAAAACATGCGAAAAAGTAAAGAGATGCGAGCTGGACTGGCCCACACACGACACGGGTGCAGGGATCTCAGATCTGTGAACCTGCTGAAGAGGAGACTCACTTTTAGCATTGAAATAATGTAAGTTGGTTGAGATTTGTGGTGAGTTCAAGTTTAGATCATGAAATGTCAGAATGATGATTTCTTAGTGAGGGAGATGATGACAAACCGTTTTGGAGACCCGCAACTAAAAGTGACTACGGAAAATTTACTTAGTCAATATATATATTTAAAGAGTTTCTTCTGCGCATTATTTGCACGAATCTCCATTGGGTCGTATGCGGGCTGCGTGTGGGTTGGGCTAGTCCGCCCAACCCGCTCCTCTTTACTTTTTTCGCATGTTTTGGTCGTTACCTTCATGTTATGTTAGTGTTACATTCGTGTTATGTTAGGGTTACCTTTGCATTATGTTAATGTGACCCAATCTCTAGATTTCATATATTTAGTTTAAAATCACTTAACTAAAATAACACGAATATAATACTAATATAACCTGAAGGTAACACTAACATAACATGAAAGTAACATTAACATAACATGAAGGTAAAACCAATGTTAATCATATCTTAATGTTATGTTAGAGTGACCCTAACATAACATGAGAGTATGACTTTTTGGAGCAAATCTTGGTGGGTTTGAGCGCACCCACCAGGCGCGTGGGGACACGTGCGAGCGCGTTGGGACGTGTGGGGTGGGTCGATCCGGGTGTATGGATCCTAAATTCATGCACCAATTACACAAAATATTTTTATATAATTAAATTGTGAAGTGTGATCGACCCTAGAAGTTTTTTGATTCTGATGGTTGGTGTTAAGTGCACCAACATTGACTCATTTAGTAAATATTCTTAAATAAAATATTACAATTTAAATATTAAAAAATGTTAAATGCATTCTTATTGGGCGTCAGAATTCCGTGCAAAAATGTTATTAGAAGAAAGAGATGTGAATGATGCATTTTTATATGGGACTCTACAAAATATATAATAGCATTTATACAATTATTATATTATCTTAATATATTCTTAAATTTTGTTTACGTAAATGCCCTAATAGAGGTGGCCGTGTACAAAAAAATAAGATGACGAGTCTTTGTTTTTTCAATTTATTCATTAATTTTTTTATAACGTCGCATCATTAATTATCAAATAAGATAAATTTGTTCTACTAATAGTACCCCCAATTTCGAAGCCACGTAAGCTAATGAGCAATTTATGTGTCCAAATAGATGGGAATCCTTTCCAAGTAACATCTGATATTAGTGGATAGAAATTGATAGTTAAAATATCAAAATTAAAGTACACAAGATCAGTACTGGTACAAAACTAAACAAAACCTACGTTGGATGATCAAAATTAGTACAATCTTTTCCTACAATTTATATTTAACTAGCAATAATTAAATATTCCCTCCTTCCCAATTATATAGGTTTGTTCCTTTTAGTGATGTCCTAAATATATACCCCCATTTACTATGTATAGTAAGATTTATTTAAATCATTAACTAATACTAATAATAATTAGTTTTGAAAAGATAAATTTGGAAAAAAAAAAAAACTAAACTAATTAATAAATATGCACATAATAGGAATTTACTTATTTTTGTAATCAATTTCTTAATTTTTGTGAAAAACTCAATCGAGCTATTTAATTAGAACGGAAAGATTATTATCAGATTTTCAATTACCAACCAACAACAGGCACCTGACATTTCGTACTGTGATTTGTTGATATTACTCGAAATTCGAAATTATCCATTATCATAGAAGACTTTAAGAATCTTCACAATTAATTATCATGAAAGTGACTAATTAAGAAGACAAATAAAAGATACAAAGAATTATATCTGTCATCTTCATTTTATATATGTTAATCCCTCCATCCCACTATTTTCAGTCTACTTGTCATTTTCGTTTGTCCCAATTAAATCTGTCAGCCCCAAAATGGCAAAGAAAATTTTACTCTCTTACCCCTCAATTTCTTTCATTTTACAACTTTTGCACTCAAAAAGTTGGTTTAAATCAAGGATGAAAATATCAGTTTCGATGGATATATCGGTACCTTGATTTTACGGAAATATCGATGGATATATTGGTTTCGGTGGAAATATCGGTACATATATTTTTCCGATATTTACCGATATATTGCCGATATTTATCGATATTTACCGATATTTTCCTGATATTTATCGATACTTTTCAGATATTTATCGATGTTTCAGCGATATTTACCGATATTTCCTTGATATTCATGAATTTTCTTATAATTTTTACCTGAAGCCACTGATATTGAAATCGATACCAATTTTTACCGACATTTAGCTAATAATTATTGATTTTTCATTTATTTTTTATCAAAAAATGAAAATATCGGAGATATATCGTGACAGCTCGTTTTTGTTTCGGTCACGTGAAAAAACCGAAATATCGGGGATATATCGGAGATATATCGGGATATTTTCATCCTTGGTTTAAATTACAAAATTGTCAATAAAAAATATTAAAATAACACATTCAATCAAAGTCAATAACTTTTTCTTAACATGTGTGCCGGTCAAAGTAGACTGAAAATAATGGGACAGAAGTAGTATAACTAAGTGGCACCTTATTTTATAGAATTATTATTAGTTTTATGGCAATAGTTTGCTTAGCTAGATCGAAACCAAACAATGGTGAACCATTAAGTTTGTTGTTATTTTGAAGTAATAATGTGTGTGTATTTATATATCTTATTTATTCAAATATTTAAAAATTACAATTAACTTCTTAGACCACGATACTTAATTCAACTAATAATGGACCACTATACTACTCCCTCCGTCCCGGCCGAAATTACCTACGTTGATCGGGCACGGAGTTTAAGAAAATACCGTTGACTCTTACTTTTTGCTTTTTATACTTTATAATTTTTACTTTTTGCTTACTTTTTAATTTTTTTTTACAATTTATAGGCTGATAAGTTGGATTGGGACAAATAAAAATGACAACTAGGCAAGGTCGGGTGGGATAGAGGGAGTAAATAATAGAAAGTTTTAAGGTAATAATATAAAGTGAGTGCAATTTTGTACGTATGTATAAAATATGATATGTCCACAACTTGTCTTTTAAAATTTGATTATCAAGTGCGACAAAATTAATAACGTGTACATGTTTCTTCATTACATTGTCGTCTATGGCATTTTGTTAAAGAATTATTATGAATATTTTCTAAATCAATGATAATGTAATTAATTTCTCTCATTGGACAATAATTGCACAAATAAAATAATATCATACTCGAAAGAAGTAAAAAGCAAAATAAAACTTTTATATGACTCCCTCTAAAATTGTGAGGCACACGAAGAAAATAATTTCGCATGACAGCACAATTAATCATAAAGTTTATTTGTTTACTTTATTTTCTTTAAAGAAAAGAAAAAAAAATTATTTAAATTGTATTTTCCTTCACCTAAGGCCTGATCAACCTTCGCTTATTTTCCGGATTTAAATACTCTTTTTTACATTTTAATGTTTCATTTTATGTTTTATCGGGTGTTTGTGGAACCAGACCGGTGGTCAAACCGGCTTGACCACCGATTCAAGGTTCAATCGGTCGGACCTGTTCAACCGGAACGTCCGACTGTTTGAAAGAAATTTAATAAATTATTTTGAATTTTTTTCATGTTATAGTTTTTTTTAAGAATTATAGATGATGATAATGAGGATATAAAATCATGTTTACTAATAATGATCACAATAATGATAAATTCATTTTGAATATATTATTGATTTCTTTTAAACTTATTCATAATATTGTATTTGAAGTTGTCCTACATTGAAAATAAGATCAAATAAAGTATAATGATATATAATTTATAAATCTGTATTATAGAGAAGTTGTGTCCCACATTGAAAAAAGTTTTCGGGGCATTGGATTCTCACCAATGTTTGCGTTACTCAAGCCGACATTCTCGCTTCCGCTTCAAAGAAAACATGAAGGTCTGTAGAATAAAATATAGGAGTCTCTCCCACATTAGAAGTAATCAAAATAATGTTGGTCATGCATCAATATAAATATAATAGTGCCTAAAATTGTACTTATTGAAGTTGGAAAAAAAAAAGTAATTTTCTTTAAAGAATTCGGTTTAACCTGTTTTAGTATCTTATTTTAGGCACTATTATTAAATTAATTTAAAAAATCAAAATGAAAAAAAAGCAAAAATAAAATAAAATTACACATCATGAAATTGATATGATATTTTTAGGAGGGAAAGTGACAAATTAGTAAATTTTGCCAACTTGTTCCCTTTTATATATAGTATAGTAGTATAGATAAAACCAATGTTTGTGGGACCGGACCGACCGTTCCAATGGCGAACAGGTCATTGGTCTGGTCTCTTTGACACCAAAAAACAGATTTGCGATTGAACTGTATAAAACAGGTCAAAAACTATCACTTAATGAGTATGAGCTAACATGAAATGGAGGTTAAAAATATTAAAAGAAGAAGAAAATTTAGTACGATGAAAATAAGAAGAAAAACCAAGATGAAAACTTTTTCAGATTTAATAAAATATTACCAACACTAATATGATTGTTATCGTTTTGATTATCCATATCTATTGAGTAATTGCATTACAAAACAGATGAAATATTTAACATTATAACAGAAAGAACATATTTAAAAAGAACAAAAAGAAAAGAGAAGGGGAAAAATTGAAAATTTTATCAAGTACAATTATTTATAAAAGTTGAAAATATCAAACATTTTTATTAATATAGGCATTCAAAGCAATATAAATTTTATTTTTAAATGATATATATAATTACACTATATTATCAACAATAAAAATTATTAGATTACATTACAAGGCACGCATCGTGCGGGGCACAGTATTAGGTTATATCTAATATACATTATGTTTTAATTATTATACATAATATATGATGAATATTTTAAAATACATAAAAACTTGTTTGAGAAAGTCACATGGATAATTTTTTTAAGACGGATTTTTTAACACATTAGCCAATTACTCATTTCCACATATTTATATGTGAAATGTGAATTGTGGATTGACTTATACCATATAAAATGATTGAGTAGGTTTTCAATACACTAGGTGCATGTATCTGATATCCGTGCACTCGGGCCAGGCGCGGGCCGGTCTAACCCATAGCGCCTCTTTGTTTTCGCGTGTTTTGGTCGTTACCTTCATGTTATGTTAGTGCGACCTTTATGCTATGTTAGGGTTACCTTCATGTTATGTTAGTTATACTTTCATTTCCAGATTTTATAACTTTAATTCAAAATCATTGACCTTTATGCTATGTTAGGGTTACCTTCATGTTATGTTAGTGATACCTTAGGATAAATGTTAATGGTTACCTTCATGTTATGTTAATCATACTTTTATGAAGGTATCACTAACATAATATGAAGTTAACATTAACATAGCATAAAAGTATGACTACTTGGAGCAATTTTTGGTGGGTTTGAGCGCACCCACCACATGCGTAGGAGCGCGTTGGAGCACGTGAAAACACGCGTGAGAGACACATGGGGCGGATTGACCCGGTGCATGAATCCTAGATCCATGTACCTATTGCACAAAAGTTTTTGCCAAAATGATTTGAGGAGCGATTTCATATAAAATTTAATCTTTAAAAATATCAAATAAAATATACATTAAAATAGAACACAAGATGGTGTTCAATTAATGGATCACTAACAAACGGCCCAAACAATTATTGCCATCGACAAAACTATTTTTAAACGTATAATTTAAAATAAAAATTAAATTTGCAAAACAACCCATAACATAACTGTCAAGGTTGAGATATGTAGAATGGATATTAGAAAAATGAGTAACTACTAGCTGTATAAAGTAGAGATGTGATGATATGTACAAAATAGGGCAATTAATTTATAACAAGCAGCTATTATATAATTCTCGTTCCAATAACATAGGGCGCGCAATTAATTTATAATTCTGCATTATTAATTGATGTGAAATCCACTTATATAAAATAAAATATATAAGTATATAAAAAAAATTTAGTTTCACTGTAATTAATTATTGACCTAAAATTTAATTAACTTAATTTCAGAAAATGGTTAATCTTCTAAGAAAAAGTATCAAGCACATTTTTTATACAGGATAAATATAATATTATTAGTATCAAATATCATATTAAATTATGCATGTTTTTTTTTCCTTACAGACACACACTTTATATATATATATATATATATATATATATATATTCATTGAAATTATTTTCACAAATTTTAACATGAATTATTAAGTATGAGTTACGAGTAAACTAATTTCACTTAATAATAAGATTCGTGTAAAAGGATTTATATAAAACCAACTCAAGATTAAAATGGTTAAACAATCGTCATGTTTTCTGTTATCATCGAGAGCGATGAGCCTGGTTCTGAATTTCATACAATAACTTATGGAAATAATAAATCAAATTTGCTGATTTACTAGTCTTCGTCCCTATCAATTTATAGGGTGAATCTTATATGAGACTTTCTAACGATTCATCATTCATTTTACATGAGACGAGTCAATCTACAACTTACACTTCACAATTTACATATAAATTCGTAAAAATGAATTCGATTGATGGCTAAAAAGGATCAATCTCACATAAACTATCCGTGAAATCGTTTCACATAATTTTTTTATTTTATATACAAAAACAAACTTCAAATATATATGTTGAATATTGTAATTTGTTGGCTCGAAGGATTTTCCGGTTTTTTGGATAAAATTATAAACAT
The DNA here is from genome assembly GCA_005771605.1 of Scutellaria baicalensis. Taxonomy (NCBI): domain Eukaryota; kingdom Viridiplantae; phylum Streptophyta; class Magnoliopsida; order Lamiales; family Lamiaceae; genus Scutellaria; species Scutellaria baicalensis. The sequence continues at coordinate 71,084,441 of CM016721.1, read as the reverse complement.
AAAAATAAAACAAATATTGTTGTGTTAAAAATATTTATCATTTGAAGAAAAGGAAATCTAATTGATACTTTTTTGACAGAAGTTTATATTATTAGTTGTTGTTTTCAAATTTAATTGTGTTATACTCCCTCTGTCCCGGTTAATTCAGCCTACTTGCAGTGCCACTTGCACTGCAAGTAGGCAGATTTAACTGGGACGGAGGTAGTATAAAACATTAATACTTGTAAAAAATTAGTAACTAGCACTACCCCACAAGTACTACAAATGTTTAGGAGAATGAGAATGCATTAGCTAGTTTAATCGAAAAAGTATATATAAGTGGAAGTGCAAATTGCAGATTAAGTAAATTTGGACAAGAATTCTCTTGTAAATGATATTGTTTTAGTTTTGTAAAGACACAATTAATTCATATCCAAGTTGTTTTACTTAATTTGTCTTTTTATAAAATTTAGAAGCTGTTTTCATGAATTATTAAAATGAAAGAAATTTGAACGTATACAGCAAATATGGAATCTTCAATATACACTGATGAATATATGAAGGCAGGTATTGAAATTTATGTTTATTTGTTTAATATCCCGAAAAAATTATACATTTTGAGGGATAATAATTAACTCTAAATGATAATCATAAATTAATAGGTGGTGTTGTTTATGATAATTAAGTGGGTGTGTAATAAAGTGTCATGAAAAAAAAAGATTAGGAAAAATGGGACAAATTTATAAGTTTCTTTCTTTTGATTAGGGAGAGATGAAGAGTTCCCCCAACCAATCGTTGGTCTCTTAGTCGGATGAGATGTAAATCGAGAGATGTGTTCAAGTGGCAGACCACTGTGGAAGAGAGAATCTGCGTTGCCTTGGGATTTCTCCTCACATCACCACAGTCCTTGTCACTTAACTGAGTTTCTTTCTTTATACGATGGAATTGCTCGTGTTCATATTTCTTTGTCAATCGTTTTTAAGATACAACTACTCACATTTTGTGATTGTATCTAAAACATAAGAAAAGGCACATCAAAATGCATCTTTGAACAAGGAATTGGAAGGAAGAACAAAAAGAATTTCAAAGGAAATTTAATATATCTCCATTTAGAATGGACTCATATTTAGTGTTTATTCGACGCATGCGAGTATATTCATTTGTTAATTGCGGAATGGAGATAATCTATTTATAGATCTCTAGGTATCCATTTGTGAAAAGATACGTAATTTGTATTAGATCATTCGAGACTAATATTAATCGGTGTCTTTTTATGAAAACGTAAAAATTAATTAATGATTCTTATTTAATCATTTATAAACATTCACAACTTTGGATTCATACATCTTCACAAACATATCTTGTTGATTCGAGCTCTAAAAATTCAGCATGCTGCAAGTTCTACCAAGAACATAATATACAACACCAAACTGTTTTGATGAATCACAATGCACAAGAAATCAAATGTAAATCAGCACACTCACGATCTAGAGTGGTTCGGCCTGATAAATAGACTACATCCACGGTCAAACACCAACCAATTCACTAATCAATTGAGAAAATTTAAGTACAAGAAGAAATTCTGAAATTAGGGTTCAAGAAGAGAAAACCCGAAAACCCTAAACTCTTAATCTCACACTCTAGTGATCTAATCACTCGGATTCTACAACTATATATAGATGTTAATATGTAGAACAAAAGCCCCAAGTCAATTTAACAACCCATCTAATGGATACAAACTAATTTCAGTTGCAAACCCGAAATCTACGCATAAACCCTAACTAATACCAGCACCGGTCACTGCATTGTCCAGCTCCCATGCAACCGTCGATTCACCCTGATTTAGGCCGTTTCTTGACTTCAAATTTTCGGTTCCTAATTTCTCACTTCGAATCCTATTTTTTGAGTCACATATACACTTGTAACACATAAATAACATATCTTAATTTAATAGACATCTTTTTTTTTTTAAAGTGAATTTGGATTCTTCTTGAAAATTCCAACATTATATACTCATCTCTTGAATATATACAAGTAAAACTGCATATATTCCTATGTGTTTTATCAGCACTTATAACTTCAAAATTCTGTCGACATAAAAATGATTGTGAACCAGGTGCATGAGTCTGATATCCATGCACTAGGGTCAACCCGATCCACGTACGCACCAAAAAATGTATTTTTATGTGCGTCTAACGTGTTCTCACGTGCCTGTACGCATAGCGTACCCACCCAAATTCACTCTAGGTGTTGTACCTTTATGTTTGTTAGACATATTTTTATGTTGTATTAGATCTACGTACTTTTTTGTCTTATTTTCGGACCTTTAGAAACTTTTATCTATACATTCATGCTTTTAATAATGTTGGACAAATATTTTAGTTGTATTGGTCATATCTTTTAGCTATAGTTAGTTATACATTTATATAGTATATAAGGGATGTCTAGTATAGCATAAATGTATGTCTAATATAATATAAATGTATGTGTAATACCACGTAAAAGTACATGTACAATATGTGCCAAAACTAGGGTTTTTAAAGTTACAGGTATGAAATTTTGGCATAAAGGTAGATGTAATATAATATAAAGGTGGTTTAACATAACCTAAAGATAAGTCTAACATAGCATAAAAGTTGTTAGTCTTTAGTGGTTCAGAGGTTCAGACTGGGGGTGAATGAACCTCTATTAATTTTTCGATTTAACTCTATCTTTGGTAAATTGCTGCAAGTTATCGATCCTTGTAGCAATCTTCTCAGTGTTCTGCTTGCAGCACTACGAGAATGCAGCAACCAAACACCTCAGAGTTTTTGAACGCAGCAGGAAATAGGTTCAATTGAGTTTTAGCATGCAAATATAACTTTTAACTAGAGAGTTAGAAGGCTGAACAAGAAAAGAGTAGAACGTCTGCAATAAGCCATATAGATATGCAGCAAGATATAAAGTGATAAATTCAGCAAATAATACATAAGGCTTATAGGAGTTCGAAGGTGGTGCAATCCTTTTATGTTCTCTCTTCTCCTTCACAAGGAGGAAATCCACAAAGTTAGGTTTGAATTATCAGATTTTTCCTAACAAACTTTGTCTAAGGAAAACATCTACTAAAGTCCTTACTCCTACATAGGTTTCAGCGACTAGACAAGTTACCCACACATGGATTTTCCTAACCTACATAGGTTATTATCTTTTTCAAAACTAAACATACAACAAGGATGTAGATCTTATCAACTGTGGACACCTGAAACAACCCACGTACACAGCATAAAAGGTTAAAAAAATAAAGGTTCTTCAACTATGTGAAGCTAAGTCTTCTAGTGATCTTATTGTTGAATATAGACTTGTTTTGAGGTTGAGTGACTGAAAACACTTGATCTTTGTAAGCTCTAGATTGAGCTGTAAACTCGAAAGAATATATGAGTAAATGTAGGTTTTCAGTAACGTTTTCAACTTCATTCTTTCTTCTTTTATTGGTGTAGAAATGTGCTAGTTGAAGGTAGCACACTTTATAAAAGTCCTTGTTTTAAGCCCTTTCATGTTGCACCAATCTTAATCTTCATTTAATGAATTTGATCTTCACTCGTCCTTGTCTTGATCTTCTTGGTCAGTTCGTTGATCCTCTTGATATTAAGGGTACAACTCCATTAATGTGCACCTGTAGTTTATGTGTTAAGTAAGAGTTTTTATTCTGTAGAGCCATTAAGACGGTTGTCCTTGTTGTAGTTTTGATGTCAGTTCCAGGCGTAGGTGGCAACAGCCCATTGTTCTTCCATACCTTTTGATTTGTCGCTTTCTTTAACCATCTGATTTGAACTTGACTAACTGCAATGACAACTGAAGTTATGTATCCTTGTATTTTAGACTTGCAGTAGCTTTTCACTAATCCCATAAATGATCTTCTGCAAGTACTTTTCAGTTGCGGCAACTTATTTCGTGTCGCATTTAAGTCCTCTGCTGCAGCTTGTCCTCCTTGCAGCATGTATCATAACATGTAGCGTACCTTTTCTTCAAATCTTTTATCTTCCGAACTGTTGTATTCTCCAAGCTTTCAGCGTCAATCCTCGATATAGCTTGCAACGTTTCTAGCACTTAGAAGATTTTAAGATTTTTAAGTACACTTATTATTAAAAAAGATGGAGTGCTCTAAATTCCTAATACTTACAACAATTTTGTCTCATCAAAATCTATAGCATTTAGTTCTTCAAAAGTCATGACCAAAAAATAAAAATTCAAGCACGGAAAAAAAAAATAAAGTGGGCGGGTCGGCTCGGGTCCGACTCAAACGCATGAATTTGAGATTCATCCACTTGTTTTACAGAAGAGTGTCTCATCCGTCAAATGTCAGATATGTATCCTCCATACACCGTTTGTTTGTCACTAATTTATAATATTTAATTTTAATAGGTCGTAATTAATATTTAAGGACTTCCATATTAATAAATTTTTAAAAGTTAAGAGTAATAATAAAATAATATTTAAGAAGATAAAAAAAAAAAAGATGAAGTAATAAAAGGTATTAATAGTGACAATCATTCTCCCTCCATTAACAACATTCTTGCAGATCGATCAATTATGTAACTTTGCAAGAAAGAATTTGATTAAAAACATTGATAAAATATTTAACAACATCCCACTAAAATGCTTGATGTGGATGCCCTAAGAAGATTAAACGTATAAACTTTTTTTTCAATATTGTCTTGTTATTGTCGTATTTTATATTATTATTCATTTTTCGTTTTAAGATAATTGGCATTACAATAAAAAAAAAGTAATTAAATTGTTGTGAAGAAATTGTTATCAATAGTAAAATGGTAAAGTTTATGAAATGAGCAAAGATTTATCGATCTGAAAAACATTTTTTGGTCATATTTTGATCATGTTTAAAGAAACACTTATACATTAATGGTCATGGATTTTATAACCATGCACACCTCTAACATAAACTAATTAGAAAATACTAAAATAATTACACTGTTTGACAACTCTTAATATGTAATTATTAACGTGTTAATATATTTACGTGTAATTAATCTTATTTTCTGATTACCTGAAAAATAAATTAATTGATATGTTGTATTTTGACATGTCAATGATGGATACATATTAATATGTCCACAAACCACAGTAGATAAGATAACTGGAGGAGTGTAATGTATAAACTAATAGCTATGAATTAAAATGGATGGGCATGGGTCAAATCATGCATATTATTGATTGATCAGTTGTATATAAAGAGGATTGCAAGTTGCAAGTCTCAAAATCCATAAACAAGTTGATGATTAATGTGATATATATATATATATATATGTCTTAATTAGGTGAAAAACAAGCAAAATATAAAAGGCAGCTGCTAATAATAATGATAATGAAATTAATTAGTAGATACATTCCCTGGGCATGAGAATTGAAAGTGTAGGACCCTTAAGGCAACAACATGGACACACTCTTTCTCTCCAACTTGATCACTAAACCTGACCCAATGCAAAATCAACTTGTCACCTAATTTAATCATTCCTTCAAAAGTTATGTCTTTTTTATTTATTTTTATTTAAGGCTTTAAAAGGGAAATAAAAAAATAAATAAAAAGGCTTAAAAGTCAAGGAAATAGTCCAATAGTCTATCACGTGCTTGCTGAAAGTGACCTCTCTCTTTGAATTCTTGTTCTTTAGATCAATGCTTTTCTTTCTTTGTAGGATGTTGAGTGAAGTATTATGTATTTATATATAAATATCCTCCCAACTTTTATTATTTTAAATATATTTATCCAACTATGATTAAATAGCACAATCAATATAGATTTATATAATATGGGTATATCTTATGTGAGATCGTCTCACAGATCTTGTTATGCGAGACGAATCAATTCATAATAAGCAGTACTTAACAATTCATGTGATGTGCGAAAATTGATCCCATATTTTGTGTAATAAGTTGTTGAAAATTGCTCTTTGCTTCTCATAATTAAATCATTGAGTTAGTCTCATGTGCAATTGCTGCACATACAATTCAGGTCGGGTCGGGTCAGGTCGGGTCCGGGTCGACTCAGATCTGCACACTTATTTTTTAAAAAATTTTTGAATTTTATTTTTTCGCTTCAAACTGTTACCTTTATGTTGTATGGGTGTGACATTTATGTTATATAAGTATAACCTTTATAAATAAATGTAATGACCTTTATATACTCTAACTTAGAAAAAAAGGAAGAATTTTACACTCTGAAGATCATAATATTTGTACATAAAGGTCACAACAATACATCATAAAGGTCTCAATCTGAAGCGAAAAAACCTGAAAATCTTCATTTTTTCCTAAGTTACTGAACATAAAGGTCATAATATTTATATATAAAGGTCACACTGATATAACATAAATGTCACATCCTTACAACATAAAGGTAACATGCTGAAGTGAAAAAAAAAACTCAGGTAACCCAGGTGCACGAATCCAGGTCGGGTCGCCCCAATTGCACCAATTCAAATTCGTGCACTTGGTGTACAAGAGCATTTGTGTAAATCATTATGTGCACAACTTTTTTAGTTGATGATGTTGTTGCTATATATACATGATCATATCCATTAATATATAACACAAATTATATATATAAAGAAGGCAAAAACTTATATACACTTGGGGTACATAGGGACACAGATCTAGATGTTATATATTTACTCTTCAGGTGTTATGTATATACTCTATAGATGTTATGTTTCTTGGTGTTATAAATATACTCTACAGGTATTATATGTATATAAGAGTATACATATGATACCTGAAGAGTATATACATGATACCTGTAAAGTATATATTTAAATCATATGATTAATTAATTTGAGGACACGGGACACGTAAGTGTTACTCTATAAACGTACATAATTTGAAACTTGGATGAAGATGATTCAAATATTCTTAGTCCATTAAGTCATAGCACGTGGTATGATGACCTAGCTAGTTTTGGAGAAAAAAATATTAATGAGTATTTGTGACATTTTGGCATGACACACGTTGGTAGTTCTTTTACTTGAAGTTAAATACTAGTATTTTAATGGACTTTCATTTTTCTAACCAACAATAAGATTTTGGATGATAATTAATGAGGAAAATAGTAAAAGTATATAAAAATTATATTATTTGAGTGTGTACATATACTATTTTTTATGAGAAAATCTCATAAATCATATTATATGAGATGACGATCAAATCTTGACAACTTGTAATCCATAAACAAGAGTTTGATTTGTAATAAACTCGATTATCATTAAATATATATAAGTTAAATGGTGTTATACTAATGAAATTATTAGTATTCTACTAATATAAGATATTTTAATCTGTAAGAGAACAATTATAATAACTAATTAATCCTGATCATTAATTAATCTCATGTTTTAAAAGTACTGCAAATTTGACGTGACATTAAGTTGAAGAATATGTATCAGCCAACATTTGCGGTTCAGATGCACACACTAATTAATTAATTAAACGTGTGTAATTAGTGCAGAAAGCTAGTAATTAATTAATCTATTAATAAGACCACTGTCCACTTTAACGTCCTAAATTAACTATTTATTGGTTGACGATTAATGAGTTGATTAATTAGGTTAATTAAAAATGATCACGTTAGAGATACGTATAGAGGGGAAACTCTCTCAATATTAAATAAGAGTGAATATCCAAATATACCACAAAACATATAACTTTTATTCTTTTATACCACTTAATATAACAATACATATTTTTCTACCACAAAACATAAAATTTTGTTCCCAACTAACACAACTATAATTTATTCTTTTTGACTTTTTCACAACCTTTCAAATTCCACAAACTTCCAAAAGACATTCCTTACCAAATATTTCTATATCCACTCCATATGATTTTTATACTCCTAATTATCATTAATTAGATTAATATCAAACACAACATGCTTCTGTAAAATTAATAAATCTCTTAAAATGCATATCTTTCTTTGATCGCAACAGCTTCGGGTGAAGTGGTTCGCAATGCCACCGGCTGGAAAATTACTACCCTAGACCGTTTTACGAACAGTTCCTCACTGTTCAACTTCAACCCTTAGGGAAGATAGTCTACAAGTTATCCAGCTCCTTCAGAAACTGCTCAACACAACCTTGGTTTGTTTCCTACCCCAGGTGTACAAGATAATTCTCTCAAGAGATAAATTAATAATGCATTAACATATGTTGGAGCGAAAGCCCTCCTTTTATTAAGAACTTAAAAATATTTATTACATCTGTAATCTCCTTTTGGGAGGAGAATACTAGATTAGTCCTCTCATTGAGAAGGCTATCACTCGTAAGTACATAAACTTAAAACTAAGAACACTCAAAATGTTACATAGATTTTTATTCTAAAGAAAACTAAGAAAAATGTTCAATCCCATGAGCATCACGTTTCAGATATAATGTCCTTGTGGTGTGGAGAAAGATGTAAACTTCTTACCTTCTTCCTCCATCTTAATCTAGTAGAATCCAAACTTACAATCGAACTTTGAGAATACATTGGCACCTTTGATACAGTTAACCAAGTGTTCTCTACTCGAGATGTAATATCCGTGGAACTCCAAAATGTTATTAATCCCTTTATAATTAATAACAAGTCTTGACTTTCCCCTCTTGATCTCTCCATGATTCCTTACGAGGAATCCTGCGCTACTGTATGGAGAAACTTTTACTGCAATCCTTATAGTCGATGCCCAATCATCGATAAGGACTTCACGGTTCTTGAAATCTGGGATATCCAAATTTAGCATCAACCCATATGGATGTATCGGGTCGAGCTGAGACTTTCCATAAGGCATATTGTAAGGATTCGGCCTTTTGGAACGTGGTCGAGTTCCTGTGACAATAGGATCTCCTCTTGTGGTGAAATCTCCCACGTGCGTCATTGGTTCGTCCACATGATGTAATCCTGAACTTTCAGCTATGTTGGGATCAACTGGTGGTCTTTGATGTTGATCACTGATTAATTAAAGCGGATCTATCTCCTGCGTTCATCTTTAGATCCACAATTCCTAATCCCGCGAAGGATTCGGCAAGGTCATGTAGATCGTCCAGATTTATCTTCTCCAAATGCATCACTTGTTTATAACGGATTTTCCTTTAATGATGGCAATAAGTTTTTCATCATCAGTCATGCGTCGTACAACTTCGATTGGTTTCTCATCTTGGTGTAAATAGGGAACTGTCCCGAAATCTATACGTCTTCTCCTCAGGATGAACTTGGTTTGTTCTCCAAATTCTTGACTCGTTTTTGAATATCATAAATGATTTCAAGAGTCACCTTCTGATTTTTTATCATCACCTCCATTTGGTTTTGGATCTGATGTACTTGTGTTGGTATGTGATTATGGCGATTGCCATAACTCTGCACCGTCTTCTGGATTTCTCTAAGAACTTTGGAAATCTTAGAGGTGTCTAGAAGAATCTCCTTCCATTCTAGTATCTCTTCAGTCATCATGGTTTTGATGAGCTGATTCCTGATGATTAACCGTAAGGAAACCCAGATAATATGCTGCTTGTTGTTCGCATTGTCTCAAGGTTTCCCTATCAGCTCCTGCATGCTCCTTTTCAACATATTGGTTATTCCAATATGTTATCCTGTCTTGGTGTTCATGTGCATACATCGTCAAAATTTTGACGATATCTCCTGTAGTGTATACATCTTAGACATTCTTCCAGATCCATTTTTTCTCGAATAATTCTCCTCACCAATTGTTAATTACAAAATATAATAAATATAACTTCAAGTTCTTAATAAATCTGGGCTCTGATACCATTTTTTACTAGGGATCTAAAAATCATATGGGTAGGATATATTGGAAATTCTTGGAAAAATATGTATAGATTGAAAGTAGCAAAATAAGTTTGGGCATAACATTTTTCAATAATTAACATTAATTACAAAAAGTGTGTCATAAGGTTATTTTAATCTTTGCTCAAAATTTTGTAGTAGAAAAGTATATGTTGTTATATTTTGTGGTAGAATAGATAAGATGTTATATTGAGTGGTACTTTTGTTTAGTGGTATATGAAAAGTGGTATTTTTGGGGATTAACTCTTTAAGGAGTTGATTAATTAGGTTAACTAAAAATGATCACGTTAGAGATACGTATAGAGGGCAAACTCTCTTAATATTAATATGTCCCACGAACGAGGTTGATGAGTATAACGGCTTGAATTTTAATAAACAAATTTCAACCATTCAAAATCAATTATAAATATTTATATATATGTTGTTAAATTAATGTTTACATTTAGATTGACTATTATGTATATTCACGCTGAGGTTTTAATTTTGCCCCACCTTAATTAGAAGCTTTCTCTATGTCGACAATAGAAAATTTTCCCCTAATATTATGCATACACATTATCAAAAATATTTAAATGTGTAACTAAAGTAAGACTCATAGATTAAAACCTTAAGGACATGTCAAAAGTATGGATAATTACACTAAACTCTCTAAATTATCTAAGTTTTAATTAATTTGTTTTTGCCCAATTGTTTTTAATATTGTCCAAATAAACTATATATATTGCAATTTGCCTCTTAAACAATTTTTTTTTTTTGAAATATCCTTATAATTAAAAATAATTTTGTGTTCTGAAAATATTTAATCAAAATCAAAATTATGAAGAAATCGTATAAAGATTGTATTTCATCTGGAATATTATAACTATTAAAATATTCTAGATTATAAGTTTCATTCGAAATATTAATTACAAGGTAGTTAGGAATTTTATTTCATCAAAAACATAAAAATTAATGTTATGAAATACTTCTCTAAATTGCTCGTGATCTGAAAACATTTATATTAAACCCTAACATATGTATGAAATCCTCAAGGATATTTGGATTTGATTTGATTGCAGGTAGATTTCAAATAATTCTCTATAAGATCGATATTAAATTCACCTAATTCATTTAGAAAAATAACATAAGAGAATTATGAACTTTTTAATGAGTGCGATAGAAAACGTGGAAGAGGGAGAGTCGTGTTACAATAATCACAACTTGTACCTGTAAAAGAGTGTAGTAACAGATGACCACTATTACTACTTGAGCTCCAAAGCTTACTATAACATAATTATGAACTTAAAATCCAGTTGACAATATCCAAATCATCTGAATTCACGTCCATACCCAAACTTATATTCCACTTTAAAACTAGTGATATATATATATAGTAGTTCAAAATTCAAGTTGTCAGTAAATTGATGTGATAAACAAATCACATGACAAAACCCTTGGTATGATCCCAAACTTGAAATGAAGAAACACGTCCCTTCATCCCTTGGTCAAATATATATACTGAGATATTTTATGTTTCAGAATAAAAATGTTGAAAATAAAAACATTAATTAAACCGCCATATAAATTCAAAGTCAAGATTTGGTTAAAAATAGTCAAGCAGCTGATATTAATTAAATTGGGATTCTATAAAAGTATTATTAAAATAAGGAGTTTGCACGTAGGGCGATGGAAGCAGCCTGGAAATGAAGGCTTAGTCTTTGTGGTAGACACGGGTCTGTAATTTTTTTAATTTTTTTGCTAATATTAATAATAAATAAAACATGTATATACTATGTTGCGGAAAACGACAGAATCCCAATCACACATCATCACTTACACTTTAATATTGCATTAATTAGTTCATTATCACCTGGCTGGTTGGCTATCATAATCCGGAAATTTGCACCTCATTAACTAAAAATGAGACACTTTTGTTTTAAACTTATCTTGTCCAAGATTTCGATGGTTTTCAAGATGGTGGTTGTCGGCCAAAGATATTGTACGTACCAAGTTATAGGAGGTGTCTGATTTCGTGAGACGAGATTTACTATTTCCTATATGCAGTATAAATATACTTTTAACAAATGGGTTTCTATTATTTTATGGATTGAAAGTTTTTGTTTTATGAGCCGGTCATGGTCGAGTTTCAAGTATGTCTTTTATAGATATAAATATGTGTATTTTAAGTATGTATTTCACATATATTTTAAATCTCTCTTTTACAACTATAAGTATGTCTTCTTTTACTATAAGTGTAATCGAGTTTTTGTGTTGTTTTATTTTATTGAGTTTAACATTTTTGAGTGTATTACAAATTTCTGATCATGTGTGATGAATATGTATAATGTTTTGTATAATGCATTCAATAAAGGAACTATCTTACTTACATTTAATATAAGAAAGCCTATGATCTAGATCATTGATGATATCGATATAAATGTTATTTCAGAATATTTATATTATATATGTATATATATTTATAGTGAAACTATTTTTGGACAAGTACAAATAAAGCATTAATCTACTCTATATATAGGTCTGATTATGTGATGATACTAAGTGAATATATCTTTTCATTTATATTTAAATATGCCAACCAAATAAAATTTCCTTCACAAATTTTAGATTTTCCACTCCACTTTCGAATTTACCTAATAAATTACTTTATAATCTAGTGTAGAAAGAGATCTCACGATTTTGAGAAGTTCTCCCGTATACCTATGCACCATGCATTGGACCCGAACAAGATTTGCACCTTGTTATTTGTTTTTTGCACTTGCTTTTATTTTATGTTAATAATATATTTATATTATATTAATCATATATATTTATGTCAAATATCGACTACTTTGTATAATATTTTAAGTTATAAATAAATCAATTTGAATACGATTTCTACGTATATACATTTATATGATATTACTCGTACATTTATATATTATTATATATTTTTTATATCAAATAATAGTCATTCCTTCAAAAATTAAATATACGATTAGTAAAATTAACATAACTAAAATGTTGGAAATATATTTAATAGATGTTTTAAAAAATGTAAAGATGCAATTAATTAAGGGACATGGGCCATTTCTAACCCATTTGCTATATTATGAGACAAATATAACCCCAATTAAAATAGACGGACAAATATAACACATTCATTATAATTTTGTCCAAAAACACCAACTTTAACTAGTTTAAGGTGATATGTCACATCTTCTAAATTTATGTGAGGGAATCTTGTCAAAACCCAAAAACACCCACTTCAACTAGTTTAAGGTGATATCTCATGTCTTCTAACGTTATGTGAGGGAATCTTGTCAGTTTTGACAGCCCTCTTGGCACTACTGCGATCTATAGGATTCGAACCCAAAATCATAATGAGCAAAATAAGTTAAAGTTCCTCTGGGACAAACAAGATAAGTATAATAGTTTTCGTGTAACGCCTAAAAATAGGGTTACACGAAAACTACACCGGGAGTTTTCGTGTCACCCTATGTTTTAGGCGTTACACGAAAACTTTTGAAATTAAGATTACACGAAAACTCTTGAAATCAAGGTTAAATGAAAACTTTTCGTGTTATCATATCCCAGTTTAGAGGTGTATTATATTTATCCACTCTCGTGTCTCTTTTACACCTAACATCATCCACTAGTGAATTGGACTTACACACATATAACATATACACTAAAAGTTAAGACATAGGGAACATGTAGGGTAGGGTGTGTCAAATCATGACACACTTTAATTTCAAAGTGAGTATTTTTTTTGTCAAATTATAACAAATGTGTTATATTTGTTCTTTAGAGATAGTAGGAGATATTTTTGGACCGCAATTTAAGAAATGTGTTATTTATTTGGTATTTACTCATTAACTAATATTAGTAAAGATGTAAGTTATACATGAAAAAATATTTGTGGGTGCACTCAAATGCATGACCGCATGATAGGTCAAATGTATATCGAATGTTTAAAAGTTTTGGTGCACGATTTTCTATTTTAATCTTCAAATTTTCCGTATTTTATCTTCCATCGAGTCTATGTCAATTTTTTTCGGATGGTAGATACTACCTCCGTCCCTGCTAACTTTACCTACTTTCCTTTTTTATTTGTCCCAACTAACTTTGTCAGCCCAAAAATGACAAAGAAAAATTTACTCTCTTAACCCTCAATTTCTTTCATTTTACAACTTTTGCACTCAAAAAACACACATTAATTACAAAATTGTTACTCAAAAACATTAAAATAATACATCACATCAAAGTCAACAATTTTTTCTTAGGCTCCGTACCGATCAAACCTAGGTAAAGTTAGTCGGGACGGAGGGAGTAATTATTATACGATGAAATGTAATTGGCAATAGTTGAAAAGGAACATTGAAATAAGTAGCAAAAGATATAAGTTGAAATAACAAAATAGGAGTAATGAAGAGATAAAGGTTGGGCCCACCAAGTATGGAATTCCACAAAATATTAATAGATATTTCTTTTGGGATAAATCATTGCATTGCAGGTGGAGACGATACTTCCTCTCTCCTCCCTCGAACCCTCCTCTCTCTCTCTCTTTCTCCCCTCTTTTCCATACCTTTATAACCACCCTCTTCACTGCCTCTTTTCCACTCTAATCTTTTCTTAACCAACATTTCCATTCTAAGAAGACCCTTCTCTCTCCTCTTTCTCTCTCTCTCTCTCTCGAATGGCCTCACCCGATGAGAACTCAGCCCTCGAAATCATCCGACAACACCTCCTCGACGACATGGCTTTCGTCGAAAACTACTGCTCTTCGGACCAGCCCCAAATCTCTAGAACTTCCAGCAGTTGCAGCTCCATCATCTCCGACATCACCAACTCATCTTCTTCACCACCCGTCTCCTTCACCACCGCCGCCACCGCAGACACTTCCACCTCCAGCTTCGAGTTCTGCAGCTTCTTCCCCTCCCATGGCTACCTCGACTTCGACGTGAAGCCCCAGCTCAGCCCTTCCAGCCCCATCAAGGAGAAGCACAGGCCCTCTCTCAACATCGCCATTCCCAAGCTCAACAAGAATGTCGAGTGGGAGCAGACCCATCTCAAGGCGGCGGCGGAGGACGTCTCCGGCGGCGACAGGCGCCATTACAGAGGCGTCCGCCAGCGGCCGTGGGGCAAGTTCGCGGCGGAGATACGCGACCCGAACCGGAAGGGGACCCGGGTCTGGCTCGGGACCTTCGACACGGCGGTGGAGGCGGCGAGGGCCTACGACAGGGCGGCGTTCAAGCTGAGAGGCAGCAAGGCCATCCTCAATTTCCCACTCGAGATTGGGAACTCCAACCCCACGGCCGAGACCGCGGCGGCGCCGGCGGTGGTTTGCCAGAAAAGGCAGAGGGATAGTGGGTGTGATGGAAGGGAGAAGAAGCAAGTTAAGAGGGAAGAGGAAATCAACGAGGGTGAGTCAACGGCGGCAGTGCCATTAACGCCGTCAAGTTGGACGGCGGTGTGGGACGGCGGGGATGGGTTATTCGAGATTCCGCCGTTGTCGCCGTTATCAAGTATGGGGTATTCGAGGCTGATGGTTAATTGATTTTGGGGCTAAAGTAAGTTAGTTACCGGATCAAATGCACCTGACGGCAAAAAGTCTGGGGTGATTTAGGAATTTAAGAAGGGTTTGGGGTCCTTAATATAATATCTGTAGATATTAAACAATCAAGAGTCATATTTGTTTATTTCTTTATCTCATGTGCAGTAAATAAGAACTTCTATTTCAATATATATTTTATCTATAATAATTATCATGTATTTTAAATAATATCGAAAAATATAAAAATATGTGAAATAAAATAGAAGATTTATGAGAGTACAAGTTTTGTTATTATTACCAAATCCAACATGTAGCTATATTTATATTTGACCTTTTTGTCTCTTCATAGGCCTTCCAATCAGCATCTTAAAAAATGGAAATTAAATACATATACTGACGAATATATAAAATTAACTAAATCGAACCACGGTATGAAAAACAATATTGAAAACAGCAAGTTGCAACCATCTCGATCGAAATGTACACGCATCTCCAACCTTGAAATATATAGTCACGAACAACAAAATAATAATTAACGTTTTTTCTAGCAGATCCAATTCATTTTTAGTTTACAAGTAAATGTCTCATACCACGCTTTTACTATTTATATAATTTCAACATATGAAAATGTTGAAATATAATAAAAAATAATTTTTTTTGAAGATTTCTACTAATTTAGTACTTGCATGCCACACAAAAGTTAATTATTTTAAATTTAATTTGAATTTTTATTAATTTACGGAAAAAATAATGTCCCGAATCCCGATAATATTTCAATATCAGTTGGTATCCGCGTGATTCACGGATAAATAGTTATTCAAAATTATTTTAATTTAATATACTACCCATATAATTTACGAATTTTAAATATTTCTTGTTTTTATCAAACTTTGTCAACTAGTCTTATAATCTTATTTATTACAATTGGCCTAAAAAAATTATGCAAATATATGTTCAATAATTTATTCATAAAGGGTGCAAAATGATCACATTGTTGTATGTTATAACTAATTCCCTATAATATTTCAACCTCATTTGCTACCAGTATGATGCAACAAATGAATTTGAAGCTTGCGTTGAAATAAAAATTGTGACCATGAAAATAATATAGTTCTTCAAAATTATTTCAGTTTAATCTATTATCCATATGATATACATTTCAAATATTTTTTGATTATATCATTTTTGACTTTTATTAATTGATTTTCTTACAATTCGCCTAAAAAAACTTATGCAAATATATGTTCCAAAAAGTTTATTCATAATGAATGTGACATAGATTAGTCGACATCTGATCAACGCCGGAGTGGATATAAATTACCAGTGTTGGATTACATATAATCATCTATGCTTTCAAAACGTGATGGTCCCACCTTAACTAAACCAACAAATTAATTAATTACCTCGAATGTATAGTTGGCAAATTTTATTTTTTAACTAAAAACAAAATAGAACATAAATCGTGGTTAAAAATCATTATTATTTCTATCAATGATTAAGATATAGAGTAAGTCTTATGGGAAAAAGTTTCCCGGATCATTTTATTTGAGATAGATCAACTCAAACCTCCATTTCAAAATTCATATATAAATTTATGGAAATGAGTTTGATAGGGTTAAAATAATTTGTCTCACAAAATGTATTCATAAAACCTTCTCACACAAATTATTGTGTAATATACAAATGTTCTATAATATAATGTGGATATTGCATTGGAAATAAAAAAGGTTCAGGTCCTCGAATGCGTATTTATATTCCATAACAAAAATGTTTTGCACTCAATTCTTTTAAAAAATATAAACCTTGAAAAAAAAAAAAACTCATTTTACTTCATAAAAAGATTGACATCAAAACTTTTATACACTTGATGCATGGATCTCATCTGGTTCAACTCGGTCCACGTGCCTTCCACGTGTGTTTTTATTCACTCCCACGCACTCCCACATGCTCTATCTCTGCCTGTAGGACGAGAATATATGAGTATCCACTAACTGGAGTTTCTGAATTGGAGGGGACAGAGTACTCGCCATCTTTGCTAGTCCGTGACCTTTTGGAGCTCCCACCACTTTCTTTATTAGCCTCAACATTTTCGGGATGAAAACGTGTAGAATCATAATCTAATTTTACTTCCCACTTGACATGTTTACTCATAACTTCATTGAATACAAACAAGTCCTGAAACTTGCTGCCATTTGCTTCATAAATTGCATAAGCTTCTTTCTCAATATCTTTCTGGCTCATTCAACTTCTTTTTTGACCATATGCTTCCTCATACGCCGCAATCCACTTGTTTCCATTTTCATTAAGTCGTTTTCAACGACCATTCATTGAATCCACATTTCTTTCGCCGATCTTATGAGGGTTTTCTACTCGAGGTTCATGAAACATCTCATGCACTCGTGCCCATAACGAGACATCCTTTTGATTTTATACCATGTACGGTATCTTCACTAATAAAACACCAAGATAACATCAATGCTACATCTTCTTTCACACACCAACTAATATATCCCCCACCCCCGATTTGTGTTTGTTTGTTGAACATCTCGATAATCTTTTTTGGAGATATTTTATGAAGTTTGGAGTGATTTGGAGAAAATTGAGAGTTTGGATAATATGGAGAATTTGGAAAATCTTCCGAATCTGGAAATAATTGATTTTACAAGTTTGGATAATCTTGGGAGTTTGGATAATTTTGGGAGGTTGAAAAATAATTTGGATTATTTGGATCCATAATAGGAAATGATAAAAATTCGGTGAGAAACGAGAGAATTTAAGATTGTGAGGAAAACGAGATCTTCAAATTGTGTTTCAAAATATATCAATATTGGACTCTATTTATAGAGAAAAAAAATCATAAATTTTGATAATTTTTTAGATTTTTCTGATACACATTATCTTCAATATCAACAATCTAAATTATATCCATAAAAAATATATGGAAACCAATTAGATTGTGACACTTGTCACAATCTAATAAAGTGAGAGGATAAAACTTGAGATTTGTTGACCATCCCATAGATCGGTCAGCAATCCAGTTGCAACAATTAATTATATAAAACTTTTTTTTCTTTCTTTTTTGTCTTTTATTGGTTGGCTCATGGTAAGACCACCAAAACATAGTTTAAACATCTGATTACCCGTAACTTTGTTTTATCTAATTGGTTCATGGAACCAATATCATATTGCGAAATTCGGTTATAAATAAGTTTTCTTGTTTTGTATAAGGGTTGAGTACCCCTTATACTCGATGTAATAAAAATTTCTTCAAAATATAAAAACTAAAATTGTATATAATTCATGCATATTCAAAATATGCGAATTAAAAGTTACAATGTATAAATTTAATAATAATTCAATTATAGACTTACCTTTTTTATTGCATAATAAGTTTAAATAAGTCACTTCTTTTTTTATTAATATTTTGACATTTAAAAAAGTATGTATCAAATAAAGGTAATACGTAAAAACTCACGTGAGACAGTCTCACGGATAGTTTCTGTGAGACGGATCCTTATTACTCATGAATTAAATCCATATCCACAAACTTTCATATGAATTGCTAAGTGTAGGTTATGGGTTGACCCGTCTCACGAAAAAAGATTCGTGAGACGGTTTCACACAAGACTTACAAAAGCTAATAAACAAAATAATATTATTTTCGTTATAACATAAAGTGTATGTATGATCACATTTTCTTATTTGAGCTTGATACACTTGCAATCAATAAAAGATCAAAAAGGTAAATTATACAGTCGAAGCAACTTCAGCATGAAAAAAACATAAAAGAAAAATTGATAGAATATGAACACAGTAGCCAAAGAATCACAGGAAAATTAACAAAGACAATTACAATATTTTATTTTCAAATATTGAAGGGGGTCTTACCTTTCATTTGAGTAAGTTATGTAAGGTAAAACATGAAATAAAATTCTAACCGAAACACTATGATTCTTGTAGACTATTGAAATGACAATGTTGTCTGTATTAGAGCATCTCCAATAGTGCACCATCATAATTTGATGGCGCCTGTTTTCATTTCCAACAGTGATTTTTGATAAAATATTTTGTGCAACTGGTGTACATGGATCTAGGATCCATGCATCCAGATCGACCCGCCCCACGCGCCTCTGATACGAGTTTTCATGCGCCCCAACGTGCTCTCACGCGCCTGGTGGGTGCGCTCAAACCCACCAAAATTCACTCTAAGCAGTCATACCCTCATGTTATGTTAGAGTTACCTTCATGTTATGTTAGTAACCGTTATGTTAGTGTTACCCTTAACATAACATGAAGATAACCCTAACATAACGTGAGGGTCACACTAACATAACATGAAAGTGTAATTAACATTGTTTTTTACCTTCATGTTATGTTAATGTTACTTTCATGTTATGTTAGTGTACCTTCATGTTATATTAGTTTTACCTTCGTGTTATTTTAGTTCAGTGATTTTAAACTAAGGATATGAAATCTGGAGATGGGGTCACATTAACATAACGCGAAGACCCTAACATAACACGAAGGTAATACTAACATAACGTGCAAGTAACAACCAAAACACGCGAAAAAAGTAAAGAGGCGCGGGCACAGATCTCAGATCCGTGCAACTGGTGCACAAGAGAGTAACTCGTGATTTTTTTTTCTGCGCCATCTCATTTTAATCGTTGGTTTTGCGCCAACTTTCCACAAGTCAACCCTTACGCCATCTGATTTTTCTTTTCTTTTTCTTTTTTTATTATTTATTTATTTTATTTTATTTTTAATTTCTTTTTCGGTACTCTTACTTTGTATTCATTTTTTTATCATTATTTATTATTTATTTTATTCTTTTTCTTTTCTTATTTTATTTTATTTTTTAGTTCTTTTTCATTATTTTTACTTTGTATTCATTTTTTTCCTTATTTTTTATATTAAGTGCTAAAATATTATATTAAATAAGATTTAAATATATATATATAATTTTTTTACACTTTTAAAATAATAAAGATGAAAAATAGATTAGTTAACAATAATAACGAATATTGATAATAAATAAAATAATTAATAAAGAATATTATGGAATATTCTTTTTTTTGGTGCAAAGAATAATATAAACTGTTGAAGATCATTGATAATTATTATATAAAAATTGTGTAAGATTAACAATAAAATCATGTGTAGAGTTGAAGATGGTCTTCATCTTCATGATTGCTCTTTTCCATCAACATTTTAATCCTTCTTCAGAGACATGGTCACCAACAAACGTGTGAGGAGAATTAACATTATCCACTTTTCCTCTTTCTCAACACACAATTCCTTTTTTTTTTTTATTCTATGTTTTTTAATGAAAAATGAGAACTCCAAATGTTGTTTCGTAACATAAACTAGTAATTAAGAATTCATATTGTGAACTTACATCTAATTTAAATATTTTGTATGAAAAAAATCTTAAAAAACTAACACAGCTCCATTTATACTATATATAAAAAGGAAGAAGTTGGCAAATTTTACACATTTGCCACTCAATTGTAAAATTGGAGATAATTACTGATTTGCCATTGACCAATAGAAAAATTGTGGAAAAAAAACCTAAAAAATTTGAGAATCTTATAGAACAAACTTCACATATATTTTAAATATAATAAGTAGTCTTTTGATTTAATATAGGGGTAAAATGAAATAGAGGAAATTATTTTAGATGGTATTATTATATGATTATGTCTTAATGATATAATTAAAAAATCTGAAAATAATGAAATTTAAACATTGTCAAAATTTAAAATTTTGAAAATTTTGTAATTTTAATATATAAAAGTGAAAAATAGGTCTAAAAGCTAAATTTCATTTTACGAAGGGCTGTAAAATGTTTAAAAGTTTAAAAACTATTATAAAACTATTAAAAATAATAATTAAATTTGAAAGTAAAACTAATAATAATCTAATAATGTTGTGAGGTTAATCTAAAAAAATCCACAAATGACATTTAAAAAATAAATTCAAACATATATGCAATAGATATAATTATAAGAAAAGATATTTTAAAATGGTTTAAAAATTCTAAAAAATATATTGTTTTAATTGTAAAATGAATTTGAAACCTAATTTTTTTTAAATATAAACTAAGTTTTTGAATAAATACAGTGTTTGTAAAATAAATCCATCTAAAAAAAATGTAGAAAATTATTTACAAATTATTAAATATAATTATAAGATATAAAGAAACAAAAATATGAATAGAACATATAAATTAACAAATATAATTAATCACTTATAATTAAAGCACACAAAACACAAAACTATTATTATTATTATTATTATTATTATTATTATTATTATTATTATTATTATTATTATTATTATTGTTTTTGTTATTGTCGTCGTTGTTGTTGTCATTGTCATCATCATCATCATTAAAACAATACGGATTTTTTACAAATCTCAAAATAATAAGATTTAATGAGTAATATTTTAATATAATAAATTTATTATATTATTAATAATCGTATGAGTAGGACTTATAGATCCGTGCCCCCAACCCAACCCGCAGGACCGCACCCATTATTATTATTATTATTTTCTTCTTCTTCTTCCTCTTCTTCTTCACGCAGCACTTTTTTTTTCTTCTTCTTCGCCTCTTCTTCTTTCTCCTTCTTCAACCCGTTCTGATAACAAATATTGGAAATCCAGCTTTATAATCTTGGCTAAACATACAAGATAGAAATTGGGTGTGTTTAGCTTCATCGCAAGTAGCAACACTCTGGATTTGCCTTGTTTTTATGAGCTTCATTTTGAACTTCTTGCATCTCAAATTAACCACATTTTAAATTCAATTAGTCCTTCAAGAAAAATGAAGACATAAACGTTGTGCTAACTGCAGTATCAATGAAATTAAGCAATTGCAAATTAAGAAGAAAATGTCCCCAGACTTTCAGAGTTTTGCTACTTGTCTCTGATGTCGAGGGCATTAACAACCATGTACGATCCACGTTCTTAGTGCGATGAATGTATTATAATTCATTTGGAGCGGAGAAGATTTAGTGTACTCCAATTGCCTCAGTTTTAGAGAATGATAAAGCATTGAGTGGATGTTGGTCAGCAAAATTAGTTGGGGGAGAGGCAGATAAATGCTGCAAGACCATATTGGGAAGGGTAACCAGTTTTACTTATAATATTGGAATTAGCTTATCTGGTTTTGGATGTACAAACGATTTGAGAGTTGTACATAATGCTATTTTCCTATTAATGAGGGAGGATATTTTGTTGTTAACTCTAGCTCATCGTTGATGCTTCCACTAGTTTTGTGTTCTAATTTTTTCAGATTTCAAATTTTATGTTTCATCTCTATTGTTCTTTTATCTTCCTTAAGGTTTATATATTTATGATTGTATATATATGTAATTTGATATGCAACTTTGTTGGTTATTGAATGATGATATAAAGTTGTAGAAATCTGATTGAATAGTATGAATTTGCAGAAAATTTGGGGAAGAAGATGATAAAAGCGCATTTCACAATCTATTTTATATATATATATATATATATCACTGAATTTTAAGAACAGACATTTAACACCTAAAAAGTATATATATAACACCTATAGAGTATATATTAAACATATCAGACATATAATATGAAAATATTCTAAAGGTACTACAAATATACTATATAGGTGATATAAGATCACATGCATCTATAAGATATAATAAATACAATTCCTTCAGATGTTATGAAAATATTTTAAAGGTATTACAAAGATATTTTATAGGTGATATAAAATTACATGCATCTATGATATATAATAAACACAGTTCCTTCAAGTGTTATGAAAATATTATAACACCTAAAGAACATATATATAACACTTACAGAGTATATATATGACACCTATCATTCAATCACATTATATGAAATCTTCTTTATATGTGATACCTTAAAAACATACATATAACACATAAAGAGTATATAACTCATATAGAGTATACATATAACACCTATCACTGAATCACATAATATGAAATCTTCTATATATGTGATACCTTAAGAACATAGATGTAACACCTAAGGAGTATAACTATAACACCTATAGAGTATAACTATAACACCTATCACTGAATCACATAATATAACTATAACACCTACAGAGTACATATATAACACCTATAGAGTACATATATAACACCTATCACTGAATCATATAGTATGAAATCTGATGTGCGTGGGTGCATCACAGCTCAGGTGTGGGCGCGTGGGTCAAGCTGGTGGGCACACGGGTCAGGCTTGGAGCTGGGCGTGGGTCAGGCTGGGGGAACGGATCTTAATAAGTTTTGTTGTAATCGTATTTATCATAATAAATAATAAACTGCGCATCGCGCGGGTATACTGCTAGTTCATTATATTCATACATCTGTACATTATTTGTTGACAAATCTAATTCTAAGAAGAGAATGAATTTTTTGGGTAGGAAATATAAAATAAGTATCTTTGACAATGTTCTTCACAAACAAAAATGAAATTTATCTTGTAGAGTACTAATCTTAAATCTTCAAAATCTCTAATCCAAAATCAGAAACTCTTGATTCCGAATTTCTACACAAAATAGTTTGAATTGGTGAAATAATATAATATTACATAGCAATAAGAATAATAAATACTCCCTCCGTCCCAGTCGAATTTGTCTACTTGCCATTTTTCGTTTGTCCCAGTTCAATTGTCAGCCCATAAATGACAAAGAAATTATAAAGCAAACATTATAAAAAACTATTTTTTAATCAAAAAGTAAGCAAAAAGTAACCTAAAACAACAAGTCAACTGTATTTTCTTAGGTTCCGTGCCCGGTCAAAGTAGGCAAATTGGACCGGGATGGAGGTGGTATAAAATACTAATAATAAAATAACACATATTCCGAATAATTCTTCTTCAAATTACAAATAACAACAACTTAAATCATTCAAAAGTGAACACTATGATCATTAATTGTTGATCCAAACTACAAATATCTCGAATGAATCAATTCATAACCAAATAAATATACATAAAAAATAAGAAGTGGAAACAATCCATTGATCCCACTGATCCATGAAAACATAATGTGCAGAATTTGAGAAATTGTGCATGGGAAAGGTGTGAGTGAATTCTAAATTTATTCTCTTATATATTTAGATCGAATGATATGCTTATTAAATATGGAATTATTGCATTATTTATGATATGATCATAATTTATTGTTATTGTTATTACATAATTTGGGTTGCATTTTTGGAAAGTATCAAATTTAAGATCTTTTATATAAGGTAAAAAATATACATTTATTTGATTAAATACAATATTATATCATCTTAAAAATTAATAAATATTTCACATTCAAAATGTGGCATAATAAATTGATGAATTTAGTTTTTCCATATATAAGAAGCATGTCATGCCTAGAATTTGAATTAGTCAATCGTGACTTTTAATTCTCATCTAATATATTTAGAATGTTATGTGCTTAAAACGTATTATTTTTTCACTATTAATTAAGAACTATGTATAATATAGCTTGATTCAACATTCACCTATTGATAAATTTAAATTAAATCACTCACATATAATATGGATTAGATTATTGACTCACTTATTTTAATACTAAATTCTTGTCATATATCCTTAATTTAGTCACAATTATAGTTATTATTGTTATATAATGATACTAAAATCAAATCACTCACACTTATATTATTAAAATATTATATTTATTGACTCACTCATATATATTTATATATATATATATAGTGTGAATATCTTCCCTAATCTAATAAATAATTATAATCTATTAACATAAAACATATAATAAATTAAATCATATATTAACTCTTCGGAACATAATAAATGGTTATGATAAATTCACATATATATATAATAAAATATAACATATGACTTTACATGTAAGTTTTTTTTATTCTCAATATATTGGTCAAATTTAACAATTAAAGTTGACTTACCTAATAAAATCATTTGTATAACCCTTTTTTCCCAAATTATTTCCTTATATACACATCATCATTCAAATCATTTAATAATTTATATTTTCATTTACATTTATCTATATATTGCATCTTTCATATTTTAATAATAACTAAATATCTTTCATTTTAATAAAAAAATTATTTCCAATTTCGGAATGGTGTTTTTGGCGGGAAAAATGTGACATTACTATTTGAGAAAATGTTTGTGTTTTTTATATATATAAAGATAAAGATAATCATAATGATTTTTTTGATCTTTTATATATGGTTTTGATAGGGTAAACATGTTATCATTCATCTCTTGTTTTGATAGGATAAACGTGGACGTGAAGTTGGAAAGTGCAAACAGAAAACGTAAATTCTCCTACAAAACAATAAGTTTAGTCCTCCAAAATGGATCATATAGTCTTCCTGCTACCTTCCAAAAACTATATGTTACTCTCTCAATTCTTCAAGAATATATTAATTTTTGGAGAAGAGAATTAAGGTTATACTCATCTTCATCTTGGTGCTATTAGATTAGTACTCTCATATGAACATATATGCCGTGATGGGGATTTTCTTAACAACTCCAAACGCTGGTAGCCTAGTTGTTACCTTCTTCCCAAATTTTGTCCTTTCACTGCAACTTCAAATGATTTTTTTAACCTCAATATGTTACAAGAAATCTTTCACCATTTTTATATACAACATTCACAAGATAATACGTTCCTTCATTAAAAAAAATTATGAGTTAGTTTCAACAATTGTTATGAATCATGCAATTATTTTATAGTAATATTATGGAACTTACCTTGACGAACAACTAAGTCTTTTCTTGTGAAGATTAATATTCTACCATGAGTAGAAGAGCCCTTCCACCCTTGAATGATACTATCATAAGATATATAGTTGCACTAAATTTATCAATTCACAGACGTCAACTGTGCATGAGTAAATGATGAAAGGTATTGCATTTTACATGTTGAAATGATTTCAAGAACAAGAGTATTTTTATTAACCATTACTTGTGCATCAAAGCATGAAAATATGTTTATGATATATGAGTAACCACTGACATATGAGATATGGATATAGCTTGATTCATTCAGTTGGTGACATGTGAGATATGAATATGGCTACCAATACTATTAGCCGGTAGCATGTGAGATATAGATATGACTTGATTTTTTCTATCGATAGCATGTGAGACATAAATATGACTATTAATGATATTTGTTTACCCAATGTCACATGGGTCATGAATAAGACATGACTGGTTCAACCTAGTGGATGGGTTAAGGACCCAATAAAGGAAAATAATTTTGAAATAAAAGTTTTGATTCATTAGCATGCATCATTGACATTGTACCTTATAATACATTATATATGTTCATAATATCCATGTTATGTGCATAATTTTTGTTTTAGCTCATATAGTTTATGCATTGTAGGTGAATTAGGAATGTGTAAGCTCATGGCCTTACAAACAATGTTGTTGAGTTCCAATAGTACAGAAATAGTATATATGGATAACGACCTGTAAACGATGAAATTGGTTTATTTTATGTTACTTGACTTCTGTTATATTCTCATACTCTAATGTGTATAAATATGTAATTATACTAGCGTGTGTGGTTTAGCACAAACATGTTATAACCTTAATGAGTTTTCATGTGCAAGGAAAGGATATTTATGTTATTAAAGAAAAAGAAAATCAAACTCATTTAATGATCTCTTGATAAGAAAATCAATCATAAATATATAGTAGACGTATAGAGGAGTCGAGATGAATATAGTAAACTTGAAATACTTAATTGGTAAAAAGATGTCTAATTCAACCATAGAAGCCTAGTGGATTAAAAAATCAAGCCCAGAGTAAAGAGAATATAGCTCGTCTCAAAAGAAATGACTATCCACTTTCATTGATCATTCGTAGTGCTCATTGAATTATTAAATGGAGTGATTAGTGTTTAAGCTTTTGTCATTGTTTTCTTTTTCTATGATCGATCTCCATAAAGTATTTATTAAGTTTAACAAGAGTCTTGGTGATACCGATCAACCATCTAACACAACTATTAATTTCACGTCTCATAATTTCAATAATAAAATCAACAATGAAGAAATACGATCATCATTTTATTTTTTATAATTCCACTTAATATATTGAACTTTTGTGGCTAGCTTGTAGTTTCCTATGTAACAATTAATTTCTTATGTTCACCGAAGAAATTGACATTCTTTCCCATGGCTACCTTTTGAAAAAAAATAATGGTGCAAAAATTAAATCATTATTTGAAATTTTAAAAATTGGATGATTTGATGAATTGACAGAACAAATTAATTAGAATAGTTGATAAGTGGTCCATCAATTATGAGGTTGTCTAAGTCGCCGCCGCTAAAGACAAAACTGTCCCTTTTCTTCATGAAAATATCGGAGATATATCGTGACAGCTTATTTTTGTTTCGATCACATGAAAAAACAGAAATATCGGGAATATATCGGAGATATATCGGGATATTTTCATTCTTGATAAATTAAAGAAACTGAATATTATTTCTATATAAAAAATAGAGTGACACTTGTGTGCCCTAGGAGCATGGTGCCCCCAAATTAATCATCATATGGTGTTAAATATATACTCTACAGGTATCATGTATATACTCTTCAGGTATCACATGTATACTCTTATAAACATATGATACCTGTAGAGTATATTTATAACACCAAGAACCATAACACCTATAGAGTATATATATAACACCTGAAGAACATGTATATAATACCTAGATCCGTGCCCCTATGTGCCCCAGGGGTATATAAGTTTTTGCCTAAAAAATATAGGTGTAATTGCAAAAAAAATCATCATTTTTTTAAAAATTACAAATTTATCCCCACTTTTCAATAATTGCAAAACAAATCACAGCCTTTGTTCACCGTTGCAATTTTGACCACTTTCATATTTTCGGGCAGCCGGAGTCCACATGTCCGGCTAACATGCCACGTCACATGCCACATGGGATGCCACGTCATCACCATATTTCTAAAGTTGCAATTTAATCCCAACCTTTTAAAAATTAGCAAAAAAACCACATACTTCATTTTGCAGTTTGAATTTATTCTTTGATGCTTTAATTATCATAGAAACATCACATAAACTAACGTCGTCTCTACTATATTAATTTAAATATTTTTTAAATTTGAAGATAATTAAATCACAACTCACAATTAAAACCTTTTATTAGAAAAATTACATCCTTGTTCTTTTATCATTTGTTAGTGTATATGTAGTAATTGATGAATTTGGTTCTCTTATCAAATGATAACAAGAAATTTTTTCTCAATACAAATATAATACGTATTAGTTTAATATTTTTTAAAAGTGTAATACTCGTATACACAACAATTAAAAGAACAAGGATACAATTTTTCTAATAAAAGGTTGTAATTGTGAGTTGTGATTTAATTATCTTCAAATTAAAAAAATATTTAAATTAATATCGTAGAGACGACATTATAGTTTATGTGATGTTTTTATGATAATTAAAGTATCAAATAATAAATTCAAATTGAAAACGAAGTATGTGGCTTTTTTTGCTAATTTTTAAAAGGTTGAGATTAAATTGCAACTTTAGGAAATGTGATGATTTTACTTTGCAAATTGATTTTTAAATCTTTTTTGGTTGGAGATGATGTGGCATCCCATGTGACATGTGACGTGGCATGTTAGCCGGACATGTGGACTCTGGTGGTCGGAAAATATGAAAGTGATCAAATTGCAACGGTGAACAAAAGTTGTGATTTGTTTTGCAATTATTAAAAAGTGGAGATAAATTTACAATTTTTTAAAAAGTGGTGATTTTTTTTTATAATTACGCCAAAAATATATATGTTTTACACATTGCCTGAGTTTTGTTTTTAAAGTCATTCAAATTTCCAATTATAAATTTCCATTAAAAGATATGTCTATTTAAATTAGTAAATTTAATTATCAAAATTATACCAAAACAACACCATCGTGCAATGTTCAACGGACGGCGGCAACAGCTCGGAACGGAGAGAGAGGAAGAGGGAGAGAGGGGCCCATACCCGCAACGGGCTGCTTGTGTTCTAGCTTCGTGTTCAAAAATCCTCCTTATGATCAAATGGATTTTTTTTCTTTGGGCTAAGCAAATACTTACTTACAATCGAGCTACAAATTTTTATAGTGGGTATTTCTTTTACCTCATATATATATATATATATATATATATATATAAAAGAAATAATCATTAGAATTAATTAACTTTAGGATATTATAATATTACATTTTTAGAATTATTTTAAACATACCCATGAAAGTCCAATTAGAGATTAATTTTTTTGGGTATTACATTCTCTCCTCCTTAAAAGAATTTTATCCTCGAAACTTAAGAGAACACACCTAAGCACACGTATCTAACTAGAAATTCATTATTATTTCATTTTATCTCCTTACTATATTGCTTTTAATGATTTTTTTTTTACACTACTAAAATATCAATTGATTCTCTATATCATAAATTATTTTATATCTATATCATAAATTATTTTATCTCCAATTACTATTGGCTTTTCTTATATAATTATATTATTTTCACTTCAATCTACATTTACATGAACTAGATATCTTTCCTAACAAAACCTAGTCTTCTGAGATTATTCAAACATTATTTTCACTTCAATCTACATTTACATGAACTAGATATGTTTCCTAACAAAACCTAGTCTTCTGAGATTATTCAAACATTTAACCCCTCATTTACGAGTTGTCTTGACATTTCCCACAATTCTTCGATTTTTCTTGCATTTCATTATTTAAACTCAAATTCAAAGGATTACTTTGATGATCCTACCCCTATTTATTCAAGGTCACTACCCTAATAAATGGTGGAGATCAATTTGATCAAGTGGCTAGGAGTTGTTCTTTAGGACACCCCACAATTCTCTACAATATATACTATTCCTAGAATTATGTCCAAAGAGGGTATTATACAACTTCTATAGCTTTCATGTTGCATGTTTTCTTCAATTTTATCTCTATGGCAGTAAAGAATTACAAGAAGTCAAAGATTGGCCGGGAAGCACATACTTATTTTCATCTTGATATGGTTTGATTAATTTAGGCATAATTGGGGGTGGAATTTTGATTTAGACTGAAATTAGTAGCATTTAATATCTAACTTCAATGGCTACGAATTTTACGAAGAATCGAAGTTAAAGCTCTGGGTAGAAAAGACATGAAACAAGGCTAGAGAAGTCAAGACTCGTGGCTACTGGAGTCAGTCCGGATTGCAAGCATCGAGTGACGGGGTTTTCACTCTTTTTGGACTTCTTTATAGATACAACTAGACCCAAAATCCGATCTTAGCTTTTCTAGATATAAGTTGGAGTAGGGGAAGTCAGTGGACACACACATATTCGGATATTGAGAATAAATCTAGAAGGCAAGCATGGACAGAAGAGATTGAAGAGTCCAGCGTTGAGAGGACTAAATTCAAACATGAATTCATTACGCCTTTATTTGATTATTACTTTTGGTTGTGGCTAAGTCTTATTGTAATTTATTTTGCTCACGAATTTTTAGCGTTAGCTTCAACGGATCATGTTTGAAAATATCTCTCATGAAGAAGAGAACTAAGGGTGAAACATTAAGGGAAAATTAGGATAATGTATTTCAATGTGTTTTATTTTTAGTACGACTGCAGGTATAAATATTTTCACTAATGATCAATTTAAACCCAAAACATGTATTTATCATGAATGTAAGCTTACTGATTCTATCTATCCAGAAATTTTTAGCGTCATTTTGTTCCTAGCTCAAGCTTGTGAAGTCCATCCTAACGGCTAGGTTATCCCAACTATTATCGCATTTTATGAAAACTTTATCTAGCATTACGGCCTACGTGATACTAAAACACTCACAACGATCCTGATTCTTTAATATTCAATCATAACCTCAACATTTTCTATGTGATTCTTTTCTATCATACATAATCTTACCACACAATACTACACTAACTCCTACAAGTGGCCATTTACACACACGAGCTCTGCTACTGCAATCAGTGGCTCAGTGATGGCGTCCAACAAGCAGTGTGTTGATAATAGTGACATCAGACCACAATACAAATCATACTCCCTCGAAACAATTTAACATATAAACATTGAAAATCACAATCCATAGCCAAGAAGCTCAAAATTTTTTTATATGTGATTATAATTAAACACCATCTCATAGCCATTGCATCATGTAAAAGTTCAATAAAGTCACGACGTCAACACTTATAACATTTATAAAACTCCCATCACAATGGCAACCCAACACACCACCCCACTTGCACACACCACACACGAACCCAAAAACGCAAGTAAACATCACGCCATTCCAAATCAGCACACCAAGCACACGAACTAATTTAACACAGCAACCAAAACAGCACCGTCGTGCGACGTTCAACGGACGACGGCAACAGCAACGCTCCAAACGGAGCGAGAGAGAGAGAAAGAGGAAGAGGGAGTGAGGAAAAGTGAAAAGAGTTGAGAAACAGAGAAAAAAATAAGAATGGCAGCGGCCTTCCATGGCGGTGAACCGAGCCCATACCCGCGGTTGGCTCCTTGAGTTCTAGCTTCGTGTTCAAAAATCCTTCTGAAAAGATGGCCATTGGTAGAGGCGGTGGTATATAGAGAGAAAGGAGGGGGTGAGAAATTGAGAGAGACCTCGCTGTCACGTAAGAATGGAGTGAGGTGGAATTGGATTTGGACTAATTATCATCAAATGGACTTCACTACACATGCATTTATAGCCTCTTTTCTTGTTATTAGGGATGGGCTAAGGAAATACTTACTTATAATTGGGGTACAATTTTTTATCTAATTTTAGATCATATCAATCTACATTATTTATCCTTTATGTCTGAGGAGTATTGTCACCCGCGCTATGCATGGTATGTGATATTATAATGATGTTAAATATTAATTATTTGATAGTATAGCATAAGTAATTTTAGTATATAGAAGACATTATAATTAATAACTAAGAATCTAAATTTGCTTAAAATAATTCAATTCACAACAATATATCGATATTATACACATTCAATTGACTAATTTATGATTAATATTAAAAACAAAAGTATCAAGATCTTCAAATCAAATTTGGAAATTTTACCTGTAAGTTTGTAATTTTTTTTTAAAAACTTATTTATACATAACATTTCTAGTTGAAACATTTTTTTTATCATATGTGCTACAAACAAATATCATCAGTCACTTAAATTAAATATACTAATAAACCTAAAAAAATATCAATTTAAAATCAAATTCACTTACTTAAATTAAATATGTACGTGTGTTTGTGAGTATGTATATATAGAAACAATACACAATAAAATTAGAAATTTTACGTAGGAACTTAATGCAAGCACTGTCAATTATACATTTTCAACCTTTTATTTTAAAATAAATTGAATTATAAAAAAATTAATATCGCTTAACATTGAAGATGACATATAATTATTTCGTTGTAAGTATCACATAAATTAATTAAGTTCAACACAAAATCGAAATGTAGTAGTAGTGATCAAAAAAAATTATTTGATTATGAAATATTTATAATTTAAAAACTATTTAGGATGACATATAATTCAGACTACAGACATATTATATATACATATGTGTATATACACACATTTTAAATAATGTTATATTTATTTATTAATCTATATTAAATATGATATAAATTATACCCATGCAAATTAATATTTATTATTGAAATTATTGTGTGGATATCTATTGTTAGTATTTAAAAAATTATTCAATTCAAATTAATTAAATTAAGATCAGTAAAATGAGAATAAACTAATACAATATTTATATCATTAAATCAAAAGGATTAAAT
The DNA here is from genome assembly GCA_005771605.1 of Scutellaria baicalensis. Lineage (NCBI taxonomy): Eukaryota > Viridiplantae > Streptophyta > Magnoliopsida > Lamiales > Lamiaceae > Scutellaria > Scutellaria baicalensis. Next base: position 71,051,220 of record CM016721.1, on the reverse strand, counting down.
AGTAAAAAATGAAAAAAAAATTGTTGACGGGATACTTACAAATATTAATTTAAAAAATACTTAGGATGACATATAATTTCACACTAAATACATATTATACATATACATATATGTATATACTCGCATCTTTAATAGTGTTACACTTATCTATTAATTATATTGATATTAAATATGATATCGAATTATCCTTAAACAATGCACCCGGGTCAGATCCGGGTCAAGAGACCCGCTTCTCTTTCTCTTTTTTTTTTTCGCGCATAGTTTTTAAATTTTTGCACCTATCAATAAGTTATGTTAAAACTACATTTACATTATGTTAGACACATTTTTACGTTATGTTAAACCTACCTATCTGCCCATATTTCATACATTTTCTTTTTTGCGCTTAGTTTTTGAATTTTGGTACCTACCACTACGTTATGTTAGACGTATCTTTACATTATGTTAAACCTACAATTCTGCCCAATTTTCATACCTTAAACCTTAAAAAAAAAAAAAAAAAAAAACCTTAGGCTTGGTACATGTACCATTACGTTGTATTAGACATACCTTTAAATATAGTAAGACATATCTTTGTGTTATGTTAAACCTACCCACATAAGGTAGATCTAATATAACACAAATGTAGGTCTAACTATACATAAATGTATGTCTATTGGAGCGAGTTTGGGTGGGCTTGAGAGCAAGTATCAGGTGCGTGCGGGAGCGTGAAACGCGAGTGGGAGTGCTTTTTTTTTTTGGCGTTTTGACCAGGTCAACCCTGAGGTATGGATCTAGATTTGTGTGTCCAACTCATATAAGTTTTTGCCTAATATTTATTATTGAAATTATTATTTGAACAATATCTATTGTTGGTATATAAGAAATTATTCAATAAAAATTAACTTAATTAATATTAATAAAATAAGAATAAACTGATATAATATTTATATTATAAATTGGATGAATTAAATAATAAAAATACAAAATAAAAAAATTGTTGATGTGACACTTTTTGTTAAGAAAATGATACTTCTGTAAATATCTCCAACTTTTCCTTTATTATTATAGTATAGAAATATATAGAAAGATTTTTTTTTTTTTTTTTTTGTTTTGAGTTTCTATACTATAAATATAAAATTAAATGTCTTAAATATTAATATTTTTTATTTTTTATTAATAAATGTAAAATGAAAGTTATTAATGATTTCTTAAAATGAAAATATTTAATAAATGAGACATTTATTGCAGTTATTTTTGGTAGAATAATCTGCTTTTATATATATATAGATAAGAATAAATTTATAGCTTAATTAGATTAGTGTATATTTGTTTTACCTCATATATATATATATATATATAAGAAATAGTCATTAGTATTAATTAACTTTAGGGTATTATAATATTACACTTTTAGAATTATTTTAAACATAACCCATCTAAATTTCAAAATAAGATGTACCGAAATTTAATTTCTTGAATCAACTTATTAACATCCGCATGAAAGTCCAGTTAGGGATTAATTTTTTTCAGGATATTACATCAAGAGCTCTTTCAAGAACAAGGTTCAGAGATCATCTAATAGGACACTGGACCTGCTGCATATGGACCTGTTTGGACCAATTGAACCAATCATCAGTGGGAAGAAGTACTCACTGGTAGTAGTGGATGGTTATTCAAGATCCACTTGGACGATATTCTTGGCAAAGAAATCGGATAGTCAAAATCGATTACCAGAATTCATGAAAAGAATTCTGAACGAGAAGAACCTGAGCATAGTGAAAATAAGATTAGATCAAGGAACTGAATTCAGCAACAAGTTCATCGAAGGTTACTGCTCAGAGAATGAAATCTGGCATGAGTACTCAATAGCTAAGACACCGCAGCAGAATGGAGTAGCTGAAAGGAGGAACATAACTCTAAGGAAGCTACCAGGACGTTGCTAACTGAAGCAGAAATGTCAATGAGATTCTGGGCAGAAGCGACCAACACTACATGCTACACACAAAATAGATGCTTAATAATCAAAGATTTCAATAAAACTTCATATGAATTGTGGTTGCAGATGTTATATCCTCAATAATAAGAAAGAATACCTGAAGACCTTTGATGCGAAATCCGATGAAAAATTGTTCTTAGAATACTTCTCAATAAGCAAGGCCTTCAGAATAGAGAATGAGGATATTGTAATACAATTTCACAAATCTAATTTCGTTCTAGGAATATTAAACACACAATTCATATCTTACTAAATAGAAATTAAATTGAAATGATGAGTTTGGATTATACATAATGAAGTTATGTCTCAAAATATAGGGTTAAATGATGGCATCACATTTTGATTCCATAATTATCACATTTTTTAATTTAGTCACTGAATTTAAAAATCTATCCAATTTCCTTGAATTGAATTTTCTGATGACCTAAAAATAATGTGGCAACACATGCGGAAACCATATTGGTTGACACTTGTCACCACGTCACTTTTAGGTCACCGAAAAACAATTTTTCGGTGAATTCAAATTTGCTGATCAAATTTGATATGAGATTGTACAAATTCTTAAATTGTGGTATTAAATTGAAATTAACTCAAGAATATATTTAATATTCATAAAATAGTATCGTACATCTTTTGGGCTTTTATAAATATTTATATATGAGACGGTTTCATAAATAATTTCGTGAAAATAATCTTATTCATCCACTAACCAAATGTAATTCCATAAATTTATGGTGTAATTGCAAAAAAAAATCACCACTTTTTAAAGAATTGCAAATTTATCCTTACTTTTCAATAATTGCAGAAAAAAACACAACATTTGTTTACTGTTGCAATTTGGCCACTTTTGAATTTTCCGGCAACCGGAGTCCAAGTATCCGGCAAACATGCATGCCACATTGGATGCCACAACATTTCCAACAAAAAAATATTTAAAAATCAAATTGCAAAATAAAACCATCACATTTCCTAAAGTTGCAATTTAATCCCAACCTTTCAAAAAATTAGCAAAAAAAGCCACATACTTCATTTTGCAATTCGAATTTATTCTTTGGTGTTTAAATTCATAATGAAGATGTCACATAAAGTATACAATCATGAAAATTGTTTATCTACATCAAAATAATGTCATCTCTAGTATATTAATTTAAATATTTTTTCTTTAATTTGAAGATAATTAAAACACAACTCTCATTTACAACCTTTTAAAATAAAAATACAATTTTCTAAATTTACATAGAGATCTTAGTTTCTTTAATTTCTTGAAATGGATCGAGCCATATTAATAATGCCCTTTTCTTTTAATTAGCTAGATCAAATATGAATATAATGATTCATCTCTAGATCAAATATTAAATATATATGCATGCATTTGGAAATTTGTAATATTATTATGCATTTTTTTAATGTGTGGAAGACTAATCATAGGTTAAATAGATGATAGGAAATTCAATTTGGACAATTGACATATATGTGCGTAGATAGATAGTACTTCTATTGTTTTATCATCATGTTGATACAACATTTTTTCAACTCTAAATCATGATTTAATCAAAGTTGCTTCAAAACTTTTTTATATTTCATCGATTTGATTATTAAACTCTATGGTCATAATAGACATCGATTCAATACATTTTTGTTGATCAATGTGCTTAATATCATGAGGATTTATAATTATTTTTAATGTAATTATGTTTTACTATCTTTTTTGGAACAAAAATACAATTTTCTAAAATGTTGTAAATGAGAATTGTGATTTAATTATCTTCAAATTAAAGAAAAATATTTAAATTAATATATTAGAGACAACATTATTTTGATGTAGATAAAAAAATTTTATGGTTGTATTACTTATGTGTAGTCTCCATGATGAATTTAAACATCGATGAATAAATTTGAATTGCAAAATGAAGTATGTGATTTTTTTTAATTTTTTTATTTTTTTGCTAATTTTTGAAAGGTTGAGATTAAATTGCAACTTTAGGAAATGTGATGATTTTATTTTGCAATTTGCTTTTTAATTTTTTTTTTGTTGGAAACGACGTGACATCCAATGTGCATGTGACGTGGCATGTTTGTCGGACATGTGGACTCCGGTTGCCGAAAAATTCAAAAGTGGTCTCAATTGCAACAATGAACAAAGGTTGTGATTTTTTTTTTGCAATTATTGAAAAATGAGGATAAATTTACAATTCTTTAAAAAGTGGTATTTTTTTTGCAATTACGCTTAAATTTATATATGAATGATGAAATGTGGATTATGAATTAACCCGTCTCACATAAGATTGATCCGTAAAACGATCTCATATATGTCTTATATTTTTAAGCGTGGATTCTAATGGAAAAGATCTAGCAATAATTATTTCCTCTTGGACCCGCAATTATATATTCAGATTTATCTTTATGTTTAATCAATGTGACTTTTTTTTGTTTATTATCAAGAATAGTACATTTTGTTTTTTGCGTTTCAGTTTGTAATTTTTCACTTATAATTTAGCATACTACTATTTTTTTTATTTTTTTTAGTGTAAAAACTCAATATGAACTTGATCTTGAGCATCTCCAACAACGTGCTATCAAATTGTGATAGCGCGTGTTTTCCATCTCCAACATCTATTTAAAGTTTTGCGCTAACTTCTCTTAGAGCATCTCCAACAGTGTGTCATCACAATTTGATGATGTCTGTTTTCATCTCCAACAGTGATTTTTTTTTTCTGCGCCAACTCATCTTAACCGCTTGTTTTGCGTCAACTTTCCACAAATCAACCCTTACGCCATCTGATTTTTCTTTTCTTTTTCTTTTTTCTTTTTATTATTTATTTATTTATTTTATTCATTTTATTTTCTTATTTTATTTTATTTTTAATTTTTTTTCGGTATTCTTACTTTGTATCCATTTTTTCCCTATCATTATTTATTTTTTATTTTATTTTTTTTCTTTTCTTATTTTATTTTGTTTTTAGTTATTTTTCATTATTTTTACTTTGTATTCATTTTTTTCCTTATTTTTATATTAAGTGCTATTAAAATCATTCTGATTTTTGCCATAAAATACAATACAACATATTAATAAATACAAATAATATCTAGACATTAAATTAATTTTAATATAAAAATTGCATAAAATAATGAAACAAAAATTATTGATAAATTAAAAAAATTATCAATAAGAAATACAATAATTTTATTAATAATCTGAAAGATCATCATGAGATCCATGAGATCCTCCAGCATCGGAAACTTGTTCACCACCAACATTTGGAAAACATTGTCCTCCAACATGCACAACTTGTCCACCACAAACAATTGGAAAACATTGTCCTCCACCATCCAAAACTTGTCCAGATCCTCCATCATCTTGAACTTGTTTGTGACTAGCATTTGGAAAAGATTGTCCAAATAAAGAAAATGCATTACTTTGTTGTTGTTGTTCTTGGGCTTGTTTTTGCTGTTGTTCTTGGGCTTGTTTTTGCTGTTGTTCTTGGGTCCGTTTTCCAATAAAATTTGTTTTTCCAATCGAAAGAACTCACGACTTTGGGGATCAACAATATTATCTAAATTAACCATTAAAATGTTATCTTCTTTCAATTGTGTTTTTAGCTCTATTTTGCGATTTTGAGCTTCAATTTTAAACTTTAGAACCTCAATATGCTGAAAAAAAATTAAACTTAATTAATGTGAAAAAAATTAAAAAATTACTAAAATATTATATTAAATAAGATTTAAATATATATATAATTTTTCTACACTTTTAAAATAATAAAGAAAAAAAATAGATTATTTAATAATAATAACGAATATTGATAATAAATAAAATGTTAAATGTATTAATTAATAAAGAATATTATGGAATATTCTTTTTTGGTGCAGAGAATAATGTAAACTGTTGGAGATCATTGGCAGTTATTACATAAAAATTGTGTAAGATTAACAATAAAATATTGTGTACTGTTGAATATGGTCTTAACCATCACTTTTGCGCCAAGTTTCCACACCCTATGCCAACTTATTTTATTTTCTTTTTCTTTTTTCTTTTCATTATTTCTTTTTCTTTTTCTTTATTTTCTTTTTTCTTTTCATTATTTCTTTTTCTTTTTATTCGTTTTCTTTTCTTATTTTATTTTGTTTTTTAGTTTCTTTTTCATTATTTTTACTTTTTATTCATTTTTTTCTTTATTTTTATATTAAGTGCTACTAAAATTATTTGTTTTTTACTATACAATTTAAAATACAATACAAAGTCATACATATTAATAAGATATATATATATAATATCTAAACATTATATAAAATTTGTATAAAATAATGAAATAAAAAGTTATTGATAAATTAAAAAATACAATGATTTTCCTAATAACATTAAACTATACATTTGATATTATTAAGGCTAAGATATATCTGAACTAGATTTACAAAAATATTTGTACAATATCGATATTAAATATTATAGAAATTATTAAGGATTGGGATATGTCTAAACTAGATTTACGAAAATATTTGTACATACATTAATATGCATATTTAATACATATTGAGTATTATATTATAGAATTATTAAGGATGTCGATATATCTGAAGTATTATGGATATATTCATATTGAATACATATATTGAATACATATTGAGTACTATATTATAGAAATTATTAAGGATGTCGATATATCTGAAGTATTATGAATATATTCAACAATAATGCCACTACCAGATATAGAAGATGTATTTTATTATTGTAATATTATTGATTAGTGACTAACATTTTTATTTTAAATTGTTTTTATTTAATTTAAACTATTTTATAAGACTTAATTAATGTAAAAAACAAGAATTAGTTAAAATATTATATTAAATCAGATTTAAACATATAAAAAAAATTACACTTTTAAGATAATAAAGATAAAAAAATAGATTATTTAACAATAATAATGAATATTAATAATAAATAAAATGTTAAAAAAAGTTAATTAATAAAGAATATTATGGAATATTCTTTTTTGGTCCAAAGAATAGTACAAACTGTCGGAGATCATTAACAGTTATTACATAAAAATAGTGTAAGATTAACAGTACGTAAAATCATGTATACTGTTGGAGATGGTCTAAAAAATTAAAAAAAAAAAAAAGTCATAGTTCTCTAAAATAAACATAATAGTGATACAAACTTTCTTGAGATCAACTAATTATGTTCATTTATTTATCAATACATTGTCCAATTCTTTGTATATAACTAATTACATGTTCGTTGTAAGGGCAATATTATATATATATGTAAATTAAAAACTAACATTGACATTTAATCATGACTCTTTTGTATGGGAAAATAATAATTTTGAAACATGATTCGTTTTCAGGATTGATAAAAGTGTTAATTAAATATTCAGTTTAAGATTGTTTTTGTACAACTATTTTTTTAATCTCCCCAAGATGTAGTTAAGAACCAAAATATCAGTATTATTATATCCTTTTTTCCTCAATTAACTATTCACTCTTATTATATCTAATAAAAAAAGAGAGGGCTGCCGAAATTACACAAAAGTTTTTAAGGATTTGACTTTTCTAACATTGTATATAAGGAAATGTACTTTTCTACCACAAAATATAACAAAGTTACCTTTTCTACACTATTTTGACTCGGTCATGGAAAAATCATCAAGTAATGATTGCTTGATGATATATTCAATTTTATTTATACTTATTTAACAATTGTTTTATCCAAATACTGTAATTACAAATTTATTTGCTCTTTTTATTTATTCTCTTGTATTTATAGTTATTTAACAATTGTTTTATCCGAAAACTGTAATTAGTAAATTTTTATAATTTCTAATTCATAAATTATGGTTCGATTAATTAGTACGAGAACCACTATAATATGTTAATCGAAGCAAAATAATTTATACTTAATGTAATAGAAATACTGAATATAATTTAGGTGGTTCGAGTGGCTCGATCAGTAGTTCAAAAAATAAAAAATTTACAAAGTGATCGAACCACTATGTGAAATTCATAGTGGTTCGATCACTAGTTCAAAAAATCAAAAATTTCCAAAGTGATCGAACCACTATGTGAAATTCATAGTGGTTCGATCACTAGTGTAAAAATCAAAAATTTTCCAAAGTGATCGAACCACTATGTGTTTCACATAGTGGTTCGATCACTATTGAAAAAAACCAAAATTTTCCAAAGTGATCGAACCACTATGTCAAATTCATAGTGGTTCGATCACTATTGAAAAAAACCAAAAATTTTCAAAGTGATCGAACCACTAGTGGTTCGATCCCTATTGAAAAAAATCAAAATATTTTCAAAGTGATCGAACCACTATGTCAAATTCATAGTGGTTCGATCACTAGTGTAAAAAACCAAAATTTTCCAAAGTGATCGAACCACTATGTCAAATTCATAGTGGTTCGATCACTATTGAAAAAAATCAAAATGTTTCAAAGTGATCGAACCACTAGTGGTTCGATCACTATTGAAAAAAATCAAAATTTGTTCAAAGTGATCGAACCACTATGTCAAATTCATAGTGGTTCGATCACTAGTGTAAAAAACCATTTTTTTCCAAAGTGATCGAACCACTATGTCAAATTCATAGTGGTTCGATCACTTTGGAAAAAAATGGATTTTTGAATATTTTCAGTTTGACCCCTGAAAATTCGATTTTTTTACATTTTGACCCCAAATTCAATACAAACCCTAACACTATTTCACCCCATTTGCGCCTCCATCCCCCATTTTTTGAATATTACATTTTGACCCCAAAATAAATACAAACCCTAACACTATTTCTCCCCCATTTGCGCCTCCATCCTCCATTTTCCTCTCAAATTTCTTCTCTCTTCTTCTCTCTTTCAAACATTGAAGTGCATTGGTAAGTTTTTTTTTTTGTACATGTCTTTCGATTAATACTTCAAAATGTTTAAATTATTTTGAAGTCTTTTGTTTTAATAAAATTGGAACTTGTATTTAGGTGTTAAATTTTGCATTTTGGTGAGTCCATCGATTTTTGGCAACTCCGTTTGAATCTTGAAGTGATTTAGCAATGGGTGATGAGGTATGTTCCAATTTACACTTTTGCTTTGATTTGTTGAAGTATAGTTCGAACCACTTGATGTTTATAGCTTTAAATTGTTTAATTTGTTGAGTAATGATTGCAATTAGTCCTCTTATGGTTTTGTATGGTTCGAATTTTTTAGATTTTTTGAATAGTGTTTGAATTGTTTAATTTGGTATGTTTCGAATTTTTGAGAATTTTTGAATAGTGTTTGAATTGTTTAATTTGTTGACTAATGATTGCAATTAGGCCTCTTATTGTTGTTATGGTTCGAATTTTTTGACATTTTTTGAATAGTGTTTGAATTGTTTAATTTGTTGACTAATGATTGCAATTAGGCCTCTTATTGTTTTTATGGTTCGAATTTTTTGACATTTTTTGAATAGTGTTTGAATTGTTTAATTTGTTGACTAATGATTGCAATTAGTACTCTTATGGTTTTGTATGGTTCGAATTTTTTAGGTTTTTTGAATAGTGTTTGAATTGTTTAATTTGGTATGGTTCGAATTTTTGAGAATTTTTGAATAGTGTTTGAATTGTTTAATTTGTTGACTAATGATTGCAATTAGGCCTCTTATTGTTGTTATGGTTCGAATTTTTTGACATTTTTTGAATAGTGTTTGAATTGTTTAATTTGTTGACTAATGATTGCAATTAGGCCTCTTATTGTTTTTATGGTTCGAATTTTTTGAATAGATTTGCACTATTGTTGATTGCTTTGGGTTTTTTGAATACATTCGGTTTAGGGTCCATGGGTTCAATTGTTTTAAATTTTTTGCACCATTGTTTGAGTTGTTGAAGTATGGTTCGAACACTTGGGGATTTATAGCTTTGAATTGTTTAATTTGTTGAGTAATGATTTCAATTAGGCTTTATTGTTTTTTTGGTTCGAATATTTTGAGTCATAGCTTTATTGGTTTTTTGGTTCGAATTTTTGATTCATAACACTTGGGGATTTATAGCTTTATTGTTTTTTTGATTCGAATTGTTCAATATTTGTTTTAAATTTTTTGCACTATTGTTTGACTTGTTGAAGTATGGTTCGAATTGGGTGTTGGGATTTATAGCTTTCAATTGTTTAATTTGTTGAGTAATGATTGCAATTAGGCTTTATTGTTTTTTTGCACGTTTTGAATTTTTGGATTTAGATACGGGTTTCTTGATTCGAATTGTTCATTATTTGTTTTAAATTTTTTGCACTATTGTTCTTGATTCGAATTGAAAATTGCCGATTCTTGTTGCAAAAGTTTGGGTGTTTGAATTGTTGAATGTTGAAAATTGCAAATGTTGAATTGTTGTTGAATGTTGAAAATTCGATTTGTATATATATATATTTACTTGAATGTATACTGATTGAATTTTAATGATATACAGTACGAGCCGGTATGGGTACGCGAGGCTTTACAGGGTACTATAGCCTACGTAGTTGGCTATGTTCGTCTGAGCCTCATTGATGAGATCAAGGCAGAATTGCGTACCCTAGGACCGGACTGTGTGCAGGAGTTTCAGGGGACGTGTTTTGGACACTTCTTGCTGTGGGAAACCGAAAGGACGATCAGCAAGCAGTTTCTACATGCCCTTATGACACGCCAGGTGCATAAGGGACCCGTTCCAGCTGATGAGCGATGGTTCCATATTGGGAGAGACCGTCGCCTGTGCCGGTTCTCGAAGAGGGGGTTCGCACTGGTTACTGGGTTGCGTTTCGGCACTTCCGATTTTAATCCTTCGGCAGTCCACCATCCAGACGAGGACTCACTCTATTATAGAGTTCACGGTGGTTCGTCCAGAGTGAAGGTGAACGAGCTACTAGAACGATTCACCCAGGGGGAGTGGAGACATTCTCGACAGGACAGTATCAGGATTGCGAAGATCCTGATACTGCAGTGCATACTTATGGGCGTGGATGCGGGCAAGTCTGTCGTGGAGCCCTGGGTGTGGGTTCTTGTCGAGGATGATGAGCAGTGGGAGAATTTCCCATGGGGCAAGTTCTCATATCTGAACTTGTTACGCTACATTGACAAGGTGCCCACTGAATTCCCACATGGACGTACTACACAGTGGAAGTACCACTTCTATGGATTCTCGACAGCCCTACTGGTAAATTTCATAGTGTTCATTTCATTTACATTAATTCATAAGTTTTTCAATTTTTTCAATAACATATAACTTACGTCCTGTAAAAATTTACAGATATGGGCACTTGAGGCGATCCCATTCACGTCCACCTTCGCCGGGCGCCGGTTGGATACGCCCCTGTCCATGCCTCGGTGTTTGAAGTGGTCCCTCAAGGTGGCGGAGATTGATCTGTCGACCATGCTGGACGGTCAGGTATTTGCATCACCCTTCTCTTCTTACACTAGACTCTTTCGTTTGTTCTTTAATCTTCTTTGATCAAATATAACCTGAAATTGGGGACTTGTAAAACAGGGTATTCAGTGCTTCGAGTCCCTTGATGCGACACCGGAGGAGTGGGTGAAGCCGTACATGATGGGTGTCGACGGCGACATATTTACAGGCGTTCAGCCCCCTCCACCTCGTTATGGTCCACTACGTGGTGCAGTGGCTCGTCGGCGAACACAATCTGGACGAGCTACGCACCCCGTGGAGTCAGAGGCTGAGCCCGACTCCGATCGTCCATCCACTTCGAGGCCTGCTCGTGCATCCACTTCGAGGCCTGCTCGTTCTTCCAGAAGGCCAAGGGCCCAGTCCGACATCCCAGTTGCAGCTGATCCTCCCCAGCCTGAGTCAGCTCCCGATTCCTGGTTTCCTCGGATGACCGGTTATGTTGATGAGAGAATTGACCAGGTCAGTACTCAGTTGCAGCAACTCCGGGAGCATGTGGACTCAGAGGCCCTACGCAGTGACGAGGAGGCTAGGGCCTTACGGGAGTACATGGAGGCCGAGGCCCGTAGATTAGACGAGCAGAATAGGGCCTTACGGGAGTACGTGGATGCCGAGGCCCTTCGTTACGACGAGCAGAGTAGGGCCTTCGAGGAGCAGCAGAGGCAACTCCAGGAGTACGTGGACTCAGAAGCTCAGCGATTAGAGACGTACGTTGATAGCTTCTTCGGATACGGGCATCAGAGTCCCCCAAGGACTTCTTATCACGAGCAGTTCTATCCGTCCGGATCGTCCACAGAGCCAGCTTGGTATCAGTTGCCGAGGCCACATCATGAATGGGCTCCATGGCCGTCAGAGAGTGTACCTGCAGTTGATCCAGAGACAGCTGCACAGATGGATCCCCCTACATCTGTTGCCAGCGAGCCTCCGTCTGCTATGAGGTACACTCTGCAGACACCTGTACAGTTTACCCCGTCCGAGCTCGGGGGTGCTCATATTTCCACATCTAATGCAGCATCTCCCGAGCGACAGGTGGAGACCCCGGTCCAGCGTAGACCGTCCACTAGTAGGCCGGCCCGTGCACAGAGGGAGCGTCGTCCGTCTCAGCATGTGCGCAGTCCCTTCCTCAGGAATGAGCCTAGTAGAAGACTGAAGACGAAATTGGCGGATTTCCGGGCGTACTGTGCCAGAGATGATCGGTCTGCTGAGAAGTAAGTGTTTTGTTATCATAGTAAGTGTTTTTAATCGTTTTCTAGTTTCAATACCAATCACTTATGTACAATGTCTTGTCTTGCAGGCGGAATGTGGGCATTGGTGTGGCTGTGGGCCCTTCCTGGTTTTGTCATTTCATCAACGTTAAACAAGCTATGGAAAATTCGGTTAGTCTTGAATCATAAGTTTAAAACTTCTTTGATCAAATATTTGTTTAACCTTTTTTGTACCTTTATTAATTGATTTGACTTCGTGACAGCACATGGATGCGTACCTCGGGATTCTGCAGAGTGCCCCAGAATTTCTTGGTGTACACGAAGATTTCAAGGAGAGTCTTCAGATTATCGACACTGGATTCGGGGTGAGTCCATCGATTCATTGACTAACACCAATATTTACTTTATGATCGGTCCATGGCCTCATCTCTGAGCATGTGGTTTCTTTTTTTACAAATCCAGATTGCGGCTCAGGGTATTTGGGCAGAACGCCACCGTGGAGAGTCTGATGAGCAGAAATACGCTGAACGGGATTATCCAGAGGATTTCACGTTCACGTCCCTAACGAGACTCATCCACTACGTTTTGGGAATGAAGCCGCGGTGGGGGGAAGTGAAGGAGTGGGCGAAACTGGATTTGGGCGTAAGTCTCCTTTTCTGCACAACGTATTTTACCTTATTAACAATATGTACACTACAATGTTCTATACCAACGTAATGTACACATCATCGATTCACCAGGTCGTAACTGTTCTTAACTTGAACGGGCACTGGGTCACTGCATTCATTGACTTCAGACGCTGCTCCGTTACTCTGTTCGACAGCATGAGACATGCGTACACGGACGAGGTGATGGCGTTGCGCTGTCGTCAGACTCTTGGTATACGTCGTCTTTTGCCTCAGGTGTTGGACAAAGCCGGTTTTTATCAGGAGTCCAGACGATGTGGGACTGGACATGTTCCGGTTGATGGGTCTGAGATTGAGTGGGAACTGGGCACGGTGGGTCATAACAAGTGTTACGAGCAGCAGGATCCTATATCTTGTGGGCCCTGGAGTCTGATTACGGCAGAGAGCATGATCACGAATACATTCCCTAGCCCGAAGTTCACCAAGAAGAAGGGCATAGATGCTCTTCGGAGAGATATGGCCCTAGCAGTTTACAAGTACTCCACCTCCGAGGACACTGTAGCTCCCGATTTTCTAGATTAGCAGTGTATTTTTCGTATTATCATGTATGAACGAATGCATATGCAGATCCAGACCTTCGTGATTACCGTATACATCTGTATTTTTCGTATTATCATGTCAAATTCATCCATGCATGGCTAGTTCAAAAAATCAAAATTTCTACAGAATGATCGAACCACTATGTGAAATTCATAGTGGTTCGATCACAACGGCAAAAAATCAAAAATTCCACAAACTGATCGAACCACTTTGTGAAATTCATAGTGGTTCGATCACAAGTTCAAAAAAATCCAAAATTTCCAAAGTGATCGAACCACTTTGTGAAATTCATAGTGGTTCGATCACTTTGGAAATTTTTGGAATTTTTGAAGTTGTGATCGAACCACTTTGTGAAATTCATAGTGGTTCGATCACTGCTTAAAAAATTCAGAAATTTCCAAAGTGATCGAACCACTATGAATGTCACATAGTGGTTCGATCACTTTGTAAAAATTTTGATTTTTGGAGGTAGTGATCGAACCACTTTGTGAAATTCAAAGTGGTTCGATCACTACTTCAAAAAATTTAAATTTTCCAAAGTGATCGAACCACTATGTGACATTCAAAGTGGTTCGATCACTACTTAAAAATTTTGATTTTTTGAAGTAGTGATCGAACCACTTTGTGAAATTCAAAGTGGTTCGATCACTACTTCAAAAAATTTAAAATTTCCAAAGTGATCGAACCACTATGTGACATTCAAAGTGGTTCGATCACTACTTAAAAATTTTGATTTTTTGAAGTAGTGATCGAACCACTTTGTGAAATTCAAAGTGGTTCGATCACTACTTCAAAAAATTTAAAATTTCCAAAGTGATCGAACCACTATGTGACATTCAAAGTGGTTCGATCACTTTGTAAAAATTTAGATTTTTTGAAGTAGTGATCGAACCACTTTGTGAAATTCAAAGTGGTTCGATCACTACTTCAAAAAATTTAAATTTTCCAAAGTGATCGAACCACTATGTGACATTCAAAGTGGTTCGATCACTTTCAAAAAATTTGATTTTTTGAAGTTGTGATCGAACCACTTTGTGAAATTCATAGTGGTTCGAACACTACGTCAAAAAATCAGAATTTCTACAAAGTGATCGAACCACTTTCACTACTTCATAGTGGTTCGAATAAATGTGTTTCTCAGGTTACCGACATATAAATTTTGTTTTCTAGTAATTAACAGTATTATTCACTTTAATTTTCACGTTTCACAGTAAATGTTCAGATGTTTGTTGTCACAGTTTATTTGAAATCAATACCAATCCATAGTCAAGATGTTCACGTGGTAGAATTAATGTTGATTTGAACATTCATTCACGGGTTGCTCAAAACTCATCTATTTAAGTGAGAATGAGTTTCCAACACTAATAGCACAAAATCGGGAGTGATAGTAGTGTGAAGAATTTGAAGTATTTGAAGAATTATCAAGTAAGTTATCTCTCTTTGGTTTTTTATATCGAATGTTTTCCTCACTCTAATTTGGATACATTTTCAGATCATATTATCGAAAATGTCTTATTCGGTGGTGGTTTCGTTCGGAGGTCATTGGGAAGGTATTCAGTACGTAAATGGGTCCCAAGAGTTGATCAGTCTTCCAAGACTCACGTACATGGATTTATTGACCTCGATTCATGGGATCGTGCTTGCCGACTTAAATTATTGGGGATATGTGATCCATGCGCTAACTGACTGTAACGGGAGATTGAAAAAAAAGAAAATCAAGACTGATTCTGATTTAGAAGAGGTTTTTTATTCAGATGACTCTCTTTTGGTTGTTTTTGTTTCGTTGACTAGGGTTGATCCTGGAGTATCCGCGGGATCGTCCTATCAGGATCAGCAAGCTTCACTGGATGACCATGAAAATCAAAGTTCTCAGCCTTCCTGGTTTCCGTTCGACTTTGGAAGTCCTTCAACCTATAATGTGCACACTGTACATGAATTCAGCCCTGCACCTGTCCCTACTGGACTCCATAACGACGAAGAATTCCTTTCGAAATGGGATTTGGCCTGTCGGAATCAAACCACTGAAGCCGGTACGTCTTCGAATGAGCGTTGGGCAAACCGGTCATCATCATGGGGGAGAGACAATAATTTTCAGTTTCTCGACCTGAATAGTCCTGCTGCCTTTTTCGACGAAGGTGAACCGCTCCATGGAGAACACAGAATTTCCGCTGATTTGGACGTTGAAGCAGGTAATTACTTTTACATAACGGATATGTGAGTACAGAGTTATTGTGAATTCCCCAATCACAATCTATTAATTGGAATGTCCACATTTTGACGTCAGATAGAGAAGACGGATTTACCTTAGACGAAGATGTTGACGCATCGTTGGATGATGAGCAGCGCGAGGCGTTTGCGGAATTTTGTGAGTACATAATGCAGCCGGAATGGTATGTTCCCGATATGGACGGATTTGACGAGCCAGAATCCGGGGAGATTGTACATGTCCCTCATGGACTTCAAAAAGGCTCGGTGTATAACAGTAAATCCGATTTAAAAAATGCAGTCGGGATGTACCATTTGGTGAATCAAGTTGAATATCGAGTCCTATATTCGGATAAGCACAGGTGGAATGTGAAATGCAACCACGACGGATGTCGATTCGTACTTAATTCATCTTCCAAGCACGGGATCTGGAAAATCTCCAAGGCTGTAGTGCCGCATAGTTGTCAGCATGACTTAAACACCCGCGCATCCCGCAGAATCCCTTCCTCGGTGATCGGTGAATACTACGTCGAGCAAGCCAGAAAAGAAAATTCCAATCTTGTGCCGAGGGCTATGATTCAAGAAATGGGTCAACGATACGGCCTGAACCTCAGCCTCAAAGTCGCAAGAAGGGTGAAACGTCACGCTATGTACAAGGCGTACGGCGATCCGAAACAGTCATTTTGCTTGCTCCCGCTGTATTTGCTCGAGTTGGTGGATGCCAATCCTGGAACTTACACTGCATTGGAAACACACTCGTCTGGTAAATTCAAGTTCGTGTTTTTTGCCCTGGCTGCCTCAATCATTGGATTTCGAAATTACGGTCGTCCGGTTATAGTTGTTGACGGTTGTCACTTGAAAGGCTCATACAGAGGTATTGGCTTTGTCGCGGTGACAAAAGATGGGAACGACCAAATTTTCCCCCTTGCAGTTGGAATTGGAAACATCGAGAATGATGAGTCATGGTCTTGGTTCATGAAGCATGTTAGGGAAGCATTCGGATGCCCTGACGACCTACTCATCGTTTCTGATCAGCACGCAAGCATAAGTAATGCGATACATGAGAACTTCCCTGAGGCCACGCATGGACTATGTTGTTACCATATTAGACAACATTTGGCCAAACATGGGTCGCATTTGGTCAATCTGTTCCAAAGAGCTGCATACTGTTATGATCCAAATGAGTTCGATGGGTAAGTTTATCCCCATATAATTATTTGCACTACGTATTCATAAATAACAAATTGACGTAAAGTGTTCTTTGTTTTTTTAAACAGGTACATGTCAGCCCTACGTGACAGTCTGATGATGGGTGCAATCAATACATTGCAGAACGCCCAAGAAACGAGGTGGTCACGCGTAAAATGTCCAGTACGACGATACAGTTTCATGACGTCGAATGCCGCGGAGGTTTGGAATGCACGCCTCGTTTGGGCAAGAAAGTTGCCCGTTTGTTCCTTCCTAGAGGCTGCTCGACGGATTATGGAAAAATGGTTTGTCAAACGGAGACAAACGGCGGACGAAAGGGATCACCCTCTTACGAAGAACGTTCACGACAAGTTAATCGAGCGGCAGCGGCTTGGTCGACAAATGGATGTCTCTGAACTTGGGGGAAATAAATTCAAGGTTGTTTCCAATGGTAAACTCCATGTGGTGGACTTGGACCACCGTATGTGCACATGTTGGGAGTTCCAAAGCGAGTTAATTCCTTGCTCACACGCATGTGCTGCCATCAGGTCAGTCCACTTTTTGATCTTTGACTACAATTCTCTCGCCCATCCCATCTCTTGATTTTTGTTTGGTTTCACAGTTTTACGAAACGGTCGGTGATCAATTACGTGTCGCCTTATTACACGACCGGATGGTTGAGGGGAATGTGGGCCGCCGAGGTTATGCCTGTACAAGAGCCACAATACTGGAAACAACACGATGTCGTTCATCTACAACTGTGTACGGCTCCAGAGAATCCAAGACAGGCCGGTCGACCTAAAAGTACCCGTATACCTTCTACGGGTGAACATTCTACTGGACCTCCTCGAAGGAGTGGGACATGCGGACGATGTGGAAGAGCTGGTCACAATAGGGCTACCTGTACGGAGTACATTCCCGAAAGTTCACACCCTATTTTGGATGAGCTTGAGGAGGATGATCCTATCAATAGTGGTCACGTACCTACGAGGAGGAAAAAAAAGACATGTTCATTGTGCGGTTCTGATTCACATACGAAGAGGAGGTGCCCTACGTATTTGGCGCGACCTTGAAACACAGTTGTATAAGTACATATGTATATGCTTAGAAAAATTGGTTTTTACACTAGTGATCGAACCACTATGAATTTGATATAGTGGTTCGATCACTTTGGAAAATTTTTATTTTTTTCAATAGTGATCGAACCACTATGAATTTGACATAGTGGTTCGATCACTTTGGAAAATTTTGGTTTTTTTCAATAGTGATCGAACCACTATGAATTTGACATAGTGGTTCGATCACTTTGGAAAATTTTGGCTTTTTTTCAATAGTGATCGAACCACTATGTGAAACACATAGTGGTTCGATCACTTTGGAAAATTTTTGATTTTTACACTAGTGATCGAACCACTATGAATTTCACATAGTGGTTCGATCACTTTGGAAATTTTTGAT
The DNA here is from genome assembly GCA_005771605.1 of Scutellaria baicalensis. Classification (NCBI taxonomy): domain Eukaryota; kingdom Viridiplantae; phylum Streptophyta; class Magnoliopsida; order Lamiales; family Lamiaceae; genus Scutellaria; species Scutellaria baicalensis. The sequence goes on along the minus strand of CM016721.1, from coordinate 71,032,563 downwards.
TTTTTGAACTAGTGATCGAACCACTATGAATTTCACATAGTGGTTCGATCACTTTGTAAATTTTTTATTTTTTGAACTAGTGATCGAGCCACTCGAACCACCTAAATTATATTCAGTATTTCTATTACATTAAGTATAAATTATTTTGCTTCGATTAACATATTATAGTGGTTCTCGTACTAATTAATCGAACCATAATTTATGAATTAGAAATTATAAAAATTTACTAATTACAGTTTTCGGATAAAACAATTGTTAAATAACTATAAATACAAGAGAATAAATAAAAAGAGCAAATAAATTTGTAATTACAGTATTTGGATAAAACAATTGTTAAATAAGTATAAATAAAATTGAATATATCATCAAGCAATCATTACTTGATGATTTTTCCATGACCGAGTCAAAATAGTGTAGAAAAGGTAACTTTGTTATATTTTGTGGTAGAAAAGTACATTTCCTTATATACAATGTTAGAAAAGTCAAATCCTTAAAAAATTTTGTGTAATTCGGCCCATTTGCTCAATAAAAAAATGTCTTATTAAACCCCAAAATTAATCTGAATGCTTTGTGAAAAGTCTTCATAAGAGAATCATCAGGAGAAAAACTGTAATCCCTTTTGCAGCTAACTCTGAAATTTGACTAATTTTATGAACACGACAAAAGAGGTAACCTGCTAATCAAGGTTTTGACTTTTTTTTTTAATTTAGGGCAAAAAATGTTTTATTCTTCAAACTAAACTGCATTGTGATTTCACATCTTGTTTTTTTCATGATTCTATTTAACAGTACTGCTTCATTTTTCTTTTCATTACGAAATGATCATTGTCATGCAAAATATGAAACTATACACGTCTATTTCAAATAATTGTCAAAGTTCATGTTGTACAAGAATTTAGAAAACATGGTATCTACTGTCATGTTAATGTATATAAAAGGATTGTATTTGAAGTAAAAAAAATTCCTTTACTAATTTTAGGTAAATTTCACTTTATCCATTTTACTATTTTACTTTGTTAACCACAAGTTTATAGCTCGAGTGATACCACAACTACATAAAATGACAAATTTTGAAGAGTATAGTTCAGGAGTTGGTCTCTTGTGAGACCAGTCTCACGTGCGATGAAATTTAAGTATGTCTTTTATATGTATAAATATGTGTTTTTCAGCTATAAATATGTGTTTTATAAGTATGTTTTTACAGGTATAAACATGAGTTTTAGAAGTATGTCTTTTACACTCATAAGTATGTCTTTTTCTACTATAAGTATGTGATCTGGAATTCCGTCGCACGTGAGACGGTCTCACGTAAGTTTTCGCCATAGTTCAAACCTGAATCGTAGAAGTTTTCTTATTTTTATTGTCTTCCTCCCTTCAACTCATTTTAACTCATTAATATATATATATATATATATATATATATAACTTTGTACTCTTAGGTAGCTAGCTAGTATCACTTTACTATACATTATTTTGCAATTGACTAATTGCCTTATGTGTAATTAATTAAATTTCATAACTTTACTTTCAATATTTAATTAAGTATCAATTGATTTTCTTTTATATTCTAATATGTGTTTGACTTTGACTTGATTGTTGAAAAAGATATTATTTTACTCAAATTCAAACATGGTTTTTTTCCCATTAAGACAATTTGATAGAATGGTAGGGATGGTGACAATAAAGATTAAAAATTTGTATAATTTAGATTCAAACTTTGATGATCATAATTTATTCCTTTTATAAAGATGGAGCACCAATTAAACTACAAGACTCAGCGATCTAACATGATCTTCAACTATATGCATGCAATTTAATTAAAATATGATTTAATAAGTCTTTTTTTTTTCAATCAATATGTACTATTGAATAACAATTTTCAATTTAATTAAAATGGTATATAAATGAAGCCTTTTTATTTCAATTAACGTGTGCTATTAAATAACGTTATTGTTTTATCTTAGCTATAATATTTTCTTTATCATTTGAGACACTAGTACCATGCATGTATACTCATAGTTAACGAGAAAAAGAAAAAAGAAAAAAAAAGGGCTAATTGTCAAAAAAAAAAATCACAATTTCTTGGTGGATGTTTATAAGGTTGGGATTAGGAAGTCTAGGGGTGAAGCTTAGCGAAGGACTGTTCCTCGGAACAAGGTCGCGGTGGCGTTGAGGGCGGCGACCACCGGCCCCAAGGCGTAGGAGATAAGGGAGAAGGCGGTAGCTGAGGGTGATCATCCTACAAGAACATGCTAGATTTTGTCGAAGAGGTCCAGGATTCTAAGGCTACGATTACGTGAAATATTTAATTGTACTATTCCTTTCTTATTTTAATGATTTAGGAATTTTTTGAAATTTCAGATGTGGCTGCTGATGTATCCGTGTAAATGGACATGTCAGCAACAACAAAAATTCAGAGCGGCCGAAGTTAAATAACTAACTACATAGGTTGTGATTATTTTGATCAATATAGAAAAATTTGGTTAAAATGACAATTTGAGAAAAAGGTTGTGATTGTTTTGACAATTAACCCAAAAAAAATTCACAAACTTTAATTTGCAGTTTTAACCAACTTTTAATATTAGCAAATATAAAATAAACTTTCATATATTTTTGCAATTTTAACCATAAAAAAAAAATTGAACGTGTTTATTTCGAAATTAACTCTCACCATTTCAAAATAAAACGATAACTCAATTTACAGTATGATAGTTGTTTTGAAATAGTGGAAGTAAATGTCCAAAAAAAAAATTAGTCGAAATATGTTAGTAGGTTAAAATTGCAAAAATATGAAAGTTCATGTTATATTTGCTAATAATCAAAAAGTTAGTTAAAATTGTATGTTGAGTAGAGTTTGTGATTTTTTTTATTTTTTTTTTTTGCAATTAACCCAAAAAAACAAACAAGTGTTATTTAAATTTTTTTTTTTGAAACAATGATAAATAGCCGAAAAATATAAAATGAAGGCCAACTAGTATTTAATATAATTACTTAATAAAATATTATCAAGATAGAATGATATATTTTTAAGCTTATCGTGATACAACATATATAATACCGAAATGGTGGGTACAAAATATCATATTATGTTTACATGAGAAACTATATTTAATTTTAAAAAATGAACTAATTGAATACCAATATTAGTAATTTCAAATTACTTTAAAATCATCTTTTAATTGATCAAGATAAATTAATAAGGTATACGAAGTACTAATTCTATATTAGTTTATAGATAAATGCAGTTAGATAAGTGATGCATACATCAAATGATAGTATTCGATTCAATTTATTATTTTATAAGATTGTTTCACACAAATTTAGTAACATTTAACAATTGTAAAAATATGACAAAAAATAATAGCAAGAACCCTTTCTAGAGTACTAAAAGATGGGTTCCAAAACAAGTTATGAATATTTATAATAAATGAAGACCTAGTGAGAACTCAAAATAAGTACAAAAGTATTGGAAGATTTTTTTAGAATCTTCTTTGCATCCAAAACTGACAGACTAATTGTGAAACAAAAATATTTTTTAAGCGACAATTATTTTGAAACTGATGAAATGTAAAGATGTAAAATGCTACGAATAGAATACCGAAAAGAACAATGTGATACATAATGAAAGAAGAGGGCCTAAAATGAAACTTACACTAAAATTCTTCAGATGAATATTTGGATAATGCTAGCTTAGACTGGTAGAGATATCATTATAGTTAAATTCAATTGAATTACTCTCCTGTGCACCAGTTGCACGGATCTGATCCGTGCAACTGGCCGCGCACGAGCTAGGCTGGCCGGCCCAGCCTGTGTCTCTTTACTTATTTCGCGTGTTTTGGTCGTTACCCTCACGTTATATTAGGGTTACTCTCGTGTTATATTAGGGTTACCTTCGCGTTATATTAGGGTTACCTTCGCGTTATGTTAATGTGACCCCATATCCAGATTTCATACCCTTAGTTTAAAACCACTGAACTAAAATGTTAATCATACTCTCATGTTATGTTAGGTTTATCTTCATGTTATGTTAGTGTTACTCTCGAGGGTAACACGGGTAACACTAACATAACATGAGGATAACCCTAACATAACATGAGGGTATGACTGCCTGAGCGAATCTTGGTGGATTTGAGCGCCCACCAGGGTAACACGGGTAACACTAACATAACATGAGGGTAACCTTAACATAACATGAGAGTAACCCTAACATAACATGAGGGTATAACTGCCTGAGCGAATCTTGGTAGGTTTGAGCGCACCCACCAGGCGCGTGGGGCGCGTGAGAGCACGTTGGGGCGCGTGAAAACACGCGTCAGAGACGCATGGGACAGATCGATCCGAGTGCATGGATCCTAGATCCATACACCAGTTGCATAAAATATTTTGCCAATTCAATTTCATATGTGAAGTGATATTTTATTTGGTCATAGAGAAATGAATATTTTTTTGCAAATTGCAGTTTAAATTGAATGAAAGCAAGAAGACTTTTTGAAGTGAGGAAGTGTATCATCAATGACTTGTCTCCCTTGAATGAATCGTAGCCGTAGATCCAACCCCAGTCTACTGTCCTACCCAACCTTGTTTTGACTATTTTAATCAATTAAATTAAATATACAAAGAAATGGCATCTCATTTTCTTTAAAAAAAATCTTTTTAGGAATTCCATAATTTATTTTCAAGATAGTTTTAGAATTCAGTTTTTACTGTAACTATTTTGAATGAGTTTTATGTGAAATTTGTATACGAATCAAAGTCAATCCAAAATTCACGACCCATAAGTCATTATTTACATATAAATTAGTGGAAGTGTGTTCGGCTCATGAGTAAAAAGAATTTATTTTACGAAAACAATCTGTAAGTCCGTTTCACACAAGTTTTCTTGAATTATTCTTCCTAGCTCAATAAGAACAAACTTGATTTTATTTTTTTTCTTTTTTATGTGATCACGCAATCACATACTCATTACTTTTAGAGGCACTTCTATCATTTAAAATCAATATTGACATTTTATAAAGATTAGATTGAGTTGATAAGAGATGCAATTTGGATCACCCAAGTATTATATAAATTTTTGAGAAGGATTTGGGTGCCCAGGGGTACGGATCCTAGATCCGTGCCCCCAAACCCGACCCTAATCATATATATATATATATATATATATATATAATTATAATTTTTTCCTTTTTAATTTTTTTCTCCTCTCTTCCTTCCTTAAGCAACATTTCTTCTTCTTCTTCTCTGCAATCTCTCTTTCAACCCTTATTCTTCTCTCTTATTTTTCTTCTATTAAAATCTTGGGTTCGTAAAGAAATCCCACAATCGAATCAATTTCGCAACTCTTACTACCATCGCCGCCGCCGCCGCCGCCGCTGCCACCTACCTCAAGCTCTCTGTCACGGAAAATTGTCTCTCCTTCTCTTCTTCTTCTTTCCTCTTCTTCTACTACTAAAATCTAGGGTTTTCTAGATTTTTAATTCCTAATCTAAAGTTATAAAGAATGGACTATAGAAACACTTTTGCAAGCCCTTGTTTTCAGAGAGAGAAGCCATGGATGAGTCAATTGGCAGTTGTGGCATGTCTCTCTGTTGCTGCTAAGGTTGAGAGACTCAAGTGCCGCTTTTGTTAGATTTTAAGTAGATTTTCTAGTAATTTTGAATATATGAAAAAATTATAAAGGTGTTACTGATAGTCTCCATGGGTGTTATATACACTTTCTAAAGATATTATTAAATTTTTGATGTAGTTTCTTCAAGTGATTATGAAAAAATTACAAAGGTGTTACTGATAATCTCTATAGGTGTTATATACATTTTCTAAAGGTATTATTAAATTTTTGATGTAGTTTTTTCAAGTGATCATGAAAAAAATTACTTAGGTGTTTCTGATTGTCTCTATAGGTGTTATACACCTTCTAAAGATATTATGAAAATTTTAATGTAGTTTCTTCAAGTGACTATGAAAATATTACAAAAGTGTTACTGATAGTTTCTATAGGTGTTATGTACACTTTCTAATTTTTTTTATGGATGTCTATTTATCGCCACAATATTTCTCTATAGTCATAGCATCATATACACATAATCCCACCTTTGTCATCACCCAACTATATATATATATATTGACCCTCTCTAAAGGTAAGAAGAAAAAAAAATTCTCTTATAAATTGTGAATTTCAACTATTGACAACTAAATGTTAATTTAGAAATTAATGCACTATGTTTTTCATTAGTTTCCATAGATTTTATTTGAAGTTATTTTGGACTTAAAAACATTTTTTCAAAACAATTATATTATTCTACAGCCATGATTAATGTCTTTTTCCCGTATATTCCAATTTTCGATAAGTTGTATTGTATAAATAAGAAAGTTTTCTTAAAAGTTTTGTGTTCCTCAATATGGGGATGATGTTCTTGATGCTGATCAAGATTGAAAAAAAAATATATTTTTTTGTTATCATGATGTTAATTATTTTAGTGAAATATATCAGAATATTCAAAAGTAATAATTAATTAAAGAAATTGAATGGCTGATCCGATATTTTTTGAATAAATTTTCATTAATAGACTTGAAGTTGTGATGATAGTGCTAAAAAATTTTATATATGTGTGCTTAATATAATAAAAGTGGTGGTTAAGGGATGTAAAAAAAGAAGAAAAACAAATTAACCTTAAGGTTAAAATGAGAGTTTAAATGTATGATTGTGAATAAAATTACACTTTTTTTTGTTATTTTATTGTCTTCCTTTCTCGTGCCCACATCTCACTGAAATAACTATAGAATGTTTTAACGATGATACCAATAATTCGAAAATTATTTGATAATCAAAAGAGTAATGAAAATAAATAAATGATATAAACCGAAACCACGTTGCTCAGTTCTGAAAATTATGGTGTATATAAAATTACAATGTAACTTAAACAAGAAAAAATTAAATTAACATTTTATCTTAACTCAATATATCGGATATTATTAGAAAAGAAGACATAGTATTTAAATTGACTTAAAAGGGCATCCAAGATTGCCTAAAATAATTATATATTATTATAATGTACCGACTTATTATATCTGTACAATATTACCAGAAATAAAAAAAATCAATATTTCAATTATCGACTAAAAACACGTTACGTGCATGGGTGTTTTCAGCCGATCATATATATATATAAAAAAAAAAACACCTGCGTATATAATAATAATAATAATAGCTGTATGATAAGAATGTTAAATTAATATGAGAAATTAATAAATAATAAATAATAATTACATCTAGAAAAATCCCAAAGCCACCAGGGCCCACATTTAAACATCCACTTGACAAAATTAGAATAGTTATGTTCTTGCATCTAACATCAAAACAGTCCTTTTCAATATTACATCAATTCAATTAAACGTGGTTCTGAAGAATTAAAGAAATTGTTATACAACGTTTTCATAGGAAATGGACAAAAACAGGATTTATGTGATATTTGCTAATACATGTAAGATATAATATCTGTTCCCAGCTATTAATTAATTACTATTATTACTGAATTAAATCCTAACCCTAAACAATGCAAACATACGCGTATAAATAAGGGAGAAAATTCAATTTTAGTCCACTTAGGCGGCTACTGTCCATTTTACGTCCACTAATGGAAGTTAAATTCAATTTTAGTCCACTTAGCTCAAAATTCGTTACTATTTGGTCCAATTTTCACCGGAAAACAGGTTTCGCAGAAGAGTGTAGTTCAACCGCCTCGAATTTTTTTAATAGCCTATGTGGCATGTCGGATCCCACGTAAATAATTCTTGACCAATCAAAATTATTCGAGTCAACCAAATCTATATAAATTAATCAAAAATAAAAAATAATTAAAAAATAAATAGAACTGCTTCTTCTTCTTCTTCTTCTTCCCCATAATCGTTTCCATCGATCCTCCGCCGTCGCCGCAGATCATTCACTTCACGGAACTGATGAAATCCGACGAGACGCTTCTACCGGAAGTCGAGATCCAAGCAGACGACACTGGCGGCGCTGTCGTTCTCCTCCGATGCCACCGGCAGATTTGCCGTTCTACTCCCTTTGCGCCGACGCGGCCACAGATTTGCTCCCTTCAAGGAACTGATGAAATCCAAAGAGACGCTTCTACCAGAAGTCGAGATCCACACAAACGACACAGCAGCGCTGCCGTTCTCCTCCGGCACCACCGCAGATCTGCCGTTCTGCTCATTATTTTCAATTTGTTTTTTCATTTTTAATTATTTTTAATTTACATTTTTATGTTTTTTTTTCTTATTTAATCAATAAATAAATAAATAAATATATAAATAGAGGTGATTCAGATAATTCTGATTGGTCCACGTGGGATCAGGTGTGCACCTAGGCGTTTAAAAAAATCCGGGGCGGTTGAATTACATTCGCCGGCAAAACTGGTTTTTCGACGAAAATTGGACTAAATAGTGACGAATTTTGACCTAAGTGGACTAAATTGTATTTAGCTTCGACAGTGGACGTAAAATGGACAAATGGACAATAACCTTATAAATAGACCAAAATTGAATTTTCCACTATAAATAAATCCACACAGATATGTGCATGTCTATATTTATATGCCACCGTCTTTTCTCTTCTTTCCATATCAACAACACTTTAATTTGATGATCAGCTTTTGATCATTTCAATTCCCATATCTATATATTTATCAAGATCATATATATCATAAACCAAATATTATCGATAGGATATATGATGGCCAATTCCGATGAGGGTTTAACGTTGGAGCTCATTCGCAGACACCTTCTAGAAGACTTCACCTCTGCAGATTCCTTGTTCCAGAACCTCAACCTTTGTTTCTCCGACAGCTTCATCTGGAGCTCCGACGAGACGGATTCCCCGTCATTTGGGGTCGAAACGAAGCCACAGATCAGCATCGCCACCACCTCCTGTAGTAATCATCATCGCTCTCATCATGCATATGAAGATGATAGTACGGATACTCGAGTTTCGGGCCCACTGATCAAGCCCGAGCCCGAATACGTGCTGAGTTTCGGGCCGAGCCATTCGGGGCCCGTGAGGCGTTACAGGGGAGTGAGGAGGAGGCCGTGGGGCAAGTACGCCGCGGAGATCCGAGACCCGACCCGGAAAGGGAGTCGGGTCTGGCTGGGGACGTACGACACCGATGTCGACGCGGCGAGGGCTTACGACTGCGCCGCCTTCAAGATGAGGGGGAGCAAAGCCATTCTCAACTTTCCGATGGACGCCGGAAAATCTGGGCCGCCGGCGGGTGTTGGCCGGAAAAGGAGAAGGGAGATGAGTGCAAACCAAAAGTCAAGGGGTCATTAATATATATATATATATATATGTACGTATGTATTAGTTAATATTTGGAAAATTTTGTATGTCGTGTGATTATGATCATGTTGTAATGCAAGCATCATAATTGCTATGGTGAGGACAAAAATACGAGTTTTGTTCTTTATTTCAATACTTAATGGTAGGGATAATTAAATGAAATGTGAATAAATAACTCTATATATAGGTGATACGCATGTGAATATTTTAATATTGGAGGGAAATTTATTAATCTAAAGCTCATTCTGTCACATCATCAGTGTTTTTTTATTTTTGGTTTGTTAATCCATTGGTTTTTGAATAATTGATTGGTGAAGTATTATGAATTTATATATATATAGCAACCGACAACCAAGTGTACGATAGAAATTGATTTCAATATTGAGGGAGGGCCAGCTTCTAATTAACAAGACAATTGGGCACATAAATGGATAATAATCTTTATTGTCTGTAATACGTGACATTTTTGGGGGGTTGTGGAATTATCACATGTCACTAACATGTTTTTATATTCGTTTGGAAATTTAATATAACTAAATTATATTGTATGTAAATGTAAAATCAATTTAAAATATATTTATATATGCTAGTGTAATATGTTATTATGACATAATGTGTATTTAATAATAATTTGATTATTGTAATATGATGTTGGTAACTAATATATGAAAAATGTTGGGTATCGTATATACATTATACACATTGAGTAACCTTATTTTTTGAGCTTGTAAGATCTTGTACCTTATAAGATATTGTAGAGCTTATAAAATATAAAATTTAAATTGAAAATAAATTGTTTTAAGTGTTTAGATAAAAGATGTTTAAGTGTTTAATTGTAGAATTTAAAAGATGTTAGCAACAACATTTGCGTAATTTAATGATCAAATTTAGTTTTACTAAAAGGGTGTTTGGGTGAGCTCACATGCTCCTCAAAAATGTTTAACTAACTTTTAAAAATAAAATCTTATTTTAGAAACTATTAGACGTAAGGGGCTTATAAATAATTTTTTGAAAAGAAAGGAAATCCCAACTTATTTTCAAAATAAGAATCTATTTTTTAAAACACCTCCCAATTTAATCATTGAAATTAAATTAATGTTATAACTATTTTGAAATTACACATTTGGGATATGATATCTGACTACCATAACTACTCTGTGGGCTTGTTCAAACATATGAATCACATCATAGTTACTCTGTGGAGTGTGGAAAATACGTTTTGTAGTTGCTCATTGTAGATAACAGGTAGCTATCATTGAGAAAATTGCCTTTAACCAATTGACAAAAATAAACTTGTTCAATTTTAATTAGGAAAAGTATATGCAACGACTTTAAATAGTTTTCAGTATCCAATATTCAAAGTTAGAGAACAATTATATGAATAAATTTTAAACTATTTCCAAATGTTAATGAAATTTACTCAACTTGCTTGAATGTTAACATAAAAGAAGAGATGAATTTTGAATTCATAACAATCCAACAACCACAGTCGTGACTTTTGATATTATGGACTTTAAATATATCCTCAAATTCTTGAATTCAAACACACATGATTAAAGAATTCAAACACACATGATTAAATGGGATGGTGATAAAGGAACATACAAATCTAGTGATTACAGTACTTTTGAGTTACAAACAGACGATAAAACTTATCTTCTGTTCAATCTTAGAAAGGCCTAAAATGAATCAATTAATTTACGACTATAGAAACCACGCTACGACTACTCCATTTCACTTGTCCAAGCAATGAGCTAACACACACGCGAGCAACCAAGTAAAGTGATATCGAGTGTGGACTCTAAACGAATTGTAATACGCACCTGACAATGTTGGCTGGAGATGTATGGAAATCAGGCAAAGGTGAATACACAAACACTATATAGAAGTAATCTTCAAATCATGGATATCATCGATAGACTGTTTGCTAACTCTTTCCTGCACAGCTTCACAACCTAGGAAGCTAGGTTGGTTTGTGGACGCAAGAAGTCGAGCCCACATTCTATCCGTCAGTTTCACAATATTTTGCGTCTCTGTTACTCGCTGTGTAAACCATAAGGTAATTGTATGAGTTCACATAAGTCGTTAGCCACAAGCTGCAATTCGAAAACCGTATCTATCCATAATGCATAGATGTGTAGTACAACATATGACTGTGTGTATCCTTCCAGATTCCTTCACATTGAAATTATCTTGCTCAATCGGCAATGCAAAAGGAACTAACAGTATATGCAACGCCGCAAAATCCAAATATCTTTCAAACGCATGTCTAGCTTTCACATATAAGGTAGATTAACATCACATAGAAGAAAGGAGCTTACACTGATTGGAATATAGGCATGTCTACTGTTTACTGGCCCAACAGTGAAGCCAGTATATCCTGCCATGGCTCCATGAACAGCGCTTTGAGCAAGAAGTGTGCAATATATGTTATCTGATGCATTACTTGGAATTGCTCGAATCATGTATGTTGGATCTGTATAATTGCTGGATTATCTTTAGAAGAACAGAGTTCGAAGAGAAACAATGAACAAATGATGGGACAATTAAATCTTAACATATACCAGGCTCCAGAAAAGAGTATGACTAACTTAACTATTTGGCATGAGTGTCTTGAGGATAAAAATATTATTAGGAAAGGCCATAGTTTCTCCTTTTCTTTCATTTTTATTCTTTCGTTTTTGTCCTTTATACTTTAATTTGTTCACAATTGTCCCTCTGCAATTTATTTCAATCAACTTTGCCTTGTACTTTCATAGTCCTTTCTATCTTTCTAAAACATGTGCCTCCTACTTTGTCAATGAAGAGACAAAGGTTAATAAAAATAAAATTGCAGAGGATGGATAAGGAGAAAAAAAATATTAATAATAAATTTTATATATATAAAAAAGCAAAAATCAATAAATAAAATATCAAAAGAGCAAAGCATGTATTTTTCCTTAAAAGCATTTTTCCTATGGCTTCACATATCCATGTACTTCTACGGTAGATACATCGGAAAGAAGAATTATTTTCATCTTTTATGAGCATATCTCTAAATGAGAATAGAAAAGGTGTCACAGAAGCCTGCTCGCAAGTTTAGAACTAAAAGAGCATTCCATGGCAAAAATCCTCAAATATGATCAGCTATTAATTAAACCACAACATGGGAGAAAAAAAATTAACTGCTAGATACTCACTGTAATGAAATAACAAGAACTCCACGTAAATTACCAATCAAATGATTAATGTTGTGATATATGACACTACTAAAAGCAGGTTAACTAAAATTGATGGAAAAAATTATATTACCTATATATTTCATATTGATAGCCATCTTCCGGGCATTTGTGAAATAATCCTGGGGAAGAAAATTAGAAGCTGAATTCAATAGTTAAAAACTAGGAAAGAGACCAACAGTAAAATATGATACTAAATCATAGATACGACATATCAGAGTGCAAATTATCATCATAAAAAACCTTCTACAGAAAATTCTAATAGATACTTCCTTTGGAAACAAATGGCAAGGCATGAACAAATTCCAGAAAATCAGATTCACGGAAGAAGGATGGATATCAATGGGAGTAGAGCTTCATGCAGTAATTAAAAGGACAAGATAAATCAGAAGAAATTATATCATGTTGCAAAAAATGGGCCAAAAGAATGGAAATTATGGAATCCAGTATGAACCACCATGAGAGATAGGAAGCTGCAGAATATACAGTTTCATATCAGCTTTGATGGACTGGATAAATATTAAGGTAAAATTATGGAATAGAACAACCAGTACTCCACATTGAGCATATGAGAGATGCTCGTAAGTGCACATAATTTGACAATCACATTATTAATATGAGATTTGAGCAGACAATGGATGTTCTGCAGTCATATACATTTTCATCCCCAGGATACCTTAATCTTTTGTGTTAGCCAGAGACCAACATCCAAAAGTAGCCTGTTCCCAGATGCATCTTTTTCCTCAGCAGCATGAAAGCTCTGAGCAACATATTCCTGTCCTGCCCCTTCAGCCAACACAATCACCATATGTCCATTTTCTTTGAGCCTCTGTTCGACAAATTCAAACAGCCCACCCTGCCCTTCCAAATAGAAAGGGGACTCTGGTATCAAGCAACAATCCTGACACAATCCAGAATCTGTAAGCAGACTTTGCAAGAGCAGTCATAATACTTAAAAAATAAAAGTCTTGTTTCTAAAATACCACATGTCAACTGAATGAAGGTACAACATTTATAGGCAATCAGCTCTCACTTATGACCCTCCATTTATTCATCAAATTCATCATTCCAAGTATCTCCTTTGTAAAAAAAAAAAATATTATAAGGGCATTACTGAAAATTTAACTAAACTAGTTTGACATTTGAAAGGACTCCATTTCTCTGGGACAAAATAATTAAAATAATAATAGAAACATGATTCTCTTTTTGAATTGGAGGGAGTAATACCTTGTTTCAATTTGTTAGTATACTCATAAATAATATAAGACAGACATTATGAAAGTTTTATGACCTAATTTGTCATCCTGGAATATAGATATAGTCATCAATGACCTAAAGGACAAGACAGAAAGAAAAAATAAAATGCAAACATCATGTAGAACAGAAAAGGTATTTAATTTCTCTCACCACATCTCGACTTGCCAACGTTGCATGCATGGCAATGAATCCTGCATGATAAACAATCTTTAAAGAAAAAAAAAAGACAAAAAAAAAAAAAGAATTGGAATAACAACTTTGCAGAAGAACAATAAGCTCCTAAACAGACTCGAGCTTTTTACCACTGTATCGGCCCATAAGCTTCACAATTCCAACGCCATTTTCCACGCTCTCAACTTCCACATGTGCAGCATTTATTGCTCTCTGAGCCTCCTCTACCGCAGTATCAAAGCCAAAGGACTTGTCTATCACCTACACAATCATCAAATGAGCAAGAAAAATTAGATATAAGAAAGTGAATTTTTCGAACAACCAATGTCAGACCACAATCCATGACCTGCAGAAATGTTTTCAGCTACACTTTAGAACATTACAAAGAGTATTATCGAGGATTCAGTCCCTTTACCTCCATTGTAGAATTCTATATATTTCTTCATGCCCAGTATGATGACAGTTAACTTAAAACATTGTGGTCAACAGCATGCCACATATATGATACAAAAAAATTACCTAAGGGCAAATATCAGTCATATCACACTCCCAGGCCACACTTGTCAACCAAAACACACCATCTAAATTAACAAATTAACTCATCAATAGGTAATATGCTAAAAGTAAATGAGCTCAACATCCCCAGAAGGGACCAGTATTAGAGTGCTTCTGTTTGGATACTGACCCAACCCAAACATGGTTGCATCAAACTGGGCAACCTACGATCCTATTAGGCTGGAGAAGCTTGTATAATAGAGGCAATGTGTCAGCATGTCATGTGCAGGAATGTCTCAAGGCACTATGAAGATTTCTCAGCCAATTCGGTATACACTTTACACCCTCTTACTCTCTTGTTTACTCTTATATTTTGACCTTTTCTTCCCTTCCAGTTAGAGTTAATCAACAGAGAGTTATAGCTAGGGGCAGCCCAAGGAAACATAACAGCAGGTCATATCTAAAAGGTGAGGACTGAGGATTACAGTCTATTTTGACCAGATCATACACTTTGTATCAAGCCAAACCCTTCGCATTCAACCCAAGCTTAATCATCCAAAATTCTTAACATTCCATTTTACATGTTCAAGTGATGAATAGATAAAGAACTTCATTTACATTGAGGTTTTTCTCATTGCAAGTTCTAAGTTGCTTAACTATATGCTAATCAAATGATGACAGACATAGATCAATAAAATAAACAAAAATCAGCGCACATTAAAAGCAATGAATAGCTTCGTTCCAACTGACGATAGTACAAAAAACACCTCATAAGGGCATAGATTCTACAGACATAACTTACAGCGATATCATTGTCAATTGTCTTCGGGATTCCAGCTACTGCCACTTTAATTCCCCGCCTTTCAACTTCCTTAAAGATTTGCAAGTCATCATCTCAAAAACATTTTAACAACCACAAAATTGGCAAAATATAAACTATTAACACCACCTTATAAATTGCTGCAGCACCTTTTTGAGTACCATCCCCTCCAATTATGTAAACCTGGTAATCCAGAAATATCATCAAAAGCCTTCAAATTAATAGGAAGAACACGACCGACCAGGATAAATGAATATTACCTGATTTATTCCCCTATCCTGAATATTGTCAACTATCTTATTGGTATCATGACCTCCTCTTGAAGTTAGCAAGAATGTTCCACCACGCTTATGAATATCATTCACAGATTTTGGTGTCAATTGGATAGTATTTTTCGAATAAAAACCTCGATATCCTCCCTGAAAAATCTCATTATTGTGACTGACTTATCGTGTTAAAAGGTGCAAGATACCAGAACTGGATGTTCAAAGGGCAGTAATATACTCTGACCATCATGCCTCACAAAAACTTTTATATTGCAGCTTGCAGCAACTAAGCACGATGCTTTAGCACATCAAAGACTTAAAAAGTGAAAGAGACAAGGAGTACTATTTTAAACGAATGCATGACTAGAAAAAAGAAGAAAGAGAACATCCATGATTTATGACAAATAAAAACAAAGACAAACATGAATAACAATATATGTCCAAACAATAAGAGGCAAACCTTAAGCAACCCAACAAAAATTGCCATGGTATAAAAATAGCAACGGCATATAGTAACCTAGACTTGTTACCCAATTTATGTCAAAAAGTACAGAAAAATCAGTAGTAAATTTCCTTTAAGTGACCAAGTTGAGGCAAGAAGATAGAGCGGGTACGAAACTAACCTGAATTCCAAGTATTTCATCCACTCCATACATAGTACTCAAACCACAAACTATCTCACGTATCACTGTATTAATTCCAGGGCATAAGCCCCCACATGTCACTATACATGCTCGCACCTCCTCTGACTTGAAATACACCTAAAAATTAGAAAAACCAAATCTTCAGACCACATTTCCACAGATAGCATCGATATTTTGCATTCTAATGAAAATAACAGTTATATCAAATACTTCTGCACTGGAATGAACATACCTTTTCACGGGGGCCTGCACGCCGAAAATGTATTCCCCTTGGACTATCCTTCTGAACTACAATCTGAATGCCAGTGTGCAACATTTAAACATCCAAAAACGTACAAGAATTTGCACATAAAAGATGCTTGTGAAAATCTAAATTTACCTGCTGTGCCACCAAATCCTCAGGGCTAACAAATGTCCGTCTAGGAGAAAACAACCAATAAAGCTCATTCAGTAAAACATGTTGTTCATGTTCATCATTAGAAAAGCGAGAATATCTCCAAAATCAGCAGCACCAATATACATATTCTTGGAATAAAAAAATGTTTGCTTACTTGACGATGGCATAAGCTTGACTTTTCTTCAACGGATTATTATGCAACTGAAACATACCAAAATCACAAAAACATAAAACAATATATTTTGAGTAATCAATGAGACATTACAATATGAAAAATACCGGCAAATCAGGGAGGAAATTGGTCAGGTGGGGGACGTCTTCGAGGATGAAATCCTCGTTTTGCTCACCGCTCATATTGATCGCGCCATCGGTGGAAGCTCGGACTTCGATCCAACAGTTTTGGCGCAAACGTAACGGTGTTTTGAGAGAAATTTGCTTTGAGCGGACGAAATTCGCAAAATTGAAGGAAGAAAGAGGAATGATTTTAGTGTGAGGAGAAGTGGAGGGAAGGGAATTTCTGGAAAGAGAGAGTGAATGATGGGTGGAGGTAAGAGACGTTTCCATGGAGATTGATCGGAGTTCCTGTGGTTGGAGGAATGGTGGCGCGTGGCTGTGCGTGACGACGGAGATGCCGCCGTTAAATAAAACGTTACGAGATTTGCTTCCAAAAAAATTTGAACTTCTCTTCACAGATTGGGGTGATGAAAGTAGTACTAGGAACAAGGACTATAGTTGACTGTTATTTTAGTATGGATATATCTGAATTTACTACTTAAATTATTGTTTTTTAAAATTGGTGTTTAAATTTTTTTTAAAAAAATTAGGATAATAATCATATTTTACGATATTTTTTTATTGTTATCCAAACTCTCAGTATTTGACATATTTTCTGATCAAAAACAGCAGCTCAAAAAATCGATAATACAATTGACCTCTGATTATCAACAATTGAGTTATACGTTAATAAGACCCCATTTCAAAGTTAAACTGTAATTTTAGGTCAAATTTCTTGATTTCTATTCGAGTCATAAATCATTCAAACCCCTAAAATGATTTTTATTCGATTTAACTCGAATTGAATTGGGATCATGAAATAGATTATAAATATGTTTTGAAAGAGGGTCATTTATGACTCATGTCTTTTGACTAGTATATAGAAGTTTATGGCAGTTTCTGGATTTTTCAATGAGACTTCGGTGCCCCCAACCCGCTCCATAACCCACTCAATATCCATATATATTTTTTCTTATTCTTTTTCTCTGTTCTTCATCTATATGTGTGTCCTACCCTCCTCTCTTCTCTCGCACCCTCATTTTCTCTCTTCTCCATGGCACTTCACTAGGCAGCGGCGATTTCTTCTCTCCTTCTCGTGCTGCAATGACTTATTCTCTCCCTCGAGCGGCACGATGACTTCTCTCTTCTTCTCCACTCCATTCTTCTTCTTCTTCTTCTTCTTCTTCTTCTCCGCTGCGTTCTTCTTCTTCTTTTTTGTTGTGTTCTTCTTCTCCGATGAGGAAGCCTCCAATTTACTCTTTACATTGACTAAGTTATGGAAGGATTTGGTTTGCAAATTATGTTTAATTGATTAAATAGATGATATTTGTTTGATTGATCAAATTGAATAGATTTGCTCTAGGGTTTCTTTGCACAATACTTTTGTGATAATAATATGAATTCTACAATTCTGTAAATTTTGCAAAATAAAATAAAATGAGGAAGAATATGATATAAATGGCGGTTTGGAATTTAAAAATTTTAAACTCACTATACAGTAATGTAGGTATATTATATAGTAATGTAATACATATAGACTACATTGTATTATGTATAGCATATACATGTGATACCTATATATAGAACAAAAGTTCAAACAAATAATTCATATCTTTATTGAATGAACACATGATACCTTAAGAGTATACATGTAATACCTTAAAAGTTTACATGTAATACTTGTAGAATAAAAAATCAATACACCAATACTCATGATACTTATCATTGAATCTCAAGAAATATAAGTGTAATAGATATACTGGTATACATATAATACCTATAAAGTAAACATATGACACCTATCATTAAATTTCAGAAATATAAGTGTAAAATCTATAGGGTATACACGTATATGTAATACTCATAACTGAATCATTAACTACTGGAATCATGTGTGTGTGGACGCACAATAGATTTGCTATAGGCGCACGTGACGATGGGTGACGTGCGTGGAGGCTGTCCACTCACCGGGTCAAGTCAGGGACAGAGATCTAAGATCTGTGTTCCTAGGGTACACAAGTCACTCAAGTTTTTGCGTATCATTTATACATATCAATCATCTTGAACTTCTCCGTTAAATATTTAAATTGCTAACACGTGTAAGTGTGAGTGCCTTCAAATGAAAATGTGTGATTATTATAAAATTCACGTTATAGTAAGGTGGAAAAAATATATATATAATTAAATTAATCCGTAAAATATACATTGAAGGATTAATTGCACTCGAAATGTATTGTAGATGAAAATGTATAGTTGCCATAACCTAACAAAATATAATTACTGTAAAGTTTACATGATAAAATCCAACATATCAAACCATTGGCTCGAAATGACTCAGTCTAGCACAAGAATTATAAGTGAAAATAATATTTATATTACCAATTAATTCACACTATTTATAAGAAATAATAAAGAAGAAATTCCTGTAAGTTACTAATTTCCACTTAATATACATCTATCATCATGAATATAAAGTGCAATAACAAAACACAATATGTGAGAGGCATCAATTTAAGAAACAGTACATTCGACTTTCCGTAAACAAAACACATTTTATCTAAATGATAAAAAATAATTCAAAAAAACATGCATTCTATTCTAATACTTCTATATGGCAATTCTGAACTCTTTTTATATTATAACCATTTTCACATTAGTATAACACTCATATAAATTTGTGAAATATACGAGATTACCAAAATTAAATTAAATTTAGCAATTATTAATTATATGAGAAAATATATTCATGTTGCATTAGTAAAAGAATAGGGTTATTTTCTCTTTATTATTTAGAATACTTAAATACTTTTATATATATTGTTCTCAAATTTATTTTTATGAATTGATAAAAAATTAAAGGCAAATATTCTCAAATAAATTTCATATATTATTTTAAAATACATTCATAAAAACTATATAATTTTAACGACTAATTAGTTTGAAACATTTGAGTAAAACTTTTTTAATCAACCCACATTTATTAATATATCATTTTCCTAGTATGTTGTTACTTTAACAAATTTAGGTAGAAATTTATATTATTTCGTAATATATATTATCAACATTAATCTTGATATCATTAAACAATAACATTAGTTAGTTTTAAATAGATTTAATTTGTAAAAATAATAATTAAAATGAAAAAATAGTGAATTAACAAGTGTCCTCTATGGTTATATTTTTACTATATATATTAAAGATAAGAGTGACACTTGTGTGTCCCAGTGGCATGGTGCCCCCAAATTAATCATCATATGGTGTTAAATATATATTCTATAGGTATCATATACTCTTCAGGTATCACATGAATACTCTTATATACATATGATACTTGTAGGGTATTTATAACACCAACAAACATAACACCTATAGAGTATACATATAACACCTGAAGAGCATTTATATAACACCTAAATTTGTACTCCTATATACCCCCAGGGGTATATAAGTTTTTGCCTAAAGATAAATATTCCTTTAGTATATATATATATGACAAAAACTTATATACCCCTGGGTACATAGGGGCACAGATTTATGTGTTATATATATACTCTTCAGGTGTTATATATATACTCTATAGGTGTTATGTTTTTTGGTGTTATACATATACTCTACCGGTATCATATTACATAAGAGTATACATGTGATACCTGAAGAATATACACATGATACATGTAGAGTATGTATTTAACACCAATATGATGATTAATTTTGGGGCACCGTGCCCCCGGGACACACAAGTGTCACTATATATATATATTACCTATATAAAAGTGTATATATTTCATAATAAAGCCAATGATTAGAGGTGAAAGACTAATATAGGGTACTGACGTGCAAATCGTTCGTCTGACTTGGGTATAGGGGCGAAAGACTAATCGAACCGTCTAGTAGCTGGTTCCCTCCGAAGTTTCCCTCAGGATAGCTGGAGCTCGAGTGCGAGTTCTATCGGGTAAAGCCAATGATTAGAGGCATCGGGGGCGTAACGCCCTCGACCTATTCTCAAACTTTAAATAGGTAGGACGGCGTGGCTGCTTTGTTGAGCCGCGCCGGAGAATCGAGAGCTCCAAGTGGGCCATTTTTGTTAAGCAGAACTGGCGATGCGGGATGAACCGAAAGCCGGGTTACGGTGCCCAACTGCGCGCTAACCTAGATCCCACAAAGGGTGTTGGTCGATTAAGACAGCAGGACGGTGGTCATGGAAGTCGAAATCCGCTAAGGAGTGTGTAACAACTCACTTGCCGAATCAACTAGCCCCGAAAATGGATGGCGCTAAATCGCGCGACCTATATAAAAGTTTATATATTTCTTTCTATTATCTATATAAAAGTATGAATATTTCTTACAAAATATGAATTGCCTAATATATCTTTATCCTTATTAAAGATTATATTTAAAGTTATAATAGTAATTTAAAATTTTTTTGCATTTAAATAATATTATATTAGATTCTAACAAAATCATATAGAATTCTATTATGAATAAGACTAATATATTAGAATTCTAATTTAATATAAATTATATAATTATAAAAGATTATTATTTTAATGTCTTAATAGTAATTTAATATTTTTAATTTAAAAAATTTATCATTCACGTGCAACGCACATGTTGTAAACTCGTGTGTGTGTATATATATATATATATATATAAGTATTTGAAAAAAGCAACATGGAAGCAATTAATATCATAAACTTTGTAATTCAATAAATATTTGCACTTATGGAGAAATTCTTAGCAGTAACATAGATTTACAATGGGATTTGGTGTGAATAATTAGATGAACTTCTCATAACAATAATAATGCAAAGAGAGTTGAACCAAATATTCTGAGAATTGAAACTCATAGCCATAATCCAAGGACTCAAGTTGAATAGAAGAAGATAAAGAGCCTGATCCCATGAATTGAGTGAGGAGTGGATTATAGACTTAATTCAGATATTAATTCTGGGTGTAGGCCTCTCCTACAATATAAGGTTGTCGATCATATGTTGTATAACGTCCGCACCATCTGAATGTACGGATTGGTCTTTGACCTGAACGAGATAATCAGCCACGATAAATCATCAAACCCTCCCTCATATTCAACAGTTCTATGTTTTGAGCAAAAAAACTTTGTAGATGCAATTTGGTGGGGGAGGAGGGAAGAGAATGAAAAAGACCTGGATAACACTATGGGCAGCAAATTTCACCCTGCTTTTGTGGAAGCTTACGTCAACTTTCTCCCATGATAAACGAGAGAGGCCATTCACTAGTTCCTCTGTACACAATACCCATGTCAGAAATGTATAAAGGCAAATATAGAAAGGAAAGATATAGATGAAACTCTGAAAGGAAACAATGCAGAAGTGACAGAGGGGAATTTAGGTGAACTATAATAAGAGAAATCAACTTGAATAAAAAGACAACTCACATGAGATTTCATGAGCAAAATGCACCAAAAGATTTCTATAATGTTGCCATTACTCAACGGCCTTCATCTTTATGTTTATTTATCTGTGTTTTCTTGGGGTTTTGGAAAGAGATCTCTTTTATGTACTTTACCAAGTACCGCAAAATAGACACCATTTACATTTTTCCAACAAAAAATGCTGACTGGAATAAAAAGGTCGCTGAAACTTTGACTAGCTTGGTTTAAGAATAGTTACATTCCTATAATTTTTAATGAATACACTCATTCTCAAATAATGCATCCAAATCTCTTCTTGTTGCTCTCATGCTTTATGTTGGTTTTACTCAAGATTAGATTTTGAAATGTAATATACGAATTTTTGCTTAAGAATGCCACATTTGAATAACTAATAATTTAAAAACATCAATATCAAAGAGAAACGAACTCACTATTAATGGTATACTAGCTTCAGTGTGAGGTTAAACTAACAGCATCAAGTATAACTTTCCGAACACATTGCAGGATTGAAGAGGAAGTCACAAACCTTCTAACTCATCTGAACCATCAATTTCTGTTAGCTCAAAGGACTCATTGTCATATGCCTTGCAGCGCTCTTCATACACAATATGGGGATATTTTTCATCAACTTTATCCTCCCACTGTCAAAGATCAAAAGTAACACAGATTATGCAAAAAAATCATTGAGTAATAGCAATGGTATGGCGAAAATGAAAATAAGACCTTGGGTAGTTCAATATTCCGTCTAATTGATGATGTTCTCCAGCCCACAATATCTAAGCAACTCTTTGTTAAGAAGACAAAGACAGCTGATAGAACAGACTAATTGGGGCATACAAAAGGAAAATAACAAAGTAATAAGATAAGGATACGATCATAGCCAACATTTGAATATGCCACCCTGCGTTTGAAAGATCGCAAAGCAGACCTGCATAGGTAAGTTGCAATACCTTTAGAAACTAGCATAACATACTCATCTCAATGTGCACCTAGATATAGCCTGGATACTGCAATTCAATTGGGTCAAAGATAAGAGAAAGCCTACAGAAAACAGCATTCTTCATCATCTTCCACCATGCGTTTTAGCAATGGTGGCTTTCCTTCATCATCGTCTCTCAGAAAGAGATGTCTGCCTGTTCTCCTAAATATCAGATGAATTACACGACCAGCTAGACTCTCAATGGCAGGTAACCCAAACAGAAACGGTACCTAAAAGATGGGCAAGAAGTATATTATATTTAGTATTTCTATTACTGAAACAAGAGCAGAAAAAGAGACTTCAACAAATTCACTATCCGTACAGATGAAATATACTAAAAATTCTTCATTTAGTTAAGAAGGCCCAAAAGTAGTTCCAATATTGCCTTGCTCCACATAGATCGATTTATAAAGTAGAAAAAACTAAAAACAAACACATTCTCGCGCATAAAAACAATTATAGTTTAGAAATGGGACATGAAATCTGAAGGGAACTGGTTCTCATCTTTTACATTGTATCTCATTGATCTAGACTAGATTCCTATTTGTGATCCAAACTGAATAAGATAAGGACCCATTTTAGGATCCACCCCAAAAATGCACAAAAAAATTCAAAGAAAAAAAAGAAATTAACTAGACTGCACATAACATCAAGAATCAAAAATTAAGAAGACATGGTTAAATTGACACGATCTGACAAGAATAGCTCCATTCATTATACAGTGGAGAAACAAAATTGTAACTGCACCTCTCTCAGTGTCTTTACTGCTAATGAAACTCATAAAACTTTCTCCATCATGGTTACCCCTCCTTAATAACTCAACTCCATCTCCCTCCAACACAGCTACTTGTCTTCTTCCTATCTTCCCCACTCACCTAGCACTCCCCTTGCTCTTCTCCTTGTGCAGCAACTTCTCATACTCCCCACCCCAGTGAACAAAAAACAACAAAAAAAAAAAAAAAAAACAGAGATAGAGGAAAACCCATGTAAGGTTTCCCTCATCTCTCAGGAATTCCCAAACGCTCAGCAATACCTTTCACTATTCCCCCACGACATTATTACCACCAATCCTACCACTATAAGACAGATGCCTCCAACCACTTTATTTTTCCATTTGGATTCAGATAACTAGAGATAGAAAACTAGCACTCAATTTAGAAGGAGGTGACATCTTAGTTGGTCTCACAGTCTTAATGCCACAAAACAGAATAATCTCCTGACAACCAACTGAAACCATGAGTTTACCTTTTATCAGTTAATAGCCATGCACTTGGGGTACATAAATTAGAGAGATGTGGTTGATGAACTCTTAATATGCATCCAAAATTTGTCTTGCTCTGCCCCTTGTTCTGAAACCCGAATCCATTGATATAATGGGTATAGTTATTTTAAGAAGGAAACATCAACATATACTTTGTTGACAGCTGTATGAGTTTCTTCTTATCTTCTGTTTTTCCTACATCTTGTGTACAAAGGAACATTAAAAATAAAATGAAGTTTCATAATACTATTGAACTGATCATATATATGATCTTGATCCAAAAGCAACCATTTATTATATAACCATACTGGTTGTTATGGTTTGCCACAACCTTAGACAAGACTCTACTTTCCTAATCAAACTCTCAAAGAAATGTTGCACTATGAATTATCTAACCAAGTAAATCTCACATTTAACTCTAGGACATTCAATTTATTCTATTGCAACAAGCGTTTCAGTGTTTTCATTACCAAGTTTAGTACTTATCCAGATAGTATCATCTAGCAGTGAATAAATGGTTCCACAAATAGTTGTTTGTTTCCCAAATGATATTCCAAGATGTTAACACTACTTGAACTCCAAGAGCCATGCACTATAGAACTAATACTTTGAGGCATCAAGCATTATAGAAAACGTAACCACGTTATGATAACCATTCTCTGATTGAAACACATACAAGAGAATTTATAAGCTGTGGCCATTCCATGTCAGTCAATAAGTCAATCAACATTTTGTGATTATTGTACAAGCTATAACCATTAACCACCACGAAGAAGGGAGGCAATAACAAAAAGAAAGCCATGTACCTGCTTATGACCCCTAGACCCAAGATGAGGAGTGGCAACAGTAATAAAGTTCATTGGTTCAAGGCTAGCTATTGTATCCTTTGACTCTTCATCAGTTGATTCATCTTCACTTCCTTTCTTTGGAGGCTTATACAATTTCCCAATAGCATATCTTGCCACAAGGCCCCCCACAGAATGTGAGATAAATGAAATTTTTCTCAGACAAGGTTTCCTTTTAATTACTTCAAGGACCTGAAATGCAGCTCCTCGTCAGAATCAATTTGTGGTACAAGCATAAAATTAAGAAACCAGAGGTGAGAGAAGATGGTGAAGATGCATAGTACAAAACTACAAATGAAAATCAACCTCTTCAGCCAGTCGCTCACCCATTACATCTACACCATCCAACGTCAGTTTTGACGCATTGCGTTGACTACCTACAGACCAAGAAGTACGTCACTGAGAGGTGGGCAAAAGACTGCTCTAATGCAATCCCAGAGAATAGATAACATATGGAACCTAAATAGGGTAGAATTTTTCTTTACCAAATAGCACAGGTCTGTGAAATATAAATGAATACTTACATTGATGCATCAAAATATATATATAGAAAAGAACCCCATTTCACTATATTACTTCATGTCATCCTTTGTAAACTAGACAGCTTGTTCACGTATGTTGATGAAAATATAACTTGTTCGTAAGGAACTAGATAAGAAATTTCTTAGCCAATTCTAAGGTTGCCTTTGGAATTTGAATCAACAGGTCAAATGTGTAGTAAAATACCTCAAGGTTTTTTGTAAAAGTCCATTTTGTGATAGAATTTTAAATGCATAGCTCACATGTGAGCTATTTTTGAGTGCTTTTTATTGAATTGAAATCCACTAGATATGACATCATTTGATACTTCGCCAAATCCTCTCCTCAAATCCAAACGTAACCAAAGAGCACAAAAAAAAAAAAACTTTAGGTTGATACAAGATAAGAACACCAGAATTGGCAAAGTAATCTTCTCAATTCCTCATAGAAAGAGAAAAAGCACCGCATGAAAATAAGAAGGAATTTGAGGCAACTACTAAAATTTCACAGGTAACACTCAGAAATTCAGAATGCAACTTACAGTGAACAAGAACTTTATCGGGAAGGCTCTTGACAAATTGCTCAGCTCCATATTTCCAGTCTAATGCACTGTAATTTCATAGTTGCAGTTAGAAACAGTATAAAAACAAATGTTTTAATTCATTCAATCAAAAAAAGGGAAGGAAAAAAAAACAAGATCAAATAAAAAAATCATCTCCTAATACTCTACCCTACATCAATTTTGTATGCGATCTTGTTTTTTTCATACCCAATCAGTGGCACAAGAGAGGAAACTGTCTATAATCCATAACATACCAGGCAAATCGCAAAAGAGGCTCAACATTTAGCACAATATTAACATAAAAACAGTCTGAATATACCAGCCAAAGCTAACTAAACGATTCAGAGAACAAAATCTCAACGTTCCTATCCAATCAACTGAATAATCCAACTCCAAAATTCGATGAAAAAGTAAAGGAAAAAAGAAAAAAGAGATGGTAAAGCACATAATCACAACCAATACCAAGTGATCTAACAAAAAAAGCAACAATAACAAACAATACCTCCCCAGAATCCCGTGAACCATAACAACAAGATGATCAGCAGAGGAAGCATCGGACTGTTTGGAACTGTAGACATCCTCGACTCCATTACCCGTTTCCGACGAGCAAACGGTGCCGTTTCCGCCGACTCCATTTTCCATGTCCTTTCGATTAGCAAACTTTGCATTCACATTAGATTAACGCCCTGAGCTGAGAGATCCAAGCTGAGCTCCTCACCAACCAAAAAAACAGTGGAAAGAGAGGAAGAACTGGGATTCAAACACAGTACCTAAAATTCGCGGACAGTATTGAAGAAATTGAGGAGGAGAAAGTTGTTGAATTTAAGGTGAAAAAAATGGAGAAGGTGGAAGTTGGAAGCAAAAAGACTAGCTTTTACGGTTCGTAGAGTCACCAAATTTAACTCGGATTTGAAGCCTTTTCTATTGATAAAATATCTGATATGCTGATCAAGAAATTATGTTATACAGAATATGTACATAAGTATAAGTATACGGTGGATCATGTAGAGCCCGTTGTTGAGGTCTCACATTGGGCTGTCCAGCCAGGCCCGACCTGACCCATCCAAGGCGTGCGGTCAAATGGGTCAGGTCGAGCTTGAAGTATGGTCGGTTGAATTAGGTGGAATCCATCCAAGGCGTGCGGTCAAATGGGTCAGGTCGAGCTTGAAGTATGGTCGGTTGAATTAGGTGGAATCGGAATTTCTTTTTAGATCTATTCATGGATAAAAACATTCAGTATTGATAGAAATATCGATATATGTGCATTGGTTGCATGGACCGAGTCGGATCCGGACTACCCGACCCACTTTTCCTTTTTTTTTTTAAAATTTCGCCCTACTTTTTAAAATTTGGGTCATAACCTTTAATTTATGTTAATGATACATTTACGTTATGTTAGACATACTTTTAGGTTATGTTAAGGATATCTTTATGCCCAAATTTCATATATTTACGTTACGTTAGACATACATTTGAGTTGTGTTATGGATACTTTTATGTTATGTTAGAGATACATTATCTATAACATAGTTGTGTTACACATTTTGTACACAACGGTATCTCTAACATAACATAAAGGTATTTCTAACATAACTTTAAGGTATCCTTAACATAACATAAAAATATGTGACCTGGAGCGAATTCTAAAGTTATGAAATCAGGATTTCAAAGGTATTGTTAACATCACCTGAAGGTGTTTTTAACATATTGTAAAGGTATATGATCTGGAGCGAATTTGGGTGGATTTGAACGCATCCACCCAGGCACCTTGGACGCTTGTGGGAACACGTATTTGGGACGCGTGGTCGGGTCAACCCGGTTGCACTGATCCCAGATCCGTGCAACCGTTGCATAAACGTATTTGGGTTAATTATATAGAAATATGAATGGATATATGGAAATATATGTACATTATTATTGATAGTTTTTCCATATTTCATCAATCTTTCTAAAATTTGTGTCATTAACACATCGATATCGAAATTGAAATTCATACCAATTTTATTTGTTAATTCACTTACATATATAAAACATTTTTATTTGTTAAGTTGTTTTTAAATGAAAATTCACTTATGCATATAAAATAAATAATTAATGTGTTATTCTGATCTAGTTAATAATAAATTAGTTTGAATTTTCCGCTGGGGAAAATTTGCTTATTTTGTTGTTGGAAAAGGAGTATTGGAGGAACTGTAATAGTTACCGTAGAGAAGATGTCGATTGCAAATATTGCATCAAAGGGTAGCACGCGCGTCAATGGTCGGTGACTGTGACGGCATATTTATTCACGGAAAATTAGAAAAGTAATTAATACAAAATAAGACAAGAAATAAAATATCAAGTGGAAATGGATAGAAGTTTAAAAAACACAAGAAATAAAATTCAAGTGGAAATAAATACAGGTAAATAACAACATAAAAAAATTATTATAGCCAAGTTTAAAACTTAACGAAGTGATCGATAGAAACATGCGAATTCTATCAAATATATATGTGGTTCATGTTATGCACGTGTCGTGCACGAATGATGTGTTTATGTGCGTCAACAAATTTATATAACATTAAGGGTACGTTTACTTTGAAGGTCGGGTTTGATTGGATTGATAAAAAGTTCAGACTTTTACTATTCATGAAAGACAAAAAAGTGTTAATTTGGGTGTTTAATATACAGATTTTGTAGTGGGTTTGATTAAATTGTGTGTTTGGTATGAAGGATTGTTGGTTTGGTAAAGTTGATTTGTTTATAAATTTTTGTTTGATATATTGGTTATAATGGATTAATAGTGTGAAATGACACTTTTACCCCTCATGAATATTAATTGTTATTGCTCATATTAAAAGAAATTTTTTATTCAATTTAAAAATGAAATTGGGTAAAAAATCAAACTTCCCCCAATTTCTTAACCCTCACAGTTGCTTTCTTCCCCAACTCTCACTTCAAACTTCCTCTTCGATTGCATCCATGGGTTAGACCACAGTGTATCCTTCCAACAGATGACCACCATCCTTGTTGCTATGGTGTAATATTGCTTCAATCAAACCCTTTTTTCAGTGGTGATAGTCCATTAATATTCCTTAAAGAAAGTATATGGTTTAATATATGTGAATCATACATTGAGATAGACCAAACTTACTAACCCAAGTTAAATAAAGTAGAAAAGGTCTTAGAATTTAAATAATTGTTGCTTCACAGATTAGTTACAGAGCCGAAATGTTGATTACAAGGTCATAAATATTCACAAAGTGGTTGAGGGTAATTAGTTTCTAGACATTAGTTGTTGAAAGCAAAACTAGTGATTTCACATGAATCACCATCCAAAATAACACCCCTTCACCATATGAACCCTTTCAAAATGTGACACCCGTCAGATCTAGTAATTGAGAGTGAACAACTTCGAGTGTGGGATTGGCGGCGATCTTCGGACAGTAGGGAAATGAGCTTCGCATGGATCAACTACCACCAGATCGAATGGCTCGTCCTTCACGACGATTGGACAATTCGATGATGACCCAGCCGCTTCGAATATAACATCGTCTGGCTGATGCAAGACGACGATCCGAGTGCACTCTTTGTATAGCAGTGCTCTCTTAGAATCCTTCTCTTCAAATCTGCAAACAAGAATGAGTTATGTGCTTCATATTCTCACAAATATTGTATATCATTACTGTCTAATAACCATCAGTGCTATGATTTATCCAATTTGTGTAAACTGAGTAGTTGAGCTAAATGGCACAAAATAATTCATGTGGTCTCAATTCTTTCTAGCTGAGGCCCTCAATAATTCATGTGACAAAAATAATTTTACTAATTCAAGAGTTGATGCAGACTCAAAATGAAGAAAAATAGGATCAGTGGACCACCACACAGGCTAGACAAACCCCATTGTTAGCAGGATCACGAGTCACCACTCTTACTATTAAACCAAAAGCAAGGCCCTGAAACTAACAAGACCAACACTGACTAATGAGCGAATCATAAGAAATTGAAAAGACTCTCAACACTACCACTTTTAAATTACATAAAACTACACTCCAATCTTGCTTAGTTGTATAATAGCTTCCATAAAAATCCTAAAGGGTAATGAGAAGAGTACATTAAAGAAATTCCAATTCTTTCCAACATAGACATACATTTAACTAAATGGCTCAGTTAATGCTAATCATAACGAGCAACAAAATATTTCAACAATCGAACACAGTGTTATATCCAATCATTGACTCATAGTTGTTTTGGTCATTTTACCAAAAAATGTGGTATTTTGGGCATTTGTTATAAGACATGTGGTAGTTTTGTCTTTTTTTTTTATATTGTGTGGTATTTTGAGCATTTATTTATTATAAGAAATGTGTTAATTTGGGATATTAACTCTATATTTTAATATGAAATCTTTTAGGAAGAGGATAATACGTGTTCAATTAATTATTATTTTATATGTATGAAGATATATGTTGAGAAAACTCACTACATACACACATATATATATATATATATATTCGACCATTTTTACATCATAAAGGTAAATATGCATCTTAACAAAATTATGGTTTTTATCTATATATATAAAATAAGAGTTTTAATAAAAATAATAATAATTAATTATCCCTCCCAAATGGAAAGAAATAGTTACAGAATTAAGAAAACGTTAAAAAATAAGAAGATTTCTACTTTTTAAGGATTGTGGGTGATTTAGGGTGATTGAGCTATGGTCTAAGGGTAGATTTATAGGTTATTTTGTCTTTTTGTCTATTTCATATAAATTATAATCTTGAGATTAAATAGTCTTTTTTCATTTTAAATTTTGTTGTAATCCATGATATATCAAATTTATCATTTTTTATTTAGAATTTAATTTAATTTTTACTTATGTATCCATAGTTTTCATAAAAAGTGTGGTCGAAGTGATTGAGTGTCTACCTAATGTAAATTAAACAAAAAAATCATTATTTCAAATTAAATATTTATTTATTGAGAATTTATATTTATTGTATGATTGATCAAGTTTATCATTTTTATTTATAATTTTTTTATTATCATTTTTATTTTGTATTTATTTGATGTGACCATGGAGACTTTCAGGGATGCGAGTTTTTTTTTAACAAATTATATTTTCAAATTAAATAACCTTTTCATCTAAATTTGTTTTTTATGCACGATACATCAAATTTATCATTTTATAAATTTAATTTGTTATTTACATTTATTGTAGAAAAAATAAAATATAATACTTAACAAAATTATAATTACAAAAACGATCGACTAAATTAATTATATATTATAATATTTTAAAAAATTAAAATAAAAGTTTTAAACTTTTTGAGAAATTGATTACAATGAAAAACATTTTGGTATAATCGTTTGGTCTATCTGTCGAATATTAATACATGTAGGTTGAATATTGAGTTATCTATTTTATTTAAAATATATATCAAGATATTTTAGGTATCTGATTGGCACATTTTTTTCTTTAACTTGAAATAATTAAGTTGTTACATTGGTTAGACAAAAAAATTTAAAGAAATTTATAGTTGTGAACACAAGAAAATATTTACTTCAACTTTACTAATAAATTAAATCACATATTAAGTATAAATTAAAAAAATATAATAATATACTAATAATTCATGTATATATCTCTATCAATCGCGACATGCATAACTTATCTTTAGGAGTTATTTTTAAATATCAATTATCGTTTAACATCCATGAAATATAAATATTTCTCAGTACTAAATTTAATTTATTTTAATTTTAATTTACAATATTAATAGGTGTAAAAAATCGATGTTTATCTAACAACCTCATATTTCAAATATATATTTTATAATCAGTTGTTTAACGTGTGTATATATACATATTATTGTTTCCATTTCAAAATTATAATACTATTTAAAGTGAGACTAATTGAAAGATAAAATATCTAAATTTTTATTAATTTATATACATATTTAGATAAGGATAATATTATCAAATTATATTATTAGAAATTTAAAACTAATAAATTATATATTACAAACCGTGCATTGCATGGATATACTATTAGTTTCTACTAGTTTTGTGCCCGTGCGATGCACGGGATTAAGTTCTTAAAGAAATATAATTCTATTTTTTCTATATTTAAAATATTTGAAATTTGAAAAATTATGCCTAATTAAATTTTATAGATTGAAAGTAAGTGACTTATATAATTTAAATATTTAATCAATGGAGAATGATTAACTTTAGATATTGTGGATAAAATGAAATACTATAGTATTTAAATTTATTTTATAAGCAATTGAGAACAAAATATTATATCATTAAAAGTATACTCTTTTAGGATATCAAGTACATTATTCTCATTTCCTAATTTTGTTAAACTTTGTTTTTGGAAAACAACCATATACAATTAGTAAAACAAAAATGAAAACATACTATTTATTTATATAATTTTTATTAATAGAAATATAAGATTTGTGAAGAAACTTATTGGACATGATATAATTTCTATTCATTTTTTTAGCCATTTTTTCTTGTAATTGTATGTTTTTCTTACTATTTTTATTTGGTTTAACTCAGAAATATTAGATAAACCTTCATATCAAATCAATATTTAGAATTCATGTCAATCATAAATTCAATGTATTTTTTTAAAGCATCTTTAGCACAAAGATAAAAAAAAGTTTACACTCTAATAATTATACTTGTAACTATGATGTTTAATAAAAATTTCTAAAATTATAAAGTGTAATTACATAAATTTAAAAATGCATTACATACACAACATCATCACACATGTGATCTCTATATTCATAACTCAAAATTTCAATCTATTACCATTACTAACTCTTGAATAAAATTATGTGGTTTCATTATTATTTTTTAATAGATCAACAATATTATGCATGTTACTCTATAATATTTTATTGAAATTTTTGTTGTAGTAGTAATAACTCTAGAAGAATATCCATAAGATAGTCTCACAAGAATAGAATATGGTCACACAAGAGTAGGACTGGAAATGAGTATAATTTTGAATCAAAGTCAACAGTTCAATTTAACTGTTGACTTGGTTCGAAACCAAACTGAGTTTCACATTGTTCGACTACAGTTAGAGGTGTTGTGGTTCGATTCTAATTGATGGTTGTCGTATTTTTCAAACGAAGCGCTCGGATCATTCGAGATTTACAATTGAGATTTAAACAAAAAATGAGAGTTGCCTTGGCGGTTTCGAACTGATGGTCCTCTCTCTCTTTTTATGAGTTGTTAATTTGTATTGTGAATTACTTAAGTTGTAATTTGTTTCTTTTATTATGTAATTTGTAATATTATCCTTCTTTATTTAAGTTTTAATTTAATTTTAATTTCTTTGTTAAATATAAGTTGTAATTTATAAGCTTGTAAATTACTTTGTTAGATGTAAGTTGTGTTTTTGTAAGTTCATAACGTTTTTTCTATTCAATCTGAAAGAATGATTCACAATAATTTGATTTCATTAGTCATTCAAACAATTAGGAAGAAGAATCTAAAAAATAAATAAATAACCGTGTGACAGTAAATCCTGAATCGAGATCATATGTTCAATGGTTCAACTTCGATTTTCCTACTTGCAAAATCAAAATCTGACATTTTGAAACCGAGTCAAACTGTGCACACATCTAAGTAATCAATAAGTAGTTATGCGACAACAAATTATCATAAAAAATATTTATAAAAACCGACAATATGTTGTCACAAAATTAAAACAACTTATTTGTGACAACATTGTTGTCACTAAAAATTATTTATGAGAAGACTTTTATGATAATAATTTAGCGATAATATGTGTCGCAAATTGTACATGCGACAATTATTAAGGCTATTACGACAATGATTTATTGTCGCAAATATTCATTTTTCTTGAAGTTATATTATACAAATAACACAAGACAAACAAGAAAAAACAATAAAACTATGAACAAACATATGTGAACACCCAAAAAGAAGAAACAACTCGTGAGCACATGTGTGAGTGACGATATGTTAATAATACTCCATATATACCAAACAACATCGACATAAATAGTGACTTATTGCTATAATGGAGAAAGAGTATTATTACCAGTGATGGACCCAGGATTTGTATTCAGGGGGGCCCGTATCAAACTTAATAGAAAAATACCAAAACTTATATGAGACGAATTCATAGACTCTTAATTGTTAAACTGAGAAAAATCTTTATACCTACAAATAAAATTTATTTTATAAATTTATATGTGAATTGTGAAGTGTAAGTTGTGAGTTGATCCATCTCAAATAATTAAATCTATGAAATGGTCTCACATGAGACTCATCCTAATAACAATAAATTACAATAAAAAATTTAATAACTTAATTACATCTCAATTTAACAACATCATGTAAGAAAATAAAAGGTTAATTGCAAAGAAAAAAATCAAAATTTTTACTCAATTTGTAATTTTAAACAACTTTTTGAAATACAACATAAATTTTCATATTTTTGGCAATTTTAACTGGCAAACAAAATTTGATTATGTTCATTTTGAAAATAACTATCACAATTTCAAAAAACAATGACTTAATGTACAAAGTGATAGTTGTTTTGAAATGATGGAAGTTATTGTCAAGAATAAAAATAGCTGAAATCTATTTGTAGGTTAAAATTATCAAAAATATGAAAGTTCATGTTTTATTTTATAATATTCAAAAAGTTGGTTAAACTTTCAAATTGAATAGAGTTTGTGATTCTTTTTGCAATTAACCCAAAAATAAATCACTTAAAACATGAATTGCAACATGTCCCTTTTATTTTATGTATTTTAAAATCGATTATAATAGTATCTTCATTGATAACAATAAATCAACAATAATAAAAAAATATAGAGTAAAGAAATAAGATAACACAATATTTACCTAAAATTAGATGGATAAGATAGTGAGAAAGATAGAAAGAGAGATAATTTCTACCTTGATTGACATAAAGAATAAGAATAATAAATTTGCACCTATAAAAGATACCGTTTGTTTATGTCTTAGTACATGTTTTCTATTTTTTTAAAATTAAAATTTTGAAAATTACATAAATACCCTTAGTTTTTTTCCAAAATTCCAGGGGGGGCCAGTGCCCCCTTGGCCCTAGAGTGGGTCCGCCCCTGATTATTACCCTTTGATTGGACGTTTCATCGATGTAAATTGATCGATAGTATATAATTCAAAATATAGAGATGGATTTTAGAAAATTTGGATTTGCGTTTGGAATGGTAGGACTCATTTATCTCATAAAATTATATTTATGCTATAATCTTGACGGGAATATTTTTAGATGGACTTGGGACCAGACCGACATGGATTTAATGGACCTAAACTCTTATGTAAATAGGGTTAATGTTAGAAAGAGATCGTAATTTTTACGACTAACTTATAACATAGAAACAAATAGTTGAAACGTGGAATTTCTTCTCTAAATTATCGACTCTTCAAGAAATTACATCATCTCACGATTTAACTTTTTTTTTAACTCTTAATCTTCCATCCGATTCTCTTACTAATCTGTGATGAGTACTCTACTACTCTTCATACTCACATCAAAGTTCTTTGTCAAATGAAGTAGCAAAACTTGCGTGGATCTAGAAGCATTCAACACTAAGCCAAATGAAGTATGATCTCTTTTAAGAAATAGTTTACTTCTCTTTTAAAATGGCCGCAAAACTTATAATTCACGATGTATCATTCCAAAATCCTAGCTAACAAAAATTGACAAGTTCCTAAACCCACACCATTAATTTATAATTGACCAATTTGAAAGAAAAACTAAATTATATTAAAAATGAAATTAAACGTGCTTTCATATTATATTGTTATAAAGCACATATAATTAACAAACAATTTCACAGGAGTTAAATGATTTAAAAATCAACTTAATTTCATAAAATCAGTGAATTCATAATTCACGATCTATATATAAATGTTTCTAAATGATTAATTTATATACACTCATTTTAGTTGGAAACTTGTTTTCTTGTAACCAATATTGCCTGCAACAACATTAAGGTAGTTTTCTTAACTAAGATGACATGAAAGGCAAAGCTGAAAGTAGCTAAAGGGGAATGATTTAGGAATAGCCACACAATGATTATAACCATCTTTTTTCAGTTAAATATCTCTAAATTACTTTTGTTTTTTTAATCTTGAGAGAGAATTAAAAACCTCATATTCAAGTTTTTTCATCATCATCATCTTTTTTGCAATACAAGGTTAAAATAAAAACTTTGTAGGCAATTTCTTTTCGTTCCATTACAAAGTTTGAGTACTTTTGAAGTTTTGTCATTAAACATGGAACTTATGATTCACACTCAGAAAGTGAATCAAATTAATTCCATAAAAAGTATCATAATTAAATTCTTGAATTTTAATTGAGAAATATTAATAGGAATAAATCAAGAATAAAATTGTGTAAAAGTCTAAAACGATACTTAATTTGAAATAAAATTTAAACTTGAAAACTATATTTATTTTGAAACCGAAGCCATAATGAATATTTTTTTCCTTTACTTTTTTTTTTGATTTCATTAACTTTTTATATATTTGGATTTGGAAAGTAAGATATCAATAATTGAACAACAGGTCGGGTCAAGGACCAAGACTTTATAGCTCCATGTGGTATGTATCTACACAATGCCCATTTCTTTTTTGGGTCTTTTTCTTCTTTTATGTGGTTTTTTGCTGGTTTTTGTCTTTTTCTCTTCAAGTTGCGCAAATTCTGTAGTGCACGAATTTAGATTGGTGTAATTTGGTGATCTGATTCGAATCCATGTTCATTTGAGTTTTTTTTCATTTTACGCTTCAAACTGTTACATTTATATTATATGGGTGTGACTTTTATATAATACAAGTATGTCTTTATATGCAAATATGGTGACTTTTATGTTCAGTAACTTTAAAAAAAATGAAGATTTTCAGAAAATTTTGAGTGCATTTTTTTTATGAACATATATATATATATATATATATATATAATAACAAAATGTGATAACTATTTCCATCCAATAGTCAAACTTTCAATCTTCTATATTTAAGTTTTATAAATTAATAAATAAAATTGATTAAAAAAAGTTAATTTAAGTATGTTGAAAAAATCAAGTTTGGAAATATGTTTTCAATTCATTGTTTAGATTTTATTTTTTCTAATCATTTCAAATCTAACTTAAAAAAATTCATTATTTTTGGAAGACTAATTATTTTAGGAGACTGATATCAAAAATTAATCAATGACAATAATAAAAATACAAAAACTTGCGTGAGACGGACTATCCGTGAGACGGGCTATCATGAGACGGATCATATTTACCCACTAACCAAACTCATTACAAAAAGATGAAGAGAAATATAGTATATATCAAAATACGTATATAATGAAAATAATTTTATTAAGAAGAGTCGTAGAGTTTTTTGTTTTACATCCGCATTATTGAAATGAATTTTAAATTGGTATTTCTAATAGTATAATATATTACATTATATTAGTGCAATATTTAGAATAGAGAGATAAGATACATATATATATATATATATATGTATATGTATATATATAGACACACATTATATTATAACAATGAGTAACTCTCTTGTGAATTAGATCCATGTAGTCGAGTTGAATTTAGGGCGCCAGAACCGTTTTTGCTTTTTTTTTTCGCACTTGCTTTTTAAAATTTGGTCACGACCTTTAAATTATATTAGACATACTTTTATATTATGTTAGAGATACCTTTAAGTTATGTTAGATATACATTTATGCCCAAATTTTATACATTTACCTTCAAAAATGACCCTAACTTCGGCACATTTTGTACACATACATTTACGTTATGTTAGAGATACGTTTATGTTATGTTAGACATATCTTGTACAATATATAAAGGTATAGCTAAACAGCTAATATAGTTAAAATGCATGTTTAAATATAACTAAAAATATGTCTAATACTGCTAAAAGGTATGAAGGTATAGTTGAAAACCCTAACTTCGGCACATTTTGTACAAATACATTTACGTTATGATTAGATACATTTATTTTATGTTAGACATACCTTATACAATATATAAAATGTATAACTAACATTGCTGAAAGGTATGTTTAAATATAACTAAAGGTATGTCTAACATTGTTAAATGTATGAAGGTATAGTTGAAAATTCTAAATGTATGAAATCAGGATACAAAGATATGTCTAACATAACGTAAATGTATCTCTAACATAAAGTAAATGTGTGTCACCTGAAGCGAATTTAGGTGGATTTGAGTGTATCCACCCAAACGAGTGGGAGTGCGTGAGGGTGCGTGGAATGCACGTGGGAGCGCGTCTTTTGAACGTGTGGGCGAGTCGACCCGTGTGCATGGATTCTACCATGCACCCGACTCACAAAAGTACTTGTGTATAACAATAACAATTCAAAAGTGAGAATGAGATTATTTTCTCAACAATTTTCAATCCAAAAGTAGAATAGATTATTAATTGTTTATTATTATTTTCATTATTTTATAGGTTATTATGATTACCATTTATGATTTAAGATTGGAAAGAGAATTAAAATATTTTTATTATATTAAATTCTTAAATTTTAGTTAATGAATATTAGTAGGGATAATACGATAATAAAATCGTTTAAAAGTTTAAAACGACACTTAATATGAAACATTATTTAAACTTCAGATTTTAAAGACGGAGAGAGTAATATATATTGTATATACATGCTAATTATTATAAATGCTTTATTTTTATAATCAAATATTTTACTTAAATGTATAGTATTCTACTTTTAAAACGAATTGATATCATCTTACTCTATATTTGATGATTCATTAATTAAAGAAATAAAATATCAAATCATTGTATTGATTTTTTGAGACGTGTACCTCGAAAAATTCATCAATTTAAGAAAATAATAAAATCATTCTAAATAATCAATTGATAAATTCCATATGGAAATGCAATGATTTTTTTCTCTATTATATATAATATATTCAAATTTCATATAATTAATATTTTTAAAAGCATTGTCAATTTTGTAACAAAATTGTAAAATGAAAGGAAAGATTAAATATTTTAATGAAATAGTATTTAGAATGAATTTTAATATTGTTATCATGAGACTGTCTCGTAAGTTTAGTTATATTAACGTTTAATATATAATTTATATACATGCTAATTATAATAAATGTTTTCTTATTTGTATAATCAAACATTTTACGTAAATGAATAGTAATTTACTTTTAAAATGAATTGATATCATAATATTCTATGTTTGATGATTGATTAATTGGAGAAGTAAAATACCAAATTATTATATTGATTTTTTTATATGTGTACCTCTAAAACTTCATCAATTTTAAGAAAGTAATAAAATTATTCAACACAATTAATGCATAAATTCCAAATGGAAATGCAATAACTTTTTTTCTCTATTATAAATTATTAATGTTTTCAAAAGCATTCCCAACTTTGTCACAAAATTGTAAAATGAAAATATAGATTGAATATTGTAATGAAATAGTATATGAAATGAATTTTAATATTATTATCATAATGCCATCTCATATAATTTTTTTGACTTAACCCAATTTTTAGTTTGGCTATATTAACGTTTTCACTAATAATTATAATTCAATAATCACTAAAATTAAGTGCACACCAACTTTAAAGATGATACATTATAAAATTACAATATTTGAAATTTTTGCATGGGTACTAATTGGTATCAAAAAAAAAAAAAAAATCTCAAATTAACTACTTACATACATCAAACCTGAAATATTTAAACAAGTAACAATTAAATTGAAATTACTCTCAAGATAAATTTATTATTTATTGTGTTCAACATTTATGTTCTAAAACATTAAAATATTAAAACTTATGTGTCTGTGCATCACACGGGAGCAATACTAGTTAGTTAGTAATACACAATATCATTTCTTGAATACCACAAATTAATTCCTATGGGATGGATTATATTATAGAATGTTAAATGAATAAAGGAGAAGATTTATAGTTTAATTATCAAACTAGGTGGAGTGATCAAGGAAGATTGACCACTAATGATTCACCTTCTACCCTATTTCCCTAATGACAAAGGACAGGTTGAAGACTATATTTCATTGATTATAAGTAAATTAGATTCATTGAAAAGAAATGAGACATTTACTCATCTGTCTCTTTCTTGAAACAACAATTTTGATTATCAAAAATTGGTAAGTGGGATTTATGGATAGTTGGGGTTCTAAAGGCCTTGTGTGCATCTTTGGAGTATTTTGACACAGGACATCCCACCCAATTGAGTTGGTCTGGTGGAGGGAGTTCATCATTCCCTGGTCAAAAGAGAGCAATCTAGCATTGTAATTTCTTGGACAGAGACACCAGTAGAAAACATACATAATTCAACATACAAATTATCAATGGAATGATTTACAAATTGTTTTCAGAATCAAATCACAGCACATTCTCAAATTGATACTCCAAAAATACAAGTTAGTTAGTACAAAGAGAAGCATTTTGAAGAGAAAAGGTTAGTTAGACAGATCCCTTACATATTTCCATCAGAGACATCTTTGATCCGATATGCTTACTCACAGGCTAACAGATTCCGCGGGGCTATTGTGCAATAATGGTTAGAAGAGGTTGACGCGAGCCAAACATCAATCATCGGAGCTGTAATCAGTTGATTCTTGCAATAGGGGCAGAGCAGCACAGCATAACGAGTCCTTGTCTTTGAGAAGAAGACAACTCCCATCCGAAATCCATTTCAGATCAAGTACAGAGAAATGAGGAAACGGGACATTGATGCAATAAGCACCAGAAGGTGTCCACATGTATAAGTTAGTGCTTCCTGTGCATAAAACTAGACGAGGGCATGTGGGATCCCAAACTGCAGCTCGAACTGGATCTTTTTGTATCAAGATGGATGCAAGCTCTAGACGTTGTACGTCCCACACCCAGAGGACCGTCGGCATGCTGTCATTGCGGGTGCATATGTATTGGCTGTCGCTGCTCCATGCCATGAGACCTGCAATTATATATTGGAGCATATACACTTACTCAACGAAGACGAAAGAATGAACACAAAAATCACAAGCCTACACTTGGAATCAGTTAAAGATTTCAAGTGAATGATAACATGTATTAGAAGAACAAACAAAAATAAGTAGACATCTATGCATTAAACTCTGCCTCACCGATCCCTTG
The DNA here is from genome assembly GCA_005771605.1 of Scutellaria baicalensis. Taxonomy (NCBI): domain Eukaryota; kingdom Viridiplantae; phylum Streptophyta; class Magnoliopsida; order Lamiales; family Lamiaceae; genus Scutellaria; species Scutellaria baicalensis. Next base: position 70,990,906 of record CM016721.1, on the reverse strand, counting down.
CTTGGGGTTTGGTTTATCTGCTGGAGGCTTCTGTGAAGGGAGACTGATTGGCACTTCCATAACATCATATCTGACTGGAACTAATGCCTCGCTGGCATTATCTGCAGGGGAAGTCATTAAGGAGAAAACCATTAGACAATTCTGAGATCAATTTCAGAAAATCAGAGCAAGCACAGGGATGCTCAAAGTGCCACAAGCTTGGAATTTTATTCATGTCAGGTAGAATGGACTTACTGTATAATGTTTGAGTTTCTGCAGTGGTTACGACAAAGTGAATTTATTAAATTATGATTCAATCAAATTATACATGAAAAGGTCCTTAAGAAATTATTTTATCAGTTAACTTGTGCACCTCCAAGTTTACTAGTTCATGGCATGAGTGATTATAAGAATTTTAATTTCAATACCAATCAATTAATGCAGAAAAGTGCATCCAAATCAAGCAGGGAAATATATATATATATATATATATATCAATTGGAAGTCAGAAATCTTGTTTTTTTGAAAAGGTCGGAAACAGAAGAAACAAAATGAATACACTACATATAACATATGCAAGTTTAAAACACAAATGATACTACTACAAATTCAAACACTATTCAACATGTTTTTACACAATTAAAATCCTCATGAAGATGGATTTGTATCAAATCGAATATAGGTAGAAAAAAATTTCAGAGTCTAAGGAAAGAGATGAGATACAAATGATCAACTTTTTTTGAGAGCTCACCAGCATTTCTCTGTGCAAATTCATCACTCAGTGATAACTCTGACATGTCAAATTGCAATGGCTCATCTACTTCCTAAATGGATGGAAAAAAAGGTTGAGAACAAGTTTAAAAACATGTGAGAAATCAGCTAAAATAATTTTTAATTTTACCTTAAAAACAGCAGCAGTACAAGGACCACGGACAACAGATAGATGTGTAAATTCTGCAAATACTTTCCATGTCAAGTGATTTAAGACCCGTATCATTTGGTCATAGCTTCCCACAGCTAAGAATTGGCTACAGGGCGACCAAGAAATGCTTTTTACTCCTAATCCACTTTCATATGCTTGATACTTAGATAAACAGCGGCCATCTGGAGAATATATCAGAACCTAGACAAAAAAAATAATTTATGTTGGTCACTAAAATTCAAGCATGTCTGTAGAGGAGCAAGCTCTTCACCAGCAATATATATGTGTGCTAACTAATTGAATATATCAGTAATGTTGCACACCAACTCACAAGTGGTGTTGAACGGATAAGATTATAGAATCAATTCATAACAAAGTAAGAGGAAAAAATCAAATGAGTGGCAACACCATTAGTACCTTATATTCAAGAACAGAATCCCATATAACTATAGCACTATCATCGGGGGACCATTGAATATCAGACAGATCCAGTGTGTCGACAGCAAAAACGCCCATAATGTCCCATGTCTGACAAGAAAGCAGATTAACATAGTCCTTGCAATCGCGTCTGGTGCATATTGCTGCAAACTTGCCATCTTTGGTAAATGATACTCCCTTGGAACCATGCTTTGGCCATTGCAGATGTACGCATGCGGTGTTCAACAATGACCAAACTGTTAGACGCAGCTGAAACTCTGAAGTTGTTAATATGTGGCGACTATCAGGGCTCCACCTCGCATAGGAAATACCAGCAGGACCCTCATCTATTTTGCATGTCCATTCTGGCTGAGCTAACGACCATGCTTGTAGCATTGGCCTCTTATATAGAACACAAAGTATGTACTCAGAATCAAGGGCCCATTCAATGTGAGTTATTTTGTCCAAGCATGAGAACAATTGTACCACCTGCAAGGCAACTTAGACATAATCACCATAAATCAACTCAAACCCGAATAACCAAGATATACCTCAATCTCAATCGAGATAGCCATTCTATTTGGTATCCACACAAGCATACTCAAGATCAAGCAAAACCAAAATACAGTATAATCTGCTGTAATGCATTACATTGAAAGAAGACATTGATTCGCTCTTTACTGCAACTAATGCCTAAGTTATTAGAGGCATTTGTTTATAGCTATGTGGTCAAATGGTTTGCTGTGAAGCATTCAGTGTCAAGCAACGATCACAGAAAGTCCATTACAGATTCTCAGAGAAAACCTTCTAAACAGACTAAATGAAACCTTCTAAACTGAAAACCTTTTTGATCCAATATTCAAGTTTTGAAGATAACACGAAATTTATTGAACTACTATACTTGTTCGGATCTAGACTCTCACTATAACTATTTGATCCTATATCCTGCCTAGATTATGCAGTGCCCAAAATCTAAAAAGTTTCAAAGGTTTGTAAATGGTAATAGTCACAATGTAGCAATGCCATTCTTTTTCATTCAAAACTTAGCTTTCATTCGCATAGCAAACTTCAAGTATTCAAGCAAATTGTTTGAATTTAAATCTCACACAAACAACAATGGCATAAAACCCAAATCAGATAGCCAAATCTCCACCATTTCTTCAGATTACAAAATCAAACCCACAAAATTCTATGAAAAAGTAGGCACCTTGAGCGTGAGAACATCTCGAATAACGAGGCGATAATCGGCAGCGACGGCTAGAAACCTTGCATTAGGCGAAAATGCACAAGGGCCCGTATGCTTGAATGTCTCAGTGAACTCCATTTTTGACCACCCACAACAAAAAAAAGCTCAGTGAGAAGAGAAGGTATTCAGCATTTGTGCGTATGGTAGCAAAAAGCAGATGGATCTACAAATGGGATTGTGAGATCTGTGGAGCGCGGAAGTGAACTTTGAAAAAAGTTGAAGATTTTGAAATTTGAGTAAGTAAAGAGGCAACGCATTGCAGGAGGATCGAGGATAGAATGTTGGTTGCCTACTTCAGATTTCTGAAAACCATTTCTTTAGAACTGAAAAATACAATAATATATATATATATATATATATTTATTATATAATATATGGGTAAAATCCCCGGGACCCCATGTTAACGAAATGTTGCGTCCGACCTTCCTGTATTACCGAAATTGCATGGCGTTCTCCTGTGATTTAAGAAAGTCGACGTGAAATACTCAAAATCATTAGACTTTACAGGAGTGTTGTCGAGGCGCAAAGCGAAATAGATTGATTTTTTACTTTTTTTTTTGTTATAAATTGACTTTTTGACCCTAATTTTGTTTATAAATTACTTTTGTCAAAATTGTAGGAAAGCGTCTACACTTAACCAAATTTTCATAAACTTACCCCATTTCCACAGTCCTACTCCAGTCGTCGTTCCTCCACCTCTTCGCCGTCGATTCTGCCACTACCGGTAATGTCCCGTCACCGACGACATCATTATAACCAACATCACGCACATACTACACCAAAACGCAAGCCAAGCATTGCCCTTCACACCATAGCACCACCACACACGGCAGCACACACAACCCATACACCAACATAGCGCTGCTACGACACGGCGTACACACATGACACTATCCTCACGGTGACGCACGCACACCCACACACACCTGCTTAGCACAACCCACGCACACACAACACCTCCCAACAACAATGGGACACAACTCAGGAGAGAGGAAGGAGAAAGATCGAAGGAAGAAGGGAAGGTCTATAATATTATTTGATTTTTTCACACTAATTATTTCAAAATTTAATTTTTTTGTCAAAGTATCGGGTAATACAATTTTAAAAATTATAATAAATATAAAGTAGTAATAGTTAATACAACATAATCAAATAAAATCGCAAACAACATAATTAATCTAAAAATACTGATTAATAAAAATAAGGGAACAACGTGGAAAATAAAATCGCAAACAACATAATTAATCTAAAAATACTGATTAATAAAAATAAGGGAACAACGTGGACAATTCATTATTGTTGAGAGCTATTGGATGGTGCCCAAATAAGTTCAACTAAGTCGACATGATTTCGAGTGTCTATTTTAAGCTTAGAGCATCTCCAACAGTGATGGCAAATTTGCTACCAACAATAAAATCATTACTTTTTTATCGGAAATCCTTTTGAAAATATTACTTTTATATAAACTAGGTTTGAACCCGTGTGTTGCACGGGATTTATTTAATACATATCTCATTTTTATTTTATAATTATTGTTTATTGTATATAATAGTAAATTTTTACATAAGTGTGATATTTTTTTTATTCTTAAAATCATATTTCTTAGGGTTCATTTGAATATGTGGATTTGAGGAGAGATTTGAAATCCTTGATAGCAAATCCACATATAGTGTTGGGTTGGATGTGAATTTAAAATCCATAGTTTTCATTTTGAGATAATTTTAATTAGAGTCATTTTGGTGGATTTCAAATCCACTCAAACTTGAAAGGATTTGAAATCCACTCATTTCAAATTCTTGATTTGAAACCACTCTATCCAAGCGAAGCCTTATTGTTTTCTTTAATAGGTTTTTTATTTATTCTTTAACACAAAATTGTTAATATATAGTTCTTAATAGGTGTTTTAATTATTGCATTAGGTATTTTCATATATTTCTGTAAAAAGTAAATAACATATCTCATATTTATCGCTCGAAACATCTGTTTTGTTCAATGTTTGTCCTAAGTGCACTCATTATTAGCTTTAAGTATTGGTTTATTTTGTAATTGTGTTCTTTTTGTGATCTTTTTATTAGCCTTAACAAATTGTTACATATTGTAATATTTTAATACAATTTCTCGATTATTTAAGGGGGTGGTTGGACTGAATGTGCACGTTTAGATTTTAAATTACCAATATCCGAGTCATGTTATTTGTTTGCAGAATCTTATAACTATTCTTTTTTTTTTTTTTTGTCTACTTCATCAACTTTAATTTTTACAATTTGAACTGAAAATATTAGTTTTTTCTTTAAAGATAAAATAACAGTACATCATCTACTATAATTTCCTATATGATGACATATTAATTGTAATCCTAGTTTTTAAAATCTCTAAACAAACACAAAATTATCGAACTTTATCATTTTTATAACTCACTTTCATACTTGCCAAATTTACATATGTTTTAACCTAAACATATCAAAAAAAAAAAAAAATTAAGCACCCATTTTTTGCTAATGTCATTAATAATATTGTTTTAGAGTTTAAACACAATTTCAAAGTACATTATTTTTATTTAACACATGACATTACCGAACTAATGTTTGCAAATTGTTGCTTACTTTTTTTTTTTTTTCAAATTTGAAATGTTGTACAAAAACAATAATTCAAGTTTGAAACCAAAGATTTCATGTAAAAAAGATAATACAACATTAGCAAACACTTGTAACTTACATATTTATTTTTTTCCAAGCAATTTTTTTTTTATAATACCCTTTAAATTTTCTAAACAAATACAAAATTATCAAATTGCATGTCTTTTCATTATCTAATGTCAAATATGTTTCAATCTCACATATCTTAAGGTTTTTTAACACCTATTTTTGGTAATGTCATTAGCAATATGTTTCATAGTTTAAATTACAATTTTAAAGTACATTATTTTATTTCATGCCTGATATTACCGAATTCTAATATTTATATGTTATTTTTTTCTTGAATCATGTAAATAATTTTTTCTCTAAAGGTTTTTTTTTTGAGTTCGAACTGCTTGAATGTTCTTTTGTAAAATATTATTAGCACCTTCAAATATCTTTTATTTATTTTTTTAATTCCATAAAAAGCAGTAGCAGAATTATTCTTCAAATTTTGTTTTATTTTTTTGAAATTGAAATGTTAGACAAAAACAATTATTCAAGTTTGACACTAAAGATTTTCATGTAAAACAAAAAAGAAAAAAACAATACAACATTAACAAACATTTGTAACTTACATATTTAATTTTTCCAAGCACTTTATTATTGTAGGGTAGTGGTGTGTGTATTTAATTGATATTAATATTTTGATATTTTATAAATAAAATAATTTTTAAGGAAGGAAGTGTCACTTGTCAAACACTTGAAGGTGCCACTTGACAACATTGTAAAGTTCCACTTGTCAAACATTTGAGGGTGCAAACTACACTTTTATATATACTAGGTTTGAACCCGTGCAACATTTAATACTTATCTCACTTTTTATTTTATAATTAATGTTTATTGTTATATGATAGTAAATATTTACATAAGTGTGATATTTTTTCTTTATTCTTAAAATAATATTTCTTAGGGCACATTTGAATATGTGGATTTATGAGGGATTTGAAATCCTTGGTAGCAAATTCACTGATAGTGTTGGGTTGGATATGAATTTAAAATCCATAATTTTCATTTTGAGCTAATTTTAGAGTCATTTTAGTGGATTTCAAATCCACTCAAACTTGAAAGGATTTGAAATTCACTCATTTCAAATTCTGTATTTGAAATCACTCTATCCAAACGGAACCTTATTGTTTTCTTTAATATTTTTTTTCATTTATTCTTTAACACAAAATTGTTAATATATAGTTCTTAATAGGTGTTTTAATTATTGCATTAGGTATTTTCATATATTTCTGTAAAAAGTATATAATATATCTCATTTTTATCGCTCGAAAACATCTGCTTTGTTCAATGTTTGTCCTAAGTGCACTCATTATTAGTTTTATGTATTGATTTATTTTGTAATTGTGTTCTTTTTGTGATCTTTTTATTAGCCATAACAAATTGTTACATATTGTAATATTTTAATACAATTTCTCGATTGTTTAAGGGGGTGGTTGGACTGAATGTGCACGTTTGGATTTTAGATTACCAATATTCGAATCATGTTATTTGTTTGCAGAATCTTATAACTATTTTTTTTTTTTTGTCTACTTCATCCACTTTTTTTTACAATTTGAACTGAAAATATTAGCTCTTTTTTTAAAGATAAAATAACAGTACATCATCTATTTTTCTTATATATAATTCACTATATGATGACATATTAATTGTAATCCTACTTTTTAAAATCTCTAAACAAACACAAAATTATCAAATTTCATCCTTTTTATAACTCACTTTCATACTTGCCATATTTCGATTGTTAATACAAAAAAATTAAGCACCTATTTTTTGCTAATGTCATTAATAATATTGTTTCAGAGTTTAAACACAATTTCAAAGTACATTATTTTATTTAATGCATAACATTACTGAACTAATGTTTGCACATTGTTGCTTACTTTTTTTTTTTTTTGCCAATTTGAAATATTGGACAAAAATAATAATTCAAGTTTGAAACCAAAGATTTCATGTAAAAAAGATAATACAACATTAACAAGCACTTGTAACTTACATATTTATTTTTTTCCAAGCAATTATTTTTTTATAATACCCTTTAAAATTTCTAAACAAACACAATGTTTCAATATCACATATCTTAAGGTTTTTTTAACACTTATTTTTGGTAATGTCATTAGCAATATGTTTCATAGTTTAAATTACAATTTTAAAGTACATTATTTTAATTCATGTCTGACATTACCGAATTCTAATATTTATATGTTATTTTTTTCTTGAATCCTCTAAATATTTTTTTTCTCTAAAGGTTTTTATTTTTTTTAGTTTGAACTACTTGAATGTTCTTTTGTAAAATATTATTAGTACCTTCAAATATCTTTATTTATTTATTTTAATTCCTTAAAAAGTAGTAGCAAAATTACTCTTCAAATTTTGTTTTATTTTTTTGAAATTGAAATGTTGGACAAAACAACTATTCAAGTTTGACACCAAAGATTTCATGTAAAAAAAAAAAAAACAGTACAATATTAACAAGCATTTGTAACTTACATATTTAATTTGTCCAAGCACTTTATTATTGTAGGGTAGTGGGGTGTGTATTTAATTGATATTAATATTTTGATATTTTATAAATAAAATAATTTTTAAGGAAGGACACTCGACAACATTGTAAAGTGTCACTTGTCAAACACTTGAAGATGACACTTGACAATATTGTAAAGTGTCATTTGTCAAACACTTGAGGGTGCAAACCACACTTTTATATATATAATTTTACGTTTAACTGCAAATCATGTTTATTAATTTTTTTTTCGATTTTAATAAATTTATATGGACATGTATCACACAGGTACCAATTGAGATTTAAATATTATCAAGAACATTATTTTTTCATTAAAATTAACATTTATCACATTAACTCAATATTTAAATTTTATGAAGTGCACATAAGTAATAAGTTTTTCAAAATCTCAAGAAACTTTTTTTATATCAAACATTTTCATATTAAAATATATAAATAGTAACATTTATATGTCTGTGCATCGCACGGTACTTATGCTAGTTTTGATATTAATGATACAATGTAGTGATGATATATTATCTTTATATAAAAGATATAATACTTTAAATATTTATATAACTTAAAAAGTTTGGATATCTTAATTTTGGATTTTCCATTTATGATATTTTAAATATTTATATCTGATATTTGGAGCACACATAACTATAACTTGTAAATATGTATATAAGTAAAAATAAAATATGTATTAATTATCAATATCTGCATAATTAGCATTTTAAAAATTTAAAATTAAGATTTTAAGATAATTAAAAATAGAAATATTAATTAGAGTTTAGATTCTTCAATATTATAGGATTTGAAATACACTACATATATATGTGTACGCACACACGTGCACACACACACAGACATATATATATATATATATATACACACATATCTGAGCGTAACTCTTTTATTATTGTTGTTTGGTTTATTTAGTTTTCGAACAAACTAAGTAGATAATTAGTTATATTATTAACTTTAACAAACAAACATCAACGAACTTATTAATTATATTATTCAACTTATTAACAAAAATAAATTATATATTTATAAGTTAGAAATATAACATAATATCTAAAATTTATAACTTAAAAATAAAACATAATAATTAGATATTTTAAGTTTTTGTATTTATTATCAGTAAGAATTTTAGTGTTACAATTATATATTTTACATTCTTATATTAACATATCACGAGCCTTGTAGTGATTTTGCGCATGAGATAAATTATATATTTCTTAAAAAATATAACATATTATCTAAAATTTATAGTTCAATCATAAATAATTAAATATTTTTTATTTTTATATTTATCATCAGTAAGAATTTTAGTGTTATAATTATACATTTTACATTCTTATATTAACATATCAATTTATTAACAAAAATAAATTATATATTTCTTAACAAATATAACATATTATCTAAAATTTATAACTTAAACATAAAATGTATCTATAATTAGATATTTTACATTTTTGTATTTATCATCAATAAGAGTTTTAGTGTTACAAACAATTATACATTTTACATTCTTATATTAATATATCACGAGTCTTGTAATGAATTCACGCATGAGATAAATTATATATTTCTTATATTAATTAACTTATTAACGAAAGTAAATTACTCCCTCCGTCCCGGCCGAAGTTGCCTACGTTGACCGGGCACGGAGCTTAAGAAAATGCAGTTGACTCTTACTTTTTGCTTTTTATACTTTATACTTTTTGCTTTTTGCTTACTTTTTGCTTAAGGAGATAATTTTTTTTAGTCATTTATAGTAAACACGTTCATCCGGTTCGAAAACCGCCGAACCGGCGGTCAACGGTTCGGTGAACCGTTGACCCGATTCCGGTTCCGAACCGTAACCGGAAACCGGATATATCCGGTTAGGTTATGATTCGTGATTTTTTGAACCGTGAAATCGGTGATTCGAACCGTCGGTTTTTACTTTTTTTTTAAATGTAATCTGCCATGTGAACGGCTCTCGTTGAATCTGATATAGCCGTTGGAGATCGATGGCTATGGAGAAGTAGCCGTTGGAAACCGGCCCGAATCAAACGTGTTCAAACCGGCGGTTTCCAAAAATTTGAAATCGACGGCTTAGATCTACGGGCCGTTGGAGATCCAATAGATTTATTGAAGTGGTGGTCACGAAGGACCATCATGTATCCTATTTTAACCATTATTGCTAAGGAACTTTTTGCAAGTCCCGCCTCGACGGTCTCGGTTGAACATGCATTTAGTGTTGCGGGCCACACATTGGCTCTGAGACGTGCAAACTTGGTTATTGAGAATGTGCAAAATCTTATGCTCCTTAAAGATTGGTGCAAAGCCAAAAGACGTTCACAACATCTACATAACGAAGCAACATTGGAAGATGGTGGTCCCGATTTGTTTGGCTATGACTCGAACACATCATCCTCCGGCGGAGGCACACTAACCAACTTCGAAGATTATAATTATTGGACCGGCGGGTAAGTTGAGGTAAGAGAACTACGTGAACTTTGATTCCTTAATTTTATAATTTAAGGATACATATACAATTTCATTATAAATTTGGAAATGAATTTCAATTCCAAAATTATAATGAAACTCAAGCTCTTTCAATTTTTTTCCCCCTTCCCAATCTTTTATTTACAAATTTGTATATAGAATTGAAAACTTGTAATAGATAGAATTTTTTTATGTAAATTTGTAATAGGTAGAATCTTATAAATCAAATAAACTTTTTTATGTAAACTCAAGTTGTAATTTTCCAATTTTTTTATCAAAAGTTTGTTCACTTAATTATTATTTGTTAGATTTCATATTTTGTATTCTAAAATATCAATTTAGTCGAAAACAAGTATTAAAAATTAAAATTGGTGATTAAAAAAAAAATAGAAAAACCGGTCGAAACCGGCGGTTCCGGTTAAACCGCCTGTTTCAGAACCGGAACCGGCAATTTCCCTCCCCGGTTCGGTCATTTCGAAAACCAGAACCGGCGGTTCCGAACAAGAACTAGAACCGGGTAACTGGATGAACATGATTAATTTATAGGCTGATAAGTTGGATTGAGACAAATAAAAATGACAAGTAGGCAAGTTCGGGTGGGAAAATTTATTACTTAAACATAAAACATATCTATAACCAGATATTTAACATTTTGGTATTTATCATCACTAAGAATTTTAGTGTTACAAACAATTATATATTTTACATTCTTATATTAACATATCAACTTATTAACGAAAATAAATTATACATTTCTTAAAAAATAGCATATTATCTAAAATGTATAACTTAAACATAAAACATATTTATAATTAGATATTTTACATTTTTGTATTTATCATAAGTAAGAACTTTGGTGTTGCAGACAATTATTCATTTTACATTCTTATATTAACATATCACGAGTCTTGTAATGAATTCACGCATGAGATAAATTATATATTTCTTTATTATTCAACTTATTAACGAAAATACAATATATATTTCTTAAAAATATAACCAATTATCTAAAATTTATAACTTAAACATAAAACATATCTATAATTAGATATTTTACATTTTTGTATTTAATTTTAGTGTCACAAACAATTATACATTTTACATTCATATATTAACATATCAACTTATTAACGAAAATAAATTATATATTTCTTAAAAACCATAACATATTATCTAAAGTTTATAACTTAAATATAAAACATATCTATAATTAGATATTTTCAATTTTTGTATTTATCATCAGTAAGAATTTTAGTGTTACAAACAATTTTGCATTTTATATTCTTATATTAACATATCACGAGTCTTGCTCCTGCAACTATAAGTAATGTCAAGTATGTAAAAGCATAAGTGCACAAATGGAAATCCTCAAATTTATGAGTAATGCCTAAGGACATATTAGTATTATATAAAACATAACTACATATTACATATATCTATTTATATATAATAATAAGGAAGTTGACAAAATTTACTAATTTGCTACTCTCCCTCCTAAAAATGTCACATCAATTTGATGATGTGTAAAATAAATATATTTTATTCTTTTAAGAATTCATTTTTGTTTCTAAATTAATTTGATCATTTTAAATTACATAACTTTCTTTATAAACTATCAAATGTTATAATAAAAAATAAAATAAAAACACCTATACTTTTTAATTAATGGTACATTATAGTAAAGTAGATAAAATAATATCTTTTTTATATATGTATAACATATGCAATAAAATAATTATAGTATGTACTTAGTAAGCTATAATGCAATAAATATTTTTTACAAAGTAAATAAATATAAGTGTTTGATATCTTTTAATATTACAATATACATAAAAAACTAGTACTCGCACCCGTGCGATGCGCGTTTTGTGATATAATGTTGTTAAATATTAATTATTTCATAATATAGTGTAAGTAATTTTAGTATATAAAAGACAATATACTATTTAATAATTAAGAAAGTATAAATTTGCTTAAGATAATTCAATTCACAACAATATATTGATATTATACACATTCAATTCACTAATCTATGATTAATATTAAAAACAAAAGTATCAATATCATGATCTTCAAATCAAAACTGGAAATTCTACCTGTAAAGTTTATAAGTTTTTTAAAAACTTCTTTATACCCAACAATTATAGTCGAAACAATTTTTTATCATCTGTGTTACAAACTAATATCTTCAGTCACTTAAATTAAATATACTAAAAAAACTAAAAAAATTATGAATTAAAAATCAAATTCAATTATTTAAATTAAATACATGTGTGTGTGTGAGTATGTATATATAGAAACATTGCACAATAAAATTAGAAATTTTACGTAGGAACTTGATGCAAACACTGTCAATTATGTATTTTCAACATTTTATTTTAAAATAAATTGAATTATAATTTTTTATTAATATCGTTTAACATCGAAGATGACAGATAGTTATTCCTTTATAAGTATCACGTAAATTAATTGATATAGCAAGACATTGATCATTACAATTTAAACTTAACACAGAATCAAAATGTAGTAGTAGTCTACGATCATGATGATGACAATATAATTACAAACTAAATATATAATTTAAATAATCAGGTGAACCATATAAATTCAAAATGTGCACTCTCGTATAAAAATATACGAAGTCCTAAGTGTAAAGTAAAAAACTAAAATTTTATTTGATTATGAGATATTTATAATTTAAAAAATATTTAAGATGACATATAATTCAGACTAAATACATATTATATATACATATATGTATATACACACATCTTTAATAGTGTTATATTTATTTATTAATTTATATTATTATGATATAAATTATCCCAAATTAATATTTATTATTGAAATTATTGTTTGGATATCTATTGTTGATTTTTAATAAATTCTTCAATAAAAATTAATTTAATTAAGATCGATAAAATTAGAATAAATTAATACAATATTTATATTATTAGATCAAATGGATTAAATAGTAAAAAATGCAAAATAAAAAATTTGTTGATGGGACACTTACAAATATTAATTTAAATAATACTTAGAATGACATATAATTTCACACTAAATACATCATATATATATACATATATGTATGTATACACATCTTTAATAATGTTGCATTTATTTATAAATTATATTTATATTAAATATGATACAATTATCCCCAAACAAATTAATATTTATTATTGAAATTATTGTTTGAACATTATCTATTATTGGTGTATAAGAAAATTTTCAATAAAAAATAACTTAATTAGTATTAATAAAATAAGAATAAACCAATACAATATAGTGGAAATACTCCAATTTAATCCCTTCACTATACTATTGGTAAAAAATGACCCAAACTAAATTGATATTCATATTTTAACCCAACAACTATATTATTTACCCAAAATAACCATTGATTTGACTGATTCAAACTTTGACAATGATTGATAATGATTGTGCATGAAATCAGTGTATATATCATAATATTAAAAAACCCTAAAAATAGGGTTATTCGAACAATAATCTTATTGTTCGAACAACCTTATTTTTTAGGGTTATTCGAAAATTACCCTTATTTGAAAATTACATATAATTTTTGAATAACTCTAAAAAACAGGGTTATTTTGATTATATGTAATTTTCGAATAAGAGTATTTTCGTGTAACCCTACAAGAACATTTTCGTGTAACCCTCAACATTTCCGTGTAACCCTACAATCTACATTTTTGTGTACAATTGAACCTATAATTTGTATTGTTAGAATAACCCCTAAAATTAGGGGAATATAGGTTATTCTAACAATACACCTATTGTTAAAGTAACCCCTATTTTTTAGGGTTATTCGAAAATTATATGTAATTTTCGAATAAGAATAATTTCGTGTAACCCTACAAGAACATTTTCGTGTAACCCTCAACATTTTTGTGTACAATTGAACCCTTAACTTTTGGTATTTTTATGTCACATGTAGATAAGACTACATGCAACCCTAATTTTGACCTTAAACAACATACTCTTCGTGTACAAATTCAAACCAACTTATATAAATTATGGTTTGGAAGAGAGAGGAAATTGATTTTCAAGCCAAGTCTTTGAAATGAGAGATACAATAAAATCATGTCTATTTGTTGCTACATTTTAGTTAAAAAGTTGGACAAGATTCCTGCCAAGATTCGCTGCAATTTCTACCAATTTACTGTTATGTTGACTTCAACTTTACTTTATGTCAATCAATGACTATTTTTGACACTAATTAAAGTGTTTGAGTTATAAGTGGAATTTCAACTTAATAGTGACTATTTTATTTCATATTATAGTGATTGAGCTATTTGGGCCACTCACCCTACAATATATATATATATATATATATATTATAAATTGAATGAATTAAATAATAAAAAATACAAAATAAAAATATTGTTGATGTGACACTTATTTGTTGAGAAAATAGTATTTTTGTAAATATCTCAAACTTTTCCTCTATTATTGTAGTATAGGAATATATACATAAATTTATCTATTTATTTTTTCTTTTGAGTTTCTATACAATAAATATAAAATTAAATATATTAAATATTAATATTTATGCATTTGTTTATTAATAAATTTAAAATAAAAATTATTAATAATTTCTTAAAATAAAAATATTTAATAAATAAAATATTTATTATAGCTATTTGTAGAAAAATATTCTACTCTTATATATATATAGATATGTAAAATATAATTATTTAAATTCATATCTTTTTAATAATCAAATAAATAAGGTATATATTCATTTCTTTACCTTAAAAAAAAATTATTTAGTCATGCGTCGTTGTAAAATAATGCCCGAGAATTGCCAAAACAATAATAATGCTGCGTAACTAAAACTGGGTATCCCCAAATTCAATCTACCTCTCTCATCTCTCATTCGCCGCCGCCGTCTCCCTCTTTCTCAGCCGCCGCCCGCCCCCGCCCCTGCGCCGCTCCGCTCACCACTGTCGTAGCCCGTCGCAGCCGTCCCCTCTCTCTCAGCAGTCGCCCTCCGCCGCCCGCCCCGCCCCTGCCCCCCCCTCACCATCGCTGCCGCCGTTCCGCTCACCACTGTCGCAGCCCGTCGCAGCAGTCCCCTCTCTCTCAGCAGTCTCCGGTAAGTGGACTTATGTATTCTCTTAGAAATATTGTCGATTGGTGCTTTTGGTCTCAGCTAGTAAAGGAGAAGGAAACAGAGATTTCCTGAAATCCTGAGACCCTCCATTGGTGCAAGAAAGTATGCTATGAATAGAATTTGGTGTGTTTGTGTGTGTGGCCATGTAGCTCAGAGTGGTGATGATTGTTGTTGGGGGTCTCTGAGAATGATGGTAGAAGGGATCCAAGAAGATGAGTGTATATATATCCGCGCTTCTGACTGTTTACATTCTATGAAGCAGAAATGAGATTTTGATATTTATTTTATATTATTTGGTGTGCCTTTTTTCTGGGATTTTGATATTTATTTTATCTTCAACAATCCTCTTCTTTTTTCTGTTTTGTATGTGTCTGTGTGTATATATATCAAGAAGATGAGATGAATAGTTGGTGAATTTTTGCTAATAATATCATGCTCTTTCAATTTATTTATAATGAAACATCTTTTTTACCCACTTTAAAGGAGTATTTTAGTATGAAATTGATTGAAAAAATATTTTCCCATGTTAAATGTTAAATTAAAAAAAAAAAAAAACAGACAGAGATGGGGTTCTTGGATCTTGTATATTAGTGTTATTGAGCTTTCGAGGTCGAATTTGAGCCCGAACTCGAGCTCGAGCTCGAACAATCAAGCTTGAATTCGAGCTCATTTCGAACTTTTATCGAATGTTTGTCTAGCCGAACTCAAGCTTGAACTATCGAGCTTGTATTCGAACTCATTTTGAGCTTTTATCAAGCCGAACTCGAACTGGGTTCGTTTATCCTGTTATCGAACCTTATCCGAGCCTAACTCGAATGAATACTGAGCTCAATATTTTTCAGCCGAGCCGAGCTCGAGCTCCATTTCTAAGGCTCGAACCGACTCGAGCCGAACTCGAGCCCAAATATTATCAAACGAGCCGAACTCGAGCCCAGTGATGTTCGGCTTGATTCGGCTAGTTTACATCCCTAGTGACAGTGCGGTTAAAATTTGAGTTGAGTAAGGTTAGTAGACATTAATTATTAATTAGATTATTTATTTAAAAAAGAAAAGCTCTAAAATCGAAAAAACCTCATAATCACAGCTGCCATTAGAGTATCCTTGCACTATCGTATCAGAAGCAGAGCTTCTTCAACCAAAGAACAACTTTTCTTTCGATTGTGGTTCATCATCTATCATCTAAGTCTATGTAAGATATTCCATATAATTTGTTTTGCATTTTGATTTGCCACTGAGTTGGGTTTTTCTTGGGGACAAATAATCTCTTTAATTTTGGGCTTTTATTCACGTTTTCGATTTTTACGTAGGATAAAATGATGCCAAGATGGAGCAGAGTGTTCAGCCATATAAACAGGGTTAGGAATTTGCAGACGAATACTGAATTTGTGAGGAGAGGTTTATCGTCTTTTCCGATTCGTAATCATGCAACGGTTGCTAATGCCTTGGAGCCAAATGACGACTCCGAAACTAATAAACCCCAGGTATGGGAATTGTCTGAATTGGTTAGTTAGATTAGTGCTGTTCAGAAATGCTGTCTTCAATCTATATCTTGATTTGTTCTTCTTTTCTCGGATTTTGGGAACACGCTATTGTTATTTGGACATAGCACTCAGTTTAAATTTATGAGATTGGTGACTTTGGGGCAGCTAGGTTTAACAAATTTATGGTTGGGAAGAATCTTGTGTCTCAGTTGGATTAAGGGCAATGGGGAAATGATCATGCCATAGTGTGAAATGGATTTTGTGGTTTGACAGATAAAAGAATGATAGTGGCTAAATTAGATTCAGGGCAATGGGAAGATTATCATGATGTAGTGTGAAAAGAGATTTTGAAACACCGGTATTTAATATATACTGAAGTTGCAATATCTAGTCAAACAGTTAATTCATTAATGGAAAAGATGATTGTATCTGAGCGATTCCTCTGTATATCCAAGTTCAGAGACTGAGATTGAATTTGTCCTGAAAAGAATTGCGACATGAAATACAATTTTGACATTGAAGGATATAGTTCAATATCTTCAGTTTTCTGTGCAGAAATGCCTAATCGCGCTATCCACTGTATTAAAGATGTGATAAAAAAAGAATATCTATGTTATGGCAGCACAAATGAGATTGCATCTGTTGTAATATAGATTGTGATGAAAGTAACGAAAATCAGGTTACAGATTGATTCACGAGCTAATTGCCTAATACATGTTGACAAATTAGAAACTTCATGATTTTCTTTTTCTATTTTTTTTTGGTCAGATTAACAAACAAACATGTATCTGTAGGTGAATCTTAACAAGATGTTTTGGTCCAAGCCACAATCATTGGCTTTGGCAACTAATTCGCCATATAGAATTGATGATCCACATTATGTGGGGATTAAACGATTTATCTTGAAGTTGATGCTATACTACAGCAAACAAAGTCAGCATATCCGTTGGGCCAATGCTATTTACAGTCGTGTAAGATATCAAGTTGATAGACCTGCTATATATGATGGTCAGTTTTTTCTCTCTTTATGGGTTTTCAGTAGACATGGCAAATGAGAGTCTTGCTAGATTCTGTTTTCCTATATGCTATATCTCATTTGGCATTGTTAAATTTCATTGACAAATAGACTGGTGGATGAACAAAGCTGGAGTGGATGTCTAGCATCCACATTTTCTATTCAGAGTGATGTCTTGCATCTGTGATTTGACTACTATCACTTCATATACGAATGAATGATTGAAAGTTTGATTTTGTTTGTCTGAATAGCTGTCTAATTGTTGACTTGCCTAACTATTGCATTTCCTTAATTTGACATGCAGTGTTTAGTGTGGAGGAGACATTTAAAACAAACTATTCGTTACTTGTACTCCATATGTGGCTTTGTCTCCGCCGTTTGAAGGAAGAGGGAAAGGAAGGTGTTGAGATAGGGCAGTACCTATATGAGAGATACAACCATGATCTGGAATTGAGGGTATCCAAAGCTGGGGTGAGTTATCCACACGTTGTTATGCCTGTACCCCATTTTTGATTTTTGTGTAATTCATCTTTCCAGTTCTGAAGGTTCCAGATATGGTCATTAAATAAGTTACACTTGGGTCTTTGATGTAAACCTGTTCATTGTGCTAATCTTTTTTATAGTTACTGTTAAACAATTAATTCACTGATCAGTAAATGAGAGTTTAAATGATTAATGTTAAAGCCTGCATATATGTTGGGAATATCACTGTTTGTTACTATACTTATCTGGTACTGTTTTTTTTGAAGCAACTCTTCTCTTTTCATTCTCCCTTCAAAATGCAGGTAAATTTGTTGTTATCTAAATGGATGAAAGAGTTGGAGAAGATATTTTATGGGAATATCGTGGCTTATGATGCTGCCATTGGAAAACAAGATGAGATGCAAAATGTCATTTGGAGGTTTGTCATTTTTAGAATATGCCTATTGTTTGACATCGTTTTTTTTTACCTGCTCGTATATGGCTGTCATTGGAGCTTCTAGAACTGGACATAGAAATACAAGCTAGCTCTTGGTAGTCAAGCCATCAATGTCATGCTAATATAGAAATAATAATGCAACTAATAAAATAACTGTGTGCCCCATGAATGTATTATATCACCCATTAGTCATTAGTAATTTTGCAGCTTATGTATGCAAAATTGTGAAGAACACGCTTAAGCTTATCATAAGAAAGCTTTGAGTTAGTCATGTTGATATGTCTGATACTGTTGTTTGTGTGTACTGCAGGAATGTGTTCTCGGATGATGGTACATCAAAACCAAGTGAAGGTGCCTTACCTTCTGTCCAGGCAAGTTTGCATATCATATCTTGCTGCATAGATTGCTTAATACATTGTTTGCTTACATGTATTTTAAGTGAGTTGCACTGTACAATCATCATCTAACTATCTGTTAATCGAACTATTGCACCTCTTGGAATGCCAACTATTGTTTGACCAAGATCTTGTGAAATTCTTGTTTCCAAATCCTGGAACTATGCTTCAGTTTGGTTCCTTGCAAAATATCGGAAATGAAAAAATAGACAGAAAGTGTAACTTCCTTTTGATTTGAAATTAAAACTAATCAATTACCTTACTTGGATCTCAAAATAATGAATGAAGGTCTTTTGATTCTGAAATTGTGTTTTGGCAGTGAAATAAACTTAGTAATTAGGTCCAAACTAGGTTTCTTCTCTTGTGGTGTCCATGTGGTGATAGCCACATGAAAAAGATTAACTAGGAGGATTGAGATAATGCATCGCCTGCCTGACATTCTGTGCTAAAATGGCCTCCCCCATAACACACAACACTTTGAATTTCATAGTGGTCAAATTCTATTGACTAATACTCATATTGATTCATTTCTCAAAGAATGTCTCTGGTTATCAAGTGATTAAGCAACGAGAAGCATTTCACTTATGATGGTAAGTTGACATTAAGAAACAATTTTTATTCATTCGTGAGTTGAATGCAACTACTGGCTCAACATGAGATAACCACTTATAAACTTTGTGTGTTTTGCGTTTCCCTTCTCATGGAAAACCTTTTCACTCTAATTAGACTCATATTATCAATTTGTGCATTAACTTTAAGACTGAAGTAAGAAGGATGCATATGCATCACATTATGCACCCATTCGCTGGTCTTCTTGGCATGATCTTATTTGTCATTCGGTGGTCTTCTTGGCACCCATTATGCATGATCTTATTCCCCCAACAAATCATAAGCTTCTTCATGTCTTTTCATAATGGTATCCTTTGCTGTAGTTGCATCAACCATCTATCCATTAGATGCCATTGTAGAATGTTTCTTCCTATAACGATGATGTTAATACTTCTTAAACATGTTCTTGAACCTTTCCAGCACCTCATACAAGGTCTCCTTATCAAACTGCATAGAAGTAGATTTATTATTACCCCTTTTTGGGGCTTTAGAAGAGAATTTGACTAGAAAGGATCGAACCATACCCTCAGAAGAAGTCATAGAACTAACAGAGTGAATTATATTGTCACTTTGTCTAAGGGAAAGCCTCAACCTTACATCGCCATTCTGCCATGTTACGTTTGAAGGTATCATAAATCTTAACGAAAGTGCAGATTGCACGTGCTCTGATTATCATTCTTTAGGCTTAGGCATGTTTGGTTTCACTTGGATAACTGGCTTGCTTGATGCGGTGCCATTAACCATTAGCTTGGTTAGTATTACAAACAATACCTGTTGCATCGTGCTTGTTGGTAGCCATTCTTTTTCTTGCTATCATTGGCAAATTTTGGACTGCATTTCCCATCTTCAGACCATACAACAAAAGTTCTAACTAGCCAAACAAGTCACACAAACCTACACTTCCTGAACGAATAATATAATCCATGAAACTGGAATAAAGTGACAAAGCTAATCAAACTAAGGGGTCAATTACAGCTAGTTGTAAGGATTTTTTCTAGCAGGTTTGAGTTATTCGGTTTTTGGTGCTTTGGGAAATCAACTCACTAGTAAAAAATATCGGTTTTATGTTATCTAAGGTGTTGGGTTGTCAGGTTAAATGATTTGGACTTGAATTAACCTATCTCTCGAATGTCCATTAGTCTCAAAAGGAACTCCAACATTCATTTCCAACCTAATCTTTAATTAAGACTACAAAGTAACACAACACGACCATCTAATCAAACACTTTACAAACCAGTGGTTGATTGGTTGGCGTGTGGAAACAACTTAGTGACCACCAGAAGAAGGTGGCGGTGGGTGTGTCGAAGAAATCTTGATCCAATATAGGTGGCTTTTATTTTGTGGTGGAGGTAATGACAATTTTGTCACTCAAAAGTCAAGAAGAGAAGAATCCAAATCTAATTAGAGTGGCTGGGTTTGTATGTGACTGTGTATCAATTATTGAACAAAACAGATTGAATAGAAAGAAGAGTGAAAAACAATCAGTTTGGGGCGGATAGACGTTGGCTGAATCTAACAGCACGGTGGGGTGAAGCTATAGGCAGCAAAGTAGAAGAAACATGGATCTAGATATGGTATAGGTGGAAATCGGGAGTGAGTGTAAATATTTGTGAAGATGGAACTTTGGGTCAAATTTCAATCACAACATGAACGACTTTTTGTGACAATGTGGTCACGAACTATGAATTTTTTTCAATTACAACATTGACCTCATTTTCTGGCACCTAATTGCAACACTACTTTCATCATTGGATGCATCTATATTAGGCCATCCCATATCCGCCATAATTTTTTTAATTCGTCCCTACAACCATCGTGAATTGAGAGTGGAAGTCAAGTTTGTCACACCTTCCACCCTTGATTATGATGGTAGCGGGTGTGGATGATAAAAATGATGGTAGATTTGAGATTTACTCGTTGAGACATATCCGAAGATGTCTGCAGCATTGCAATTAGATGCTAAAACATGAAATCGATGTTCATAGTTTGTTACCAACAATATTGCAAAAAAAAAAAAAAAAACAAAACAAAAAATCGTCTTGCTATCGAAATTTGGCCAAAACTTCAGTATTATATATGTAATTAACCCTAATAAAACAAATGAGATAAGTATTCTGAAAAAGAAAGTGCTATTCAGATTTTAGGTAGACATTGAAGTTCTTTTTTCTATATGCAAATCCAAACAGTTAAATCGTTTAATAGTTCGGGTGAAACCATTCACCAATCCAATCTTCATTTAACTGAACCTGGACCCGAATAGATAGTTGGTATTTGGGCATTTTTTCCGGGTAATACAAATAATGAACACCCCAAGCTCTATGAATTGAACTTCAATATTGTAAAAATAGACTTTCTCTTTATGATGCAAAGACATGATATTAAGCAATAATAAACTAGCAAGTATTGCATTTAATTATACATGTGTAAGGACCAACAGAGCATGCATAATTGAAAGAGTAACTATTCTAAGTAGAGTGTTTTTACCTTTCACCACGTGTGAAGGCCATTATGGAAGTATGCAGCTGTTATTTGAATTGTTGTATCTGAAAGTGAACTAGATTACACACTAAGTAATGGTGCAAATCTGGAGAGGATGGCTTACCTGTCAATCTATTTCATTACAAATTTCCTCTGATTATTGTGGAATAGTACTCAAATCTTGTAACAATAGGACTTTCTACATGATATCTGTATTTGTTATTCTGCCTCAACATTCTTTTTCTCCAATGGTAACTGGTTTGTAAAACTTTGTATGAATTAGTGTTTAATTAGGTGTAGCGTGTGTGTGTATAATGATGTTTTGTGTGAGAGAATGATGGAAGAATGTTGGTTTGTATGTGGAATATTCTGATGAATGATGGATTATGTCAAGGTTTTATTGTTCTATGGGTGAGTAGGGGACTAAGGAAAATGGGAGATTAGATTAACAAAATGTGAATTTGGCCTTTGGCTTCTTTAATATGAGAAATCTAAACTAGTAAAAAAGCTCAAGACTTGGTGCTGTGTTGCGCAACTTTCTGTGCCGTCTTGTCCTGTACGTTTCACCATTTATCGTTTTCTCCAACTATCCTTTTCAACTGACAAACAATGAAGTATACTGATACACAATTTTATAGAAAAATATATGAAATTTTGCTTGTATATGTACCATTATTGTATCAAATGAGCCTATCTAAAATGTACCTGACCACCAAACTGATTTAGTAAAACTATCAAACTGAAGGGGTGATATTGGTTGTGTACTCGATCTGTATATTCACACCAAAATCTCAGCTTGCTAGGTTTGATGTTATGAAACTTCCAGATTGTTGTTGTGATGTTGTGATATCCGAATAAATATGACTCCCTGAAAAAGAGCCCTCCCCCCCCCCCCCCCCCCCCAAAAAAAAAAAATGTCCTGCTCCAAAAGTTAGAGCTTAGTTTTAAATTAAAAAGTTTCTATAATACCCTTATGACATGATTGGTATGATGGAATTGGAATGAGGTAGGAATGGAATCATTATCCTGACCTCCATTCTTTTTCTTATTTCTTTGATTGGCATAATTTATAAGTGGAATCGCCTAAGATGTGAGATTAGTCTTTCTTCCTAACTTTGTACCTACAAGGGAATTAATTTTTTTTTTAAATTAATATTGATAATTATCATTATTTATATTATTTTTTTGACAAGTTTACTTCTAAAGTTAAATTGTCATATTAAATTGTGTAAATAACATTGAGTTATGCATATAAAAATATAAATTGATAATATAAACTTATTATAAAATGAAAATATAAAAATAGCACAAAATGATAAAAAAATTCAATGCATAAATCTAAATAAATAATTGATGAATATAAAATCCTTACAACATAAAGATAATATGAATATAATATTACTAATACAAATAGTTTTAGTTGTGATATAAGATTTATCTTGATACTTTTCTTTTTTTGTAATTATATACAAATAAGATAAATGAATATTATAATAAATAATTCTTTATTTACTAATATAAATGAAGTGTAACTAAAGTAATGTCATATAAAATAATTAAATGAAATTTATGATAAATATGATTTAATTTAATTATTCCAAGAATATGTAACCAATAAAAAAATAGTAAACTGCTAATAAAAAAATAAAATATACAAAATTTACAAATATAATATGTCTTAATATTAGTGCAATGATTAATATTCCACAAGAACGTTTTTATAACTAAACTATACTTTAAAATTGAGTTATATATTGAATAAGAGTGTTAAAATTAAATTATAGTGGAAGGTGATTTAGCCAAATAAAGGTTGATCTAGTTTATACATTTTATTTGTATTAATTATCAAATATAATCAGTTAAATAGTCATTGTTTTGTTAACTTCCTATTTCTTTTGTGATACCAATCATAGGAATAAGTGTTTTTTATACCATTCATTTTTCATGGCGATTGAATTCTTAAGTTCATTCCATTGCCATCTAATTAAATGGATGTATGATTCTACATTCTCAAAAAGTAGGGAAAAAAATTGTACTTTGGTCCAATGGGACTCTTTTGTGGGAATTGGAGTAATCATGGTAAGTTTCTGAGAATCTAATACACCCCCCCCCCCCCCCCCCCCTTCCTTTTTTCCTTTTTTCTAATTTCTGTGGATTGAACATATCCTTATTGGACATGACATCAAAGACTTGAACTCCTTTCATGCTCAAGTCCTCAGTGACAGACCATCTTTTGAGTTCCGCATATGTTGTACTGCTTTCGTTTTTATCACAGTGGTGATAGTGTGATACAAGTCAAAATCTTAGTAGCAGGATCCCATAATTCTTTGGTTATTCAATTCCTATGATACTGCTTAGTTTCTGCATTTTTCAATCTGCGCTATGCTTGAAGTACATTGCACAGAAGATTGAGGACTCATCATCATTTATTTTTTGTAGGCGATGACAAGGTATGTTCGTAGGGAAGCAACTTGTCTCTCGTTAACAGGTATGATTCTAATGTTAGAATATGTCTAAAGTACAGAAGTCCTTTTAGGCTTGGCACTTTCAGATGTTTTCCCCACATACAAATGAAAAAGATGAGGAAAGGATTAAACTGAATACGTAGAAAGCACCGTTGTTTTAGAAGAATTGACTAAGACTGAATAACTTGACATGTTTCTACACAAGTTTGCACCTTTTAGAAATAGCTGTTGAGAAAATGATAAAATTTATCCTGTTTGTTGATGAAACTGTTCAACTCTTATCTTGAAAATAGGGATATCATATCTAGCGGTCTTACATCTTGCTCTATTCTAGCATTGGGTGCTTGAATTGTTCTTTCAATGCACTTCCATATTATTACAGCCTATGCCAAATTAAATTTACTTTTATTACTAAACTCCAACTGACAGTTTGTTGTTGCCTTTGTATAGATAAAGAAGCAATATTTTCTGGCAACTTCAAGTTCACGTCGTTGGAGGAGACTGCTGCGATGAAATTATAAAGCATGGGGCGATTGCGACTATGATATAGTTGATTGTTCCGAGAAGTTCTCCATAAGTTATTATGGTCAGAGTAAATTCTTTTCTTTTGTGAAAGAGTACCAGAGGATCTCAATAATGGAAATGAATGCCAATCCATGTGAATGTAGGAAGTGCTTTCACAACGTTTACTTGTTTAGATGTTGACGAGACACGTTTAAGTTATTTCTGTAAAAGCAATTGTTTAAAATGGTTTGTCTCAGTGTTGCAAACCATTGTTATAGGATTTTGATGTGTTTAAAATAGATGAAATCAGTTTTTGATTTACAACGACGTGAGTAAGCCACTAAGCCTCCTTATTCAGTTATGTAGTCTTTCTATGGATCATATCTTGTCCTTTTGTTTGGCTTTTCAAATCTCTTTTATGTCTTTCCCTTCCTGGTTTTAGTTAAGTTATTGATTCTGTAGTTTTTACTAGTCATACTTGTCTCATCTATCTATTTATCTATTATTAGCATCATCATCGATCATCTATCTCTAATAGTGATGATAAGTAAGCATTGAGGATATTAATGCTTGAATGAGTGAAAATAATAATGAGGACATTATCTAGTTTCATGGTAATTATAGGAATCATGAGAAAGTGGGTGTTTTGGATCTTACTTTTGGTGGAATAGTTGAATCTATTTCAAGTTCATTATTTGTCATTCTTTTTGTATGATCATGCTCATTTAGGGATGTAAACGAACCAAATCATTCGCAAACTATTCGCGGCTCGGCTCGATAAATGTTCGTTCGAGATTGTTTGTTAAGCTTAATGAGCCGAACTCGAGTCCGAATTTCGAGCTCGAATACTTAACGAGCCCAACTCGAGCATGGACATATTTGGTTCGAAAGCTTGCGAACAGGTTCGTTGGGTTCGTGAAGAGTTCGTTAGCATATTCGTTTAGTGTTCGTGAGTTAGTTTATTTATATATTTTATGAGATTTTAAAATCTAAATAAATATATAATTAAAAAATCCTTAACACAAATATTACATGATTAAATTAAACATATTTTATAATCCCCTCTCTCAGCAGACACCGGTAAGTGGACTTATGTATTCTCTCAGAAATATTTTCGATTGGTGCTTTTGGTCTCAGCTAGTGAAGGAGAAGGAAACAGAGATTTCCTGAAATCCTGAGACCCTCCATTGTTGATTCTTTGTTTTTGTACACCAGTTTTGTTTCAGAAAATTCTTGATTGATAAAGCTGTTTAATTTCTCTGAGCCTCTTGAATTTCTTGATAAATTTGAAATACCTTTTTCTTAATTTCAATTCACAATGTTTATTATTGATTAATTTTCAATGATCATTAGTTGGACAGTAAATGAGGTATGTTGAAGCCAAGTCCCTGCTTTTACAGGGTCAACCACTTGGTGAATTGAATTCATATTACAGATGATCAGAATCTATGTATCTGAGGCAAAAAAATATTTTCCTATGTTAAATATTAAATTAAAAAAAAAAAGAACAGACGGAGATGGGGTTCTTGGATCTTGTATATTAGTGTTAACAAGCTTTCGAGCTCGAATTCGAGCCCTAACTCGAGCCAAACTCGAGCTCGAGCTCGAACAATCAAGCTTGAGTTCGAGCTCATTTCGAACTTTTATTGAATATTTGTCGAGCCGAACTCAAGCTTGAATTATCGAGCTTGTATTCAAACTCATGTCGAGCTTTTATCGAGCCGAACTTGAACTGGGTTCGTTTATCCTGTTATCGAACCTTATCCTAGTCGAACTCAAACGAATACCAAGCTTAATATTTTTCAGCCGAGCCGAGCTCGAGCTCCATTTCTAAGGCTCGTACCGAACTCGAGCCCGAATATTATCAAACGAGCCGAACTCGAGCCAATGATGTTCGGCTTGATTCGGCTCGTTTACATCCCTATCCTCATTCTTGTTTGATTATTTGACCAACAATTGGAGGAGGAGTTTATAGTAGATATCAAATTACATAACATGAGTAGTTGTGAAGTTTGAGGAAAATAACAAATTTTGGAGTTACTTGTTGGTGTTGAATACGATTATCGACACAAAAAGTTTAACCAACCGATTGTTTGCTTCAGGAGAATGATTAAAACATGTTCGGATTGGTGAATATGCTCTGATTATGATTTTGTAGTTTTGTCGTTGCAAGCTTTACATGAATAATGTTTTAGTGATGTTTATATTTATATAAACATTTATATAATTCGTTTTCCACTATTATATATACGAGTAAGTTTTATGTAAGACGTGTACTCACAATCCATACTTCGTAATTAAATTTTGTGAAAATAAGTTTGATTTGTGGGTAAGAATGATCCGTCTTAACGAAGTTTTTGTGTTAATAAATTTGCAAGTTGCAACCACATTTTTTAAGAATATATACTTTATCCGTAATGACTAAATGATCATGTGCTAGAATTCAAAGTGTCATTAGTTAAGGTAAGTGTGCTATACTCATAACCGTGTATTTTAATAATACATTCCCTCTATCTCAAAATAATTTTTATTTTTAACATTTAATTTGTTGTTAAATGTTTATTATTACATGAATCCAAGAAACTGCCGCTTTTTTATTTTATTTTTTATTTCTTATCAAATATTTTATTATTACAAAATGGGTATTGGATATATTTAAGTGTGGGTAGATTAATCAGAAGTGTTGTAACTTAAGTGGTATTCCACTTTTATAAAAAAAAAAATGTTGATTGCTTGATTGCACAAGTTTTCTAATATCATTGATCATTAGCAAAAACTTAAATGATCAGACATACGGATCTAGGATCCATGCATCAGGGTTGACCCGATCAACTCGCTCAAAAACGCACCCCACGCGCCTCGCTCTAGTAGACTTACTTTTGTGTTATGTTAGACCTACCTTTCTGTTATGTTAAATGTATGTGTAATACAACATAATTATACATATACAAAATGTATCAAAACTAGGGTTTTAAAAAAAAACAAATTAATGTATGAAATTTGGACAGAATGCTAAGTTTAATATAACGTAAATGTACATAACGTAAAGATAGATCTAACATAACGTAATGATAGGTGGTAAAATAAAAAACCAGACACAAAAGGAAAAAAAAAGCGAGGCAGGCCACTCGGATCCGACCGGGTGCATGGACCCCATACACTTATTTCATAGGAGAATTATGTAAGTTTTCTTAATGTATAGATAAATTGATCTTTTTAATGTATGTAAAAGATACGAAAAACGTCCATTATTTTGAACCGAAACTATCAGTTTGTTTCTTCACATACAATATTTACAAAATTTAACCATCTGTTCAAAATATATTGAAAAACGTGGTTACAGTGTGGACACATATCTCAGCAAGCCATAACTTTCAAACTAGTGCATAAAATCTGCACTGTTTATATCACCAATTCAAGAAATGAAAAAGCGCAACTTTATGGAGAGGTTTTATTAAAAAGGATCTTGAAAATCAAAAACCTTAAGTAAGACCTCTTCTTCTTCTTCTTCTTCTGCTGCAGCAGAAATGGAGGGTGGCCACTGGGACTTGTGGGTAAAAGAAGCTCTCTCTATGCTCCAATCTCTCAAAGTCTTACGTTCCCTCAGACCCATTCTTCTCTCTCCCATTTCTCATTCCTCTCCCTCCATTCCTCATCAACAATTTTATGTCTTTCAAGCTCCACAAAAATGGGACAGAGCTTCTGTTGAAGTCCACATTTCTGAATCCACATTCCGAAAATGGCTGCTCGACCTCCCCAGTTCAGGTATTCTCTCTCTCTCTCTCTCTCTCTCTCTCTCTCTCTCTCTCCCACCTACTTTTTTCTTCTAAATTAGTGACAAAGGGTTTATCTTTTCTCTTTCTGGATTCTGGGTTTTCTTTTCTGTTTAATGCATACAAATCTTTTGAGTATTTTGGGGAAAAAATAATTTCAATTTAAGAAATTAATGTTTGGAGCGACTGGTTTTTGAAGATGTAAAACTCTATGAAAATGCTGGCATATCCAAGTTCTAACTCTGCTTCTTTTCCTTCATATTCAAAATGTGTATTTATAGGGGATGATAATGATGCCATAAATGAAAACGTAAGAGCTGATGATGAAGCAGAGGCAACAGATGGAAAGCTTAGGAAGTTATTAGTCTTCTCTGGAAATGATTACTTGGCATTGAGTTCCCATCCCATGGTTTGCAATGCAGCTAGCAAGGCATGTTTAACGGGCCTTCGAATTTTGCTAATTTTGGCATAAACTGAGCATGTCATTGCCATGAATCAATGTATTTATATGAGTTTCATGAATATGCAGGCAGCTCAGGAACATGGAATGGGTCCAAGAGGTTCTGCTTTGATCTGTGGGTACACTAATTACCATAGGTTGCTTGAATCATCGTTGGCACGTTTAAAGAAGAAAGAAGTATGATTTCTACTTCTAACTTTTATATATGATTATATTAACTGGATCTTTTCAAAAATTCAATGAGTTTAGTGTACTCTTCCTGGTCTTCAGTAGAGCTGCTAGTTTTGCTTAAGCTTTTATATCGAGATGCTGAAATATCCAAGTGGTTAAAGTTTGTGGTAATAGAGTTTCTTTCATGGAGTCTTGTTCTTAATGTATGATTACATGCTATTTTGTTATGAATTTGTGCTATAATTTATCACAAATATGTCTATGTAATTAATGTATTCCATGTTTCTGGGAGGTGTGAATATCTCAGTAATAAAGTATGTCATGGATGAAAAAATCTGTTATTTCATATTTCATCTGTGTTGGACTTGGAGATAATTTTTATCTTGCAATTTAAAGCTTACCCAACCTTCATATTCTCTAATCCTAAATTCACAATCTACACAAGGTGGCACATTTGCCATTAATAAAATTGTTGAATAGTTTATCATCTCGATCCAGTAATAGCCCTATTTATTTACTTCAAATGGACAGTTAATTCTTACTTTAATTTTCTTTCTATTATTTGAATCTATTTGATCATCAGCACCTTTTGTGTGGGTCTCATATCATTGATTGTTATTTATATAAAACTGATTCATTGCTGTTCCAATGTTAAATATTAGGATTGCCTTCTTTGTCCAACAGGCTTTTCAGCCAACATGGCCTTCATGACAGCAGTTGGAAATATCGGTAGGCTCA
Source organism: Scutellaria baicalensis (assembly GCA_005771605.1). NCBI lineage: Eukaryota > Viridiplantae > Streptophyta > Magnoliopsida > Lamiales > Lamiaceae > Scutellaria > Scutellaria baicalensis. Next base: position 70,960,508 of record CM016721.1, on the reverse strand, counting down.
TTTCTGGTCATAAGCCTTCAAGAGATGATAAAGTTGCTATATTTTCTGATTCCCTAAACCATGCATCAATAATTGATGGTGTTCGTCTTGCTGAGAAACAAGGAAATGCTGTGGCATTCGTCTACAGGCACTGTGATATGCGCCATCTCGATGAACTATTGTAGGCTTCCCTTTCTTTTATTTCATGTTCCTCTTTTATACAGGGCAATATTAATGCTTCCGCTGATAATTGGATTAAACAGGTCAAACTGTCCAATGAAGAAAAGAGTTGTTGTAACTGATAGGTTAGTCGTTATTGCAGTGATTAGTTCTTTTTTATTTTGATTATGCTTTCTTAAGTCAATTTTGTAATGTTCAAATAATTTTGAGGTTCATTTACATGAATAGTATTGGACTTTGGAGGAAATAGATTTTCTAGAAAGACATTTAAGTTCCCCTACAGCTTGAGTCTTGGTGGCATTGTTTTTCTGGAAAGTGTTCACCTGTTTATGTGCTCTGCTGTTTCCTGTTTCATGCTCCTAACGCTCAATAGTAATGGTTGAAGCAAAGGAATGTTTCGATGTTTGTTCTTGTCCTATTTGGTTAATGTAAAAATAATTACTGTTGACAATCTAGTAGTTTATATAATATAGTTCGGAGCTGTTTTCTGACTTCAACTAACATGAGGTTTTAGTAAAGTTCAAGCTTTGTTTGTGGCCTAAAATATATTTAACAAGTGTGAACATTATTTACTACTTCTAAAGTGCATAGACCAGGTACGGTGTGATAAGTTAATACCTTGCTGGATCCCTTGTCAATCTCTGAGTTAACAGAATCTGCTGAATTATCTTTTCTTTTCTTTACTTTTCCAATGAAATAAAATTTGAGATGAGAATTGTCGTTGATGAGCTATTTAGACCTGGATTCATTGTAGTTTTCCCTGTCTTTTCTATCATTAAGGTGTCTATTTTATGCCAGACTAACTTCCCAAAAAGAAAGAAAAACTAAAAAATGCAAATAATGGTTTCTTTTATATGGCATTGCCTCTAACCTTTGATATTTTAACACTTCTCACTTGCTCCTTTCATTCTTTTTATTTTTTAATTACTTTGACGAATAACCTCATTAAACTGTGGATGCTTTTATTTTGTTCATCTTGCCAGCTTGTTTAGCATGGACGGAGACTTTGCACCCATGGTTGAGTTGGCAAAACTCCGGAAGAAGCATGGATTTTTGTTTGTAACTGATGATGTAAGTTTCTTATTTTTTCTTCAATTTAAGGAACTAGCACAGGATGCTTGTAAAATGAATTGCATGCTGGGTAGCTACTATGGATGCATAAAGGAAATCTACTGACTTTTATACGAAACGCATAATATCGACGAACACACTGGAGAAAAGTAGTAATTCGCAGTTCCTTATAAATGCTTTTACATCAATCAACCTGATCATTCTGTCTAATATGCGATTGGCTTTTCGCCTACATTTTTCCTTGTGGTCTTGTATATCTATGATATGCATTAGCTAAACTATCTTCACTTCCTCTAAATCTAGGCTCATGCGACATTTGTTTGTGGAGAAAACGGTGGTGGGGCAGCTGAAAAGTTCAACTGTGAAGATGATGTCGACATTTGTATAGGCACTCTGAGTAAAGCTGCAGGTTGCCATGGTGGATTCATCGCATGCAGGTAAGTAAGTTCGAGTCAGTTTAGAAGCTTGTTGAAATATTATTTTACCATGTAAGATCAATCCTGTAGCTTAGAGTTTCGCATTTGGCTTTATTTGCATTTGGATGGAAGGATTTGAGTTTAAGAAAGATTCTAACCAATACTATTTGACATGGATTTCAATTCCATCAATATCATGCAAAAAGTAGCTCAAATTAAAAGTTTAGGGATTTAAAATCCATCATAAAATGAAGTCATCAGTGGTAGCTACCCAAACAAGTTCCATATTAATTTTAAATCCATCAACCAACATGAAGCCTTAAAATATTTGTTTGCATATACCTTAGTTCATATCTGAATGAACTCAATCAAGTGGCACAAACCATGCCTTTCTTTCTTTTCAAAGCATATCAATCTGGATCCCGTTCCATGCCTTATAAAATCATATTCTGTGCACTAACAAGCGTATTAACTATTTTGCTAAATTACTGAATATTCAAAATGTTCATGCATTTCATCCATTTGGATGACAGCAAGAAATGGAAGCTGCTAATCCAATCCAGGGGGCGATCTTTTATATTTTCAACTTCTACACCAGTGCCTATTGCTGCTGCAGCCCATGGTTCGTGTTTCAAATTATTATATTACCAAATGTTTGGACTGTATACTAAGCTGTCTTGCATCTTATGAGGAAAGCCCCATCAACAGGTTGATTTTCGTATTCTCTACGTATTTTGTAGGATTAATGAATATCAATTTAATAAAGCCAGAGACCTCAAATGCTTGTGTACCTACATAACCATTATGATTATGCTATACTACAAATAATACCCGTTTTATACCTACAGATAACTGCTCTACATGATGCATTCATTTTACATCATAAGAGGTGATTCATTGCAGTTGAGAATTAGGAAATATTGAAAAAGAGCAGAATAATATATGGGGTTTTTACAAACATGCTAAACTACCTGTTTCCCTTATGGGCAATTCTATACACACCCCATCAAATACTAAACACACCCCATCTATACACACATTCTTTTTTTTTATTATTTTAAGAATGTGTGTATAGATGGGGTGTGTTTAGTATTGATGGGGTGTGTATAGAATTACCCTTCCCTTATATGGTTATACTTATACCTACTTTAATAATGCAGCTGCTGTAGTTGTGTCGAAGAAGGAAGCATGGCGTAGGACTGCTATAGAGAAACGAGTGAACGATTTCCGTGCTTTGACTGGAATCCCTGTTGAAAGTCACATCATTTCACTCATTGTCGGAAGTGAAGACAGAGCTCTGCAAGTTAGCCGGTCTCTATATCTCTCTCTCTCTCTCTCTCTCTCTCTCTCTCTCTCTCCTGGTTACTGTACTCAGTTCTTCATCTTGATGAAACAGGTATCTGTTGAAACTAGGTTTTCACATAACTGCAATCAGACCTCCAACAGTACCTCCAAACTCTTGCAGGTTTCTTCATTTATTCTTCTAATGTACTTTCATGTAAAACACTTATATTCATGTGATTTGTGATAACAATGTTTGAGAATAGCTATTAGTGGCTGTGGCCTCGTCTCCTTCGTTTCAGGTTAAGAGTAACCCTGAGCGCAGCACACACAAGGGACGACCTGAGGATGCTCACGGAGGCTCTGGCCAAGTGCATCGATTTCAGGGAGGTCCAAGTATTCAATGGAAACAATAATGTGTATCCCAAGCTTTGATGAATTTGCTTTCTTATTCGGATCATCTAGTGCAATATTTTCTCAGAAACCATAATTAGAAGATCACATATAGTGAAGAAAACCATCCAATCTTCTGAGTAAATACATCATACATTGATGAATATGCTTCTGAAATTAGACAGGTTGAATCCAATGTTCTTAAAGGTAAGGCGCATGTTAGCTGATTAGGTGGCAAAATTAGACCTTTTAGATCATTGTTTTGCAACACTTATTTCTTGGATTATTGAGAACATAATTTTGATGTATTTATGCCTTTCTTTTCATTTGAATTTAATAAATGGTTTCAAGTAGTTGTCATTTTAAATGTAAAATAATGAATATTATAAGTTTATGTGTATATAATTATATATATATATATATATATATACATACGAGTATCAGCACATGACATGTGGAGGATGAATTATTTAAATAAAAAATATTATAATACTATTAACCTTAAATAATAATTTTTTTATAGGGATATATAATCTATATTAAATTAAATAAAAATATGTATAGTAAATTAGAGTCCTATTCATAGTGGAACTCTATATGATTTTGGTTTAGAATTCTTTTGTAAAATTATTTAAATATGAAAATTATAAATTACTATTATAACCTTAAATAAAATCTTTAATAATGATATATTAGACAATCATATTTTGTAAGAAATATTCATACTTTCATATAGATAATATATATATATATATTATAGATTAATATGAAGAGTTTTAGTGTATAGGTAAAATTATTAATGATTGGTTGTGTTTATGTATAGATATTAAGCATGTTCTTTTTTTTTTTTTTTGAACCAATTTGTTTTTGTAAGTTTAATATGAAATAATATATATTAGAGGTAAATCTGTATACTTTATTTGCATATATCTTAATTGAATTATAATAAAAATATGTGAAATAATGTATATTGAATAAAATCCATCCATGTTGCAGCAAAACATAGGACCTCTATGAGTTACTCTCCTGTGCACCAGTTGCACGGATCTGAGATCCGTGCAACTGGGCCTCGCGCGGGCCACACGTAGGCTGGGCTGGCCCGCCCAGCCCGGGCTTCTTTACTTTTTTCGCGTGTATTGGTCATTACCTTCACATTATGTTAGTGGTACCTTCGTGTTATGTTAGGGTTACCTTCGCGTTATGTTAATGTGACCCCATCTCCAAATTTCATATCCTTAGTTTAAAACCATTGAACTAAAATAACACGAAGGTAACACTAATAAAACAAGAAGGTAACACTAACATAACATGAAAGTAACATTAACATAACATGAAGGTAAAAAACAATGTTAATCATACATTCATGTTATGTTAGAGTGGCCCTCACGTTATGTTAGAGTTACCTTCATGTTAGTGTTACCCTCACTAACATAACATGAGGGTATGACTGCTTGGAGCGAATCTTTGTGGGTTTGAGCGCACCCACCAAGCGCATGGGGAGGCGTGAGAGCGCATTGGGACACGTGAAAATGCGCGTTAAAGGTGTGAGATGGGTCGACCCAGGTGCATGAATCCTAGATTCATGCACCAGTTATACAAAATATTTTGCCGACCTCTATTATTTTTTCTAGTGCATATGGAAGATTCTAATGCACTTCTCTATGGATAATCACAATAATAAGACTCTTGCATTGACAAATATTAACTGTAGGCTATAGCCTATATCTCTCTTTCATTTCATTACTTATACATAATTCAGGGAAAATTTCATTTTACGTCCACTTAAAACTCTACTGTCCATTTTACGTTCATTTATTTTTAGAATTTCACATTTAGTCCAATTAAAACAAAAATCGACCAATTTTGGTCCTTTGGCCGCCGAAGATCTATTTTCCGGTTGAGTTCAGCTGACGTGGCTTATCGTAACACACGTGACAGCTGATGTGGCTTATTGGAGCACACATGACAGTTGACGTGGCTTATCGGAGCACACGTGACAGCTGATGTGGTTTATCAGAAATTCAAAATTGGGGGCGATTGCATCTCAATCGCCCCTAATTGACCAAAATTGGTCAATTTTGGTTTTAATTGGATTAAATGTGAAACTCTAAAAATAAGTGGACGTAAAATGGACAGTAATGTTTTAAGTGGACGTAAAATGAAATTTTCCATATGTCATTCTAATTCTACCTTCATTTCATTAAATTTTTGAAGGAAAATTCCTTGAAAAAGAAGGGGAAAAAGGATAAATATGTCATTTTATTTATATCTTGACCAGCCCCATATATATATATATATAAAAGTGGGATATTCTATCAAAAATAATTGAAATAAATTTATTATTTATTACATATTTCCATTTTAAGAAACCATTAATAACATTTATTTTACATTACTAATAAACAAATAAATAGATATTTAATTTAAGAAATACTATTATTTATGACATATAATTTTATATTTAATGTATAGAAACACAAAACAAAAAATAGATAGATAAATAAGATAAAACTAGCATAAGTCCCTTGCGATGCACAAGTATATAAATTTTAATATTTATACATTATAATATGAAAATTTTTGATATAAAAAATAGTATTAGCAATTTCAGGGATAAAAATCACATTTGGTCCCATAACTATTGTCTTTTTCACAATTAGTCCCATAACTATTTGTTTTTTTAATTTGGTCCCATAATTTAAATAATTGCTCTATTTTGATCCCAGTATCGTCAAAATTTTCAAATTTTGGCCAGAAAATAGTCACATGACATCCAATTTGGGGGTTTCCGATGAAAAATAATGACATGAGATGTGATGATTATTGTATTGGTCCAATCATTAAAAGAAATTCTAAACTGATCATGTGAAATTTTAATCATGTCGGTATATTAATATATTAGAGGTTATTCAATTACATTTAAATAAACTATAATTTGTACTATTATTTGTAATGTCATTTACTTATATGAAGTAACAAGATTAGCATTATTACTTTCATTATTATCATGATTTAAATCAATACCACTCCTTTCACTTAAAACTTAATTTTATATAATGTTTTTCTAATATTATAAATTACAACTTAAAAAAATGATAAAAATATAAAATTAAATTACATTTATATATTATATATATATGCGTATTGAAATAATTGGAAGATGATCTTATTAAGCTTTCGATTTATACATGTTGATTATATTATTAGAAGATCGTTTCTATTACCATAATAAAAAGCAGAGTGCACATCTCAGGCACGCGGGTGAATTACTTGTTAATATCTTAAATTATGTTAGAAATTAGATATAAATATTGAGAATAGAAAAGAGGAGGTGTAGAGCTGGGTTTGGGTATAGGGGGTTGGGGGAATTTGAAGACCTAATTTCCGTGTTGCATTGAAAAGTAAGACAGTGGATTGCACTGATTTTTATGATTCTAAAAAAATGTCATCTTTATTAAATGCGTAATTATTTGTCACCGGAAACCTTCAAAATGGATGTCACGTGACAATTTTCTGGTCAAATTTGAAATTTTCAGGGACATTGGGACCAAAATCGAGCAATTATTCAAGTTACGGGACTAAATTAAAAAAGTAAATAGTTGTGGGACCAATTATAGAAAAGACTATAGTTATGGGACCAAATGTGATTTTATCCCAGCAATTTCAACTAATTTGACGCATCATCATAAAATTTAAATATTGAGTTAATGTGAAAATATTAAGTCACAAAAAAAATAATGTTTTCAATAATATTTTAATCTCAGTTGGTACCCGTGTGATGTATGCGTAAATAAATTTCAAGTGTTAGTAATTTTTGAAATAAATATGTTGATCATAAAAAGCATTAATGAGATAGATAATTTGAATGTAAAATATTTCTTATCCATCTTAAAAGAAAACAAGTTTTAGTCACATAGAGCCATTATATCTTTAAAAACACCACATCGATCAATCTCAAAACTCTTGAACTTTTGGACTGAGTATAAAACTTATTATAAAATGAGTACAAATTACTTTTACCTGTGCATGTATCGTAGTTATCCACATTATCACTAAAAATGATGGAACCTTCTTTGAGTGAACTAGAGACAACCTTGGAAGATGGGTATCCAATCATAATAGTTAAATCATGACAATATTCCACAAGGCACCTTATACACAAGTTCAATTGATATGACGTCAAGGTGTACATATATGACCAAAAAAGTAGTATATATATATCTCTCTCTAGGGATAAAAGTAGGAAGCAGAGCACAAGTTTGAAGGCCCAATGGCCTATATATGCTACCTCCCTCTAAGTGAAGTAAACACACACATGCAGACAGCTACTTTGATATTTTAAGGTTTCATAATATGATGACGTGGACTTGTTTCAACTATGGCTAGTAGAGTCATGAGAGGCAGATTTGAGACTAGAGAGGGCCAACCAGTTTGAAGTTGCTGATGTGGAGCAGCAGAATGTGTTAACCATCATCACTTCATTTCTTGCACCACTCATCTCCCATCCCCTTGTATTTCCACCCTGTGTGTGTGTTTCTCATGAATTCAACATGCATTTGAAAGCCCATTTCAAGAATCTATGATAACTAACATATGTATTTATGTACCTGCAGTGGCATGGGATCAGGATTTGGTGGGGCTTCATTCAGGTTGACCAGTGGAGTAGTGGAGGCTGTGACAGTGGTGACGGCTCGTTTCTCGGCCAACGGCTTGACGACAGATGGCTGGTAGTGGTGGTGGTAGTTGGGTGGCAGGAGGAGCTGAGAGGCAGTGGTGGTGGAGGAGGAAACAGAAGGTGGGGTGGGAACCTCAACTTGGACAAAGACTTGAGGGGTTGAGATGTTAAGACCAGGATTAGATGGGGAGTTGATGCTGCTATCTTTGACCATGTTTGGCCAAAGGAAAGTCCCCTCTGGTTTGCAGATTCTGAACCCACTTTTTAGCCTTCTTCTCTTTGCTGCTTTTTCTTCTTCTTCTGAACCTTTTTTATCTTCTTTCCCTATTTCTGAAATTTCAGTTTCTCCCTCATCAGTAGCACCCATTAATGCTTGTACTTCTTGTTCTTCTTCGCTCTTTCCCTCTCTCTCCACTGCTTTTTTCTCTTTCATTTCTGCCACCATTAATGATGTCTCACTACTCCTTGCTGCTTTTTCCACCACCTTTGGTCTTAGCTTCCCAATTTTTTCCTGTTTCAGTGTTTCCATATTTGTGTAATAAGAGAAAAGGTACATCAACTCCACATAGCATATAGTATCAGATTTTAATTATGATCATATGAAAGAGCATCACATCTTCATAATTAATTCCAAATTCCATTGGCAAGATTGGGAGGAGAAGAGAAATGCAACTCGAAAAGATAAAATATATTATGCCTGATAAGTGTATGAGTTAATTTATTTATGATCAAGTACTCTTACTAATTCCAAAAAGAATGTCAGAATTTAGACAGATTCTAGTCAACGTTGTGAATTTATTATGCTACTACTTTGAAGTTTCAAAATGTTTTAGATATAAAGCAATTGATTATTTATCCACACAGAAATTAAAGCATTTAAGTTCATTTACTACTTCAAAATAATAATGGCATACTCATTTTATCACAATGATCCCTAAAATCATGCATGCATTAAATTAACTTGTGTGTTTGTACCTCTATTTCTTTCACAAAATCAGAGACCACCATTAGTTGTTCCTTGTACTTTTCCTGAAAAACCACCATAATAAATCACATTTTCAGTAAACTAACTTAATGACAAAACTAAATAGAGAAATAAGCAAAAGGTCTAAATTAACTACCAGTGCTGAATCATGTGCATCCCCAAAACAACATTTTGAGGATTCCAATGAAGTTACAAGAAGATTCAGCTTTTGACTGATATCAGAACGACTTGATGCTACAGTGATTGAAGCCTGATTTTCTTCTTGTGATTTCCTCTTCGAAGAAAGTTCAACAACTTCACTGCAATCCCATCAAACAAAAAAACCTCTCATTTTGAATACTACACATAAAGCTATTTATGTGAGACCATCCCCATGTATATTTACTTGCAAATGGACAATCTCTACACCTACAAACTGTAGTATCTCACCTCCTTAACCTCGCAACTTCCTCCTCTAACTGCATCTTTGTTGCCATCAACTCCATATCTCTGTTCAAGAAAGCAAACACTTGGCCAATGTTCCAAATAATAGTAACATAACATATTAAAATCAGATATATCGTTAATATTAACCTTTTAATCTTAGAGATGTCATCCTTAAGAAGTTTCAACTCCCTTGCACAAATAGGGTCTTGAGTTGGGGAATCACCAAGCTTCCAACCAGGTGGTGGCACCCAAAAAGGGTCAGCAACACCAGCATCCTTCCTTATATTAACAAGATCAGCACTTTCCAACCAATACTCCATTGCTCCATCAGGGTTGTGCCGCCTCCGGAACCTCTCTTGCCCCCCCGGAGCAAGCTTTCCGGCCATGTGCTTTAGCAGATGATCCAGTAATCCTGTGTCACCTATCCTTTTCCTTGCTTCTGCTCTCAGTTGAGGTCTTAGGATTGGTTTTTCAGCTGTTGCCCCTTTGGATTTCATCACCGCCAGAAGATTTTTCTCAGCAAGCTTATACCTTCATCATATATATTTTCTCAGTTCACTCAACAAATCAAAACGAGCAAATATATTACAGTGTACACACACCCTATATTTATATATAAGTATACCTTTCAGAAGACCAACGATCTTTTGGATCTCTTAGAGTGAGCGATTCCTTTAATCTCTGTCTTCCCTTCTTTTTCTTAGCCTGATTCTTCTTTTGCACTTGCTTTTGTTTTCTGATACTCTCAATCTTTGCTTTCTTTGTTTTCCTTGTACCCAGATTTCTGAAAGAGTACCTCTTTCTTTTTAAATTCTTATTACTCTCCTCCTTAATCTTCTCTCTCTCTTCTTCATCTTCATCCTCATCCTCCTCCTCCTCCTCTTCATTCTCCTCCTCATCTTCATCTTCATCATCATCATCATCTTCTTCCTCCTGTTCCTCCTCATCCTTCTCCCCCTTTTTCTCATCCACATCTCCTTCTTTCCCTTCTTCCATAGATTGATTTCCCTCATCAAAACTAGCTCCAAGTTCCATCCGCGATTCCTCAAATACTCCACCAACAAAGCTCGAAGAAGAATTTTGAGCAATAACATCACCACCACTCTCCCTATGCCTACCCAGATACTTCACTTGCCTTCTTATCCCCCATCTCACAATCCCATTCCCTTTCAGCGCCTCAGATAAACAACTCCCTTTCTTCCTCTGTGTCACAGCAATGTTATCCTTACACGATCCATCACCAGCTGCGGAACTAATCAACCAAAACCCTAATAAACCCTTCTGCTCAGCGAAGATTGCTTCGGGGACTAATCGAATGAGCACTTTGTAAGCCAACGTTGTCCCCATTACGAACTTCTCATCCAATGCGGGATGTGTTTCTCTTAAGCTGTAGTTGAAAAATGCTCTCAGTGACTCCATGCTTGGGAACCTTATTGCTACACTCATCTCTGATACCTCGCAAACCTAAAACTCCAAAAGACTTATTTAATAACATAGCTGAATAGATAAACGTTGCAGAGATTCAGTGAAGATTTATTACCATAGCAACTCGGATGGATTTCAATTGAACTGGGGTTCTTGGGGGTAATTGAGCGTGATCAATCTCATAGAGATAACCCGGTTTGACATGGTTATGCATGTGGGATTTATCTCCATCACTCTCAACCGAGAAATGGGTATCTATGAACATTTTTTTCCAAACACAGATCAAAAATCCTTTTCTTCTGGCTTTCTATAAAACAAATTGTCTTTTGGAGTGTACCAGGAAAAACATATATAAACACCCATAACGGTACCTTGAAGGAGGAGAGCACAACGGTGAGATGAAGGTGGGGGTGGTACGTGGTGCAGTGGCCCTAAAACTGGTGAATCTGTGGCAGTGTTGCTGCGTTCCATTTCCTGCCAAAAAAATAGTGTTAATGCATGCCTTTTTTGTCGTTCTTGTGTACTATATATATAATTAAAACTCTAACCCATTATTTATGCATGTGTGTCTGTGTGTGTATACATCTATACCCTCAAAAATTTGAATGAAAAACAGATTGTTTTCGAAGTTGAGTTCATTTTCGTGTCGCTATCTAAATGAAATATGGATTATAGGCTACGTTCATGCGGTTAGCAAACATCATAATGAGCTAAAAGATTTTGATTTTATTTGTGGGGTATCTCAGTGACAGACGACACACACGGTGGAGTGGAGGTGCTATTAAGCAAAAAGAAAATGGGTTTTGTGTAGTGTAATTTGAGAGCGCGTGAGAGATGTTAGACAGAAATAACAGATACAAAGATCACTTTTTCTGATGCGTACCCACTGAAAGTTGAAGAGAGAGAGAGAGAGAGAGAGAGAGTACCATGGTGAGTTGATGAGCTTTCTTGGAGCGTCTTGTGTAATACATCTCCATAGCTCTAGTCTGTTAACAAATAAAACTGATCATAATCTTGAGTTGTGGAACACTCAAGAAAACGGGTTGAATTTATTAAAAAAACAAATGAAGCAGTCAAAAAACAGGAATGAATTTTAGGGTTTTCGAAAAAAGTGGAAAAGTGCCAGAAAATGAAGATTGCCAAGTATAGTAAGAAATTAATATTGCGGCTGGAAAACAAAGGTGGTAGCACTCTTATAGAAATCAAAGATACAATAATTCTGAGAAATTAATTATGTACCCTAGAAACGAACTGTACAATTCCTCATGCATGTATGCATACAGCCCCAGCAAAAACAATTAATTAAAGCTGCGAATTTCTGAAACAGAGAGAGAGAGAGAGAGAGAGAGAGAGAGAGAGAGAGAGAGAGGGAGAGAGGGAGTAACACTTCTGAATCTTCAATTATTTACAGAAAAAAAAAAAAAACCGCACTGAATGGTGGTGAAACTCCAGTAAGAAAGAAGTGAAGAAGAATCAATTTTTAATTTAGAGGTGTAAAACAGTAGAAAGAATTTAGGATGAAACTAGAACCATAGATGTGAGTAGACCCTAACTAGCTTCAAACACAGAAATTAAACATGTAGAAACGCACTGCGAATTTTCCTTTTTCTTCGGTGGCTGCAATGATTCAACAGCTTTTCATTCATCGATACTGAATCAAAAGAAGGGAAAATAGTAGATCAGAACCTCAACAGCGTAAGATTAAACCTTTGATTTGAGAAATCCACAGGAAAAGAGGATTTTCTTGAATGTACATGTATATGCAGTTGTAGCCTTTTCCAATAGATGGCTGGCAAACGAGAAATCAATGGTTGGTGGGGAGTAAATGGTAGTGGAATTAGGGTTTCTGAAATGTGTTTGTGAAGAAAGAACAATGGACTCGTTTTTGAGGATGGCAATGTGGATTGAGCTGCCTGCAAATTTGCAAATCACATTTCATCATAATCATGCACTATGCACACGCACAAATAGAGAGAGAGAAGAGAGAGAAAGAGAGAGTGGTCCCCTCAGCAGACTTAAATGACTAATTTGCCCCTACTCGATTCCCTCGTGTATCAAACTTCAGTTTTTTTCTGAAAGTGTTTAATTTTTTTTTTGTTTTTAATTACCATAATAAAGTGAAATTATGTGGATTAAATAGTTATAAAAAAATAAGCACACTCTGAATTGATATTTGAAAGTAGTAATATATAAAATGAAATTAATTTGTACAATGGATAAATCCGACTCACTAAAATAAGGGACAAACAAAGCTTGATTTTGCTGCTAGTTGTTAAGTTAGATAATGTTTACGAAAAATTGAATTGTCTTGTTAGATAATGAAATTATGTTTTCAAAAAATTGAATTGTCTTGTCGCATTAATGTATATAAATTGAATTGATTTACACTACAAAAACACGGTGGTATATATCATTGTCGATTTTTTTCTGAAAACATTACCGACCACATATCAACGGAATTCTGTTAGTAATTGTATGAGGAAAACCTGAATTTAGGCTTTAGTTTATTAATTTAGTTTTGTCCCAAATAATATTTAGGCCATATTTAAAAAAGGTAGTTTTTTTCTTCAAATAATTTAAATTAATTTTGGTGCATTTTTCCCCTCCAACCCTAGCTCTAGTGTGTTAGTTAAGTTACGTCCACTAATTTGGACTAATTTATAATGACCGGGCCCAGTCCTAAGCTATGACGAGAAGGTCGACCGCCCAAGATTCCATTTTTTAAGGGACCAAATTTTTTATCCCATAATATATATATATATATATATATGATATAATTACATAATGTATAATTGACTCAATATAATATATAAGTGATAATAAATTATTTGTAGCCCAATTTTTATATAGTTTTTAAATTAAAATAGATCAATATATAATTGTACTATACTAAAAAAATACTTTGATATATATATATATAAAATTAACTAACAAGTAAATCTCAAATTATACACATTACATATTAGCATGAGAATTAACCAACTTCTTAAAATGTACTTCATTATAAACACAATATCATCGACACCATTGCCATTTTATCTAAATATATAGCTAATAAAGATATTGCTCTAACTCGAAAATATCCTCCATCATCTGATGTTCTTCCAAGAGCGATTTTCCATTTACAGAGCCTTTTGTTAGTCACGATTTCATGTACTCTTCATATTTCATCGAACGATAAAATGTGGTGCCGTCTTTTACCGGAAGCGGCGCTGCTGGCCCCACCACCGCCTCTCCATCGCTGGACCATTCGCCACAACAATCGATATTATTTCTCTCTCATTCACAAAATGGCTCTATGCTTCACACTCTTGAACCTCCCATTCGTAAATATTTACGCAATAAAACAATGATAAGATGCTTAATTTAATTCTCTTTTCATAACATATATGTCAAAATAAGTTTCCATGTATGCATTTATGAGCACAAGGCTTAAATGTCGCAATCGAGTTGAATTTGAGCATGTGTTTCAGTGTGTAAACCCATGCGAATTTCTTTTTTAAAACAACATATATATATATATATATATATATATATAGGTGGGTCGGAACAGGTTGGGGACACAAATCCTAGGATATATGATTGTCTTTTTTTTTTATCGGGATTTTTAAAATTAAAGGCTAAGGATTTTGAAAATTCCGATCAAATGTAATGAAATTGAAAAATAAAATAAAAAATTGAATTCATATTGATTCAAACATGGTTGAAAAAGTGATATTCGATGTTTAGAATGAAGACACCCCATTCTTGAGATGCACTGAGGAGGTCATGGATGGATTTGGACCGTTGATGAGCTAAGAGATTGAATCAGATCCTCTATCCTAAAATAGTGTTCGTGTGGTGGTTATATTGGACACTAAATGAAACACGATTATGGAATAGAGAATTTTGATTGTATTGGCGAAGCTATACTTAAAGATGATATTCAAAAGGGTGGGACTAAAGACACTACACTCATTTAACTAACTCACAATAAATTTACTCACGAGCATGATGTCCTTAGAAATGAGTGTAATGCCTTTAATCCCACCCTATTTTAAATTTTCTAATATTAATTAAGTTTAATTTAATTAATTAAATCGTGTGAATTACACGAGTCTTATCCTAGTTAGGAAATATGATTAGGTCCCATGACTAAAATATTGTATTAGGAAACGGCAACTAGATTTTTCATTCCATTTATCCAAAAAATAATGAGATTTTTATCTTAAATATTTGTGTTTCATCTCTAATTCGAAATGTAAATGTGAACATCACTAAGTATACCAACACGAATGATCACTATTGTTACATTTAACAGAAAATTCAACGATCAAATATTTTCATGACGCACCAATTTGTAGATGATGATATTTAATTTATTTTATATTTCAAATTCAATTAATAAAAATCACACAACTCTACATTCATTTTTTTTTTTCAGTTAATTAAGCATAAATTCTTTGATACAAATTTCAAAAAAATTATATATACTTCATCAACCACAAAATCTTACCAATCTCAATTTTTTATAATATATAATCTATTAATTAACGGATATTTATATTTAATGAAAGTCACATATTTATATACATTTTATTCTACAACTATATTATAAATATAGTTTAACCAATAAAAGGAACCAAAAGTTAGTGAAAAACAATACTTATTGTACTTATAAAGCAGAACCAACAAGTAAATCTTAAATTACACATAAATTCCGTGATAATAACTTCTTAAATAAAATGTACTTCATTATAAAAACAATACCACGATCAACTCCATTTTCATTTTCTCTAAATAGCTTGAGCTTCATCGATCATCTGTTGTTCCAATAGCGATTTCCCATTGACACGGGTTTTTGTAAGTTGTGATTCCACGTACTCTTCATACTTCATCGAACGATAAATTGCCCCCCCGTCTTTTAACATAATCGGGGCGGCGGGGCCGACCACCGCCTCCCTCGCCGGACCATTCGTCATAACTATCGATATTCTTTCTGCTTCCTTATTCACAACGGCCCTGTGCTTCACACTCTTACACCTCCCGTTTGTAAATATCTACCAATCAAACAATAATAAAAGAGTTCATTTCTCTATTACTGTGTAATATATGTGACAAATATTTCGCTCATTCGTTAGGACATTTGAGTTTAAATGTCAATGATAAAAAAATAAAAAATTCCCTCATGCAAGGATATTCGATTCCATATGTTAATTTGAATATTATCAATTAATTGGTGAATATATATTTATGGTCTTCAAAGTTGATATGTACATAAACCTTTAATCGACATTAGGTCTCAATGTTCAATATATATACCTTAATATTTCTTATAATACTCAAAATTAGTAATGTAGCTATGCATTGCATGGTATATTATATATTCATAAATTATAACACTATATATATATATATATATATATATAAACTTTTAATTATGAAATATTTGTTCAGTGATATAGGCAACTCACTTATTCTAAATCCAATAAAATATTATATCAGTTTATCAAACACATAAAAATCTATTAATCTAATATTTTCAATAAAATAATTCAAATATTGGACTCTAAATCTAAATGATCTAACATTTTCAATAAATTTTTTTAAAAATAAAATGATAAGATTGATAAATCAATATATCATGTATGATTTGTAATAAACTAAAAAATTACTCATGTCTAACACATTAGACGACCTCCATTGAAAATATAAATACGTAAAAACAAAAAAAAAATGTCAACAAATAAATAGTATGAAAGAAGAAGGATAAAATAAAAGGGGTAATCGTAAAAAAAATAAATTCACGACCTTTTCAAAAACTGTAAATTTATCTCTCAGTGAAAAAAACTAGTTCTAACTTAAGCGAAAATCATTTTTCTAGATGATTATTATGACAATGAGGATATCAGATCTCCAAAGTGGGACTAACTAATTAACCACGAGCTAGCCGGCTCATTACATATATGGCTTGATCAAGTGCTATCCTACCTTTATAAAGGTGCAGATTGTGCATGAAATAAATGAAAAAAGTGATGATAAATTACCTCAAGTTGGTCAGCAACATTGACCAAAATAGAGTTGGGTGGAGAAAGAGGGTTAAACCATTGACCATGGTGCTGGATTTGCAAACCAGGAACTCCATTATGTATAAGAAAGGTTAACAAACCATGGTCAGTATGAGGAGGGAGGCCTATTGCTTCATCTGGCTTTGGACAAACTGGATAGTAATTTGCTGCAAATATTTGGAAACTGGATTCCAACTTCAATACTTCTTCCAAGTATTCTTCATCCAAATCCAGGCCATCAAACAATGCTTCAATAAGTTTTCTCCCCACTTTTCGGCTTCTTTCGCAGTATTCCGACACTACTTCCCTAATATATAATCGACGTACACACATCAAAACCACCATCAACAGTTATATATACTAGCATAGGACTCGTATAATGCATATGATTTTTAAAGTACATATTTAATTTAGTAAACTTAGGATTTTTTTTTAATATTATTATTATTGTTTAATTTAGTAATTAATATGGTTTTAGGCAATATATATATATATATATTGCATGCTTAAATATAAATATAAGCATACATTTTGTCTAATTGTTGAGATATATGTATCATTTGTAACCTATATTAGTTAGTATAGGTTTCTTATATATGAACCTTAAATTCGTAATCATTAGTTGGACATATATATAAATCTTTTTATAATATTATTTATTATGAAGAAAATTGTGGACTTACCATATTGTGATGTGAGTTAATCATTTCTTTGTACATAAAAGACATACATTATAATGTAATTCCTTTAACCAATTAAAATCCTCTATTCCATATCCGTGTTTCATCTGATGTTTCTATATAACCACCACACGACATGTATATAAAGACGACATCACCAATATATATATATATGACATGTATATTCAGAATAATGGAATATAAATCTAACTAGAATAAAGGATAATTCTTCTTTCTTTACCTTAGGTGTAGGGGTTTGATAGGGCAGTGGAAATGAGGGTGCACATAGAGCTTTAAGTAATCCCTCCATAAGGTGAAGATTTGGTTTGAAGTATTTGAGACCTTGAAATTCCCACACTTTATGGGATCTGAAGCATTCTTTGCTTCATACTGCTGCTTCTCTTCAACGGGCAGTTTGAAAAACTCTTTGATTCTTGTAAATGTTTCATTCATCAACGACTCCGGTATCCCATGATTCACTAGCTGCACCCACAAACACTCGATTTTAATCAAGCTCGAACGAAAGAAACACAGATAATCTAGCTTGCAATTTTTATTGTCAATGATAATGTTTGGGCTAAGTATTTTGAAATATAAGATTTGAGATGAATAAATACAATTTAGATTCAATAAGCTAGCTAGTTGGACCCACAACACTAAATTCTAAAGCAGCTCAAAAGACATGATGATTTGTATGATTATATATAAGCTAGCTAGATATGCAATCTTATAGATAAGAATGATGTTTGAATCGCGTGATTTGAAATTCAGGATCAAATTGCTAAAAAGTTCGTTCAGTTGTGGATTTCAAATTCACGCCCATTCGAACATCACCAATGATTCACTTTTAAAAACACAACGGAAAAACGATTGATATTACAATGAAGAAGCCCCATTCTTGACATGCTCCAAGGAGATCATGGATGGCTTTGGATCGTTGATGAGGGTCAGCAGAGGTAAGAACAGAGAAATCAACGACTGGGATTGAATCAGAAGACGAAGCAGATGGGTCATTGGTGAAGTTATATTTAGAAGGGATGGATTTGAGAGTAGTGGAAGAATCTGCCAACACTTTGATTGTTGTATCAAACTCAAATGGTTGAAAATCTACTACATTTGATGCCATTTTCATTATGGACCTTCTTTTTTGTCCTAATCAGATATTTTGGAGTTCTGAATCCGAGTATATATAGAAGAATTTGAAGAAAAAGTTGTGATGCTCACGTCTGATATTTCATCTCGTATTTACGTACACACTTAATATATACTCCCTCCGTCCCAACTCAACTTGCATACTTGTCATTTTAGTTTGTCTCAATTGAACTTGTCAACCCATAAATGGAAACAAAGCCAAATATTAATATCCTCATATTTCATCCTTATTACAAAAATGACACTTAAAAGCAAAAAACAATCTTAAAATGTCACAAAAGTCAAACACTTATATCCTCATATTTCCCCCTTATTAAAAAAATGTCACCCAATTATCTTAAAAAACAATAATTAACTATTTTTTCTTAACTTTTGTGCTCGGTCAAACTAGGTAAATTTAACCGGAACGAAGGTAGTATCATATGACGTAAGATGATTATTTTAAATAATTTATGAAAGATATGACGAAAAAGAAGATTTATGATGGATGGTGAATAGAGTTCCACCATATATATATATATAATAAGGGGCCATTTTGCTTGGACAAATGGAAATGGCGAAAGATTTTTCATTCCACTTTTTCATAACAACATTATTAATTTATTTCATTTTCCGTTTCAAAAGTTAGTTATTCCATGTATTAGTGAAATCAAATTAATTAACACATAATATTATATTACTAGGAATGTAATGATTATATTGCACATCATCACAAATTAATTAATATATTTTTATAATTTATTAGTTCTTTCACTGCAACAAAAAAACTTATTAGCCACACAAGATATTATCATTAAATCCGTCTCTTTCGGGAAGTTTCCTTGATTATTGTAAAATTATTATTGCAAGAACTTTATCTAGAATAGTATTTTTGCGATAATATTATTCAAATCAATGTAATAACGACAACATCATGTTTTCACAAATAAGTTTTTTTAATTGTTTTTTTGAGTACGTCAATCTGTTGTCAATTTATATTATCGATTTTTGGAACAATATGTTGTCCGAAAAAAAAAAGATTCACGACAATTATATTTTGTCTAGAAAAATCTAATCATAGATACTCATTTTTCTTATAGTAAGTGTATAATAAATATTAAAGATGATATTTAACGAAAGAAATTCTCAGTTTTCAATTCATATTTAATCAAAGTATTGAAAATAGATTAAAAATAATATGAAGCCGATTTAACTAACATATGGATCGATATTCTCTTTGCCGGCCACATTTTTATTTAGATCAATAATTTTGAGATGTTTGCAATGTTATTATCCCCCATGAGATTCTGATTCGGTTTGGAACTATGTGGTTTATAAAATAGGTCATGAAAAATGAAGTTCGACACTTGTAGATTAGTGGCTCAATGATTTTGTTATTTTTTTCAAAATATAAGTTTTAATAAACATAATAATTTATTGGGTGTTATAGTAGATGTTATTTTACTAATATATAAATTTAAGTTGGTATTTTTTCATGTTTAGCCCACCCAACTTGACTTGTATTAATATATAATTGGTAGTCACATCACTCCAAATTAGAAACTAATATTGTTGCATGTTTCCTATTTGTCATATTCAATTTTTGGACTTTAAGAGATGAATTAATTTAAATTTTATTAATCAACCGTGGGTATTAAGTCAAAGCCGGATGTGTGATTCCACCACACAAAAGATAAAAATGTCTCAATTGGTGTATGAATCTCAAATTTATACATTTGGATCGGATCGAAGTAAACCCAACTTGTTTTTTTGGTTTTTTTTTTTTGCGTATGAATTTTGTGTTTATGTTATGTTAGTTATTCATCCATGTTATATTAGTCAAACCTTTATATGATATAACTTATACTTTTATATTATTATAATCATACTTTTATGTAATATATAAATATACAACTAATATAACTATAAGATATGACTAACATGATTAAGAGGTATGAAAGGTATATGATGATCGATGGTCTATTTCTAGCTTATATCGCAAGTGTACGGTGTCAACTATAGATAGGGCGAGCAAGGTCGATCCCACATAGACTAGTGAATTAGAACGATGTTAACTACCTAATTAATTTACCTAATTTTATCTAGGTGACCGAATTGAGAGAATTTAATCTAATTAACCTATGCCTAGAAATAAATAAATGGAATAAAAATAATATCAAACAAGAAAATATCAAGAAAATCAAGATTCAAACAAGGATTCTAAGACAATGATTTCATTCTACTTCAATCAAGTTTACTAATCTAGTAAAAACCAACCTCAAATCCAATTATTTTATGTGAGCAATCACGATTATAGATTAACCTCTCTCTCGAGCAACTTAACCCGTGGATCGATTATTAATGTCTGTATCTCTACCTCGCAGCTAATAACCAACTCCTAAAAGCTCCTAAGATCGTATTCTCACCCCAATTATTTACCAATCTCTCGATCCAGACAATTTAATTGAGTCATACATTCCCAAATCTATAATCAAATATCATCTCTCGATCTCAATCCAATTAATTAGAGCATGCATGAATTTGGCCAGAACTCATACATGGAATAAGCACAAGGAAGCATGAATAAAATATCATGGATTAGAGGAAAGATTAAAACTAGATATTCAACAAGAAATCCATAGAACTACTCTCGTGTCCTATGATCACGAGACCCCTAGCCAAAAATCATGTTCGTAAAGTAAAATAAATTACAAAACGACATGATCAAAACTAGAAATAAATCAAAGAAACGCTTATTGAATTTGTGATCGTTGGTTGCTCCTCTTGACTCTTGAATCTTCAATTTCTTGTTTTCTTCTTTGCTCTCAAGATGTGGATGAATGCTCCTTTCTTTGGATGTGTATGAATCTTTTTATATTTCTCTCTATCTTCTCCTAAGTCCTAATTTGTATCTAAGTAGGTAAAAATCGGACTTGGAGCAAGTTGTATCCAAATAGGAGTTCAAACAGGCCTAAAAACCCGCAACTAGACCACCGACCCAGCCAAGTGACCCGTGTGGCCCAGACTCCCAGCTTTCAGCCTCGATTCGGCCCTCTTACGCTCATAGGTCTAGGAATTTTATCACAGAAGAAACAAGGAAGTCTAAGTTTAATAGAAAATCTTAACATGTATGTATATGCCATGAAAATGATATTAAAATAAATAAAACTAACAATATTGAAACAAAATCAAGCTAAGGTCAGCTTGGTTGAAAACTTTGATTCAACAATTGAAAAGTCACAGCTTTGAACAAGATTGATCATAGAATTACAAAGGAAAGGATATGAGAATAAGGCGAAAGGGCTCCCAGAAGCTCTCCCTTTCAACTAAGCTAAAACATCTATATATAGATAAAAACTTCATTTGAATAAGAATTACATTTGAATTTGAATTTGAATTTTAAAAGTGTCGGCAACTCTGATTGGCTCCAAAATGTCGGCAACTCTGATAGGATGACTTCTCAATCACCTTTTGAAACTTTTGACTTCTGCATCTTCTTTTTACTAGTCTTTGTCGGCCATCTATTGATCTTCAGACAAAACTTTTGACAAACGAACACATAAATTTTGACAACTAGCATATAATTAATTTTGACAGTCTTGGCGTATATTGCACACTTTTTTTTGAAAATTTGAAAACTTCAACAAATTTTTTGAATCAGAAATCATAAGGGTCTTGTCCACCAATTGGGTCATTGGAAGTAGACTCTTCTGATCCAGCTTTTTCAGTCTTTTGAGACATGAATTCGAAGAATTCATTTTGGAGATCAGGATATTTTTTGAAAGTCTCAAATAACATCTTTTCTTTTGATGCATAATTCATGTTATCTTCAACGGACTCTTTTCCTTTTTTAGAAGAGGAAGCTTCATTTTGAAATCTGACTTTTTCTCCAGTCTGAAAGAATTGTTTGATAGCACTTTCTGAACATATATTTTGATCAAACTTTGTCCACCATTTGATTCTGAAAGATCTAAACAAAGAATAAGGACATGGTTCTTGAAGACATTTTTGAAAGAAAAAATCCATGCAAGGATCCATGGAACATTATTGCGCACGATTTATAAAAAACCTTAAATGTTAACCGTATGAATTTTTGTGCATTTTTCGACAGTGGAAATATTCAATTTTTATTAATCAAATAAACTTAATGTAGTGTAAAAATAATATATATGAAGGGAAATTAGATTCATTAATTATGTGAGCCCCGAAAAACTGCGCACGATTTATAAAAAACCTTAAATTGTAACTGTATGATTTTGTGCATTTTTTGACAATGGAAATTTTCAATTTTTATTGATCAGATATGTAAAAATAATATGTATGAAGGGAAATTAAATTATTTAACAATTTGAGCCCCGAAAAACTGCGCACAATTAATAAAAAACCTTAAATTGTAACCGTATGAATATTTGTGCATTTTTTGACAGTGGAAATTTTCAATTTCTATTATTTAGATAGACTAGATATGATGTAAAAATAATATGTATGAAGGGAAATTAGATTTTTTAACCATCTGAGCCCCGAAAAACTGCGCACGATTCATAAAAAACTTAAATTGTAGTATGAATTTTTGTGAATTTTATGACAGTGAAAATTCTCAATTTTTATTGATCAGATAGACTTAATATGATTTAAAAATAATATGTATGAAGGGAAATTATATTTTTTTATCCATCTGAGCCCCAAAAAACTGCGCACGATTCATAATAAACCTTAAATTGTAACTGTATTAATTTGTTTACATTTTTTACGGTGGAAATTTTCAATTTTTATTGATCAGATAGACTCAATATGATGTAAAAATAATATGTATGAAGGGAAATTAGATTCTTTAACCATCTGAGCCCCCGCACAATTCATAAAAAACCTTTAATTGTGACCATATGAATTTTTGTGCATTTTTTGGAAGTGGAAATTTTCAATTTTTATCGATTAGATAGACTTAATAAAATATAAAAATAATATGTATGAAGAGAAATTAGATTCTTTAATCATTTGAGCCCCGAAGAACTGCGCACGATTCATAAAAAACCTTAAATGTTAACCCTATGAATTTTTGTTCATTTTTTGACAGTGGAAATTTTCAATTTTTATTGATCAGATAGACTTAATATGATGTAAAAATACTATGTATGAAGGGAAATTAAATTATTTAACCATCTGAGCCCCTAAAAATTGCGCACAATTCATAAAAAAACCTTAAATTGTAACCGTATGAATTTTTGTGCATTTTTTGGCAGTGGAAATTTTCAATTTTTATTGATCAAATAGATTAAATTTGATTTAAAAATAATATGTATGAAGGGAAATTAGATTTTTTATTCATCTGATCCCCGAAAAACTGCGCACGATTCATAATAAACCTTAAATTGTATGAACTTTATGAATTTTTTTATTTTTTTTGACAGTGGAAATTTTCAATTTTTATTGATAAGATAGACTTAATATGATGTAAAAATAATATGTATGAAGGGAAATTAGATTCTTTAACCATTTAAGTCCCCGCAGAATTCAGAAAAAACCTTAAATTGTTACCCGTATGAAATTTTGTGCATTCTTTGGAAGTGGAAATCTTCAATTTTTATCAATCAAATAGACTTAATAAGATGTAAAAATAATATGTATAAAGGGAAATTAGATTCTTTAACTATATGATCCCTGAAAAATTGCGCATGATTCATAAAAAACCTTAAGTTGTAGTATGAATTTTTGTGCATTTTTTGACAGTGGAAATTCTCAATTTTTATTGATCAGATAGACTTAATATGATGTAAAAATAATATTTATGAAGTGAAATTAGATTTTTTAACCATCTGATCCTCAAAAAAGCTGCGCACGATTCATAAAAAACCTTAAATTGTATTCGTATGAATTTTTGTGCATTTTTTGACAGTGGAAATTCTCAATGTTTATTGATCAGATAAACATAATATGATGTAAAAATAATTTGTATGAAAGGAAATTAGATTCTTTAACCATGTAATCCCAAAAAAACTGATGAAACGATTCATAAAAATCCTTAAATTGTATCCGTATGAATTTTTGTGCATTTTTTTACAGTGAAAATATTCAATTTTTATTGATCAGATAGACTTAATGTGATTTAAAAATAATATGTATGAAGAGAAATTAGATTCTTTAATCATCTGAGTCCCGAAAAACTAGACACAATTCATAAAAAAACCTTAAATTGTAATCGTATGAATTTTTGTGCATTTTTTGACAATGGAAATATTCAAATTTTTTTGTTCAGATAGACTTAATATGATGTAAAATAATATGTATGAAGAGAAATTAGATTCTTTAATCATTTGAGGCCCGAAAAACTGCGCACGATTCATATATATTTTACATAGTATGTATTCATTAATTTATATATTCAAAACACAGTTATTTATATACATCAAGTGCATGGATCATGGTCCATACAAACCGGGTTATATGACTCGAAAAGTGATTTTCACATTCAAAATAGCTACCAGGCGTCCCCACGTGCTAGCACGCTCCACTAATTCACGCTCAAATCCTAGTTTTGTGCGCTAACTTTTTTTATTATTTCGTCTAATCTTTTAATTATGTTCACATAACATTTTAGTTAAGCTCGCATAACATTTATATTCTAGTAGTTTAATATTTTATAGAGTATTATAACATATTTTACATTGTAAATCTTTATGTTATAATAATATAACTTTTAAGTTATTATAATTTAATTTTTATATTTAAATAATATAGCATTTATATTTTTCAAAGGTTATGATAGTTGTACATAAATGTTATATCAATGTAACATAAATATTAATTTATTATAACATAGATGTTTTCAGTAATATTACATGACTGAAACAATGTCTAAGTATATAACTTTAAGGTTTTAATACATTTTAAACCTTTGAATTGTAATAATGCAACCTTTACGTACAATAATATTAACCATTATATTATATTAACATAACTCTTATGTTATTACTTAAGTAGATAAAGGTTAAGATATCTATATATAAAGGTTATGTCAATATATCATAAAAGTTAAATTAATATGACATAAAAGTTTTCAACTATATTATTTTTTATTTTATGCTGAAAAATTCCAAGTATGTAACATATAAGGTTTTGATATTTGCACATAAATATTATACTAATATATTATAAAGGTTGTACTCATATAACATAAAAGTTACTACATAAATTAAAATAAATAAAATCTAGACGTGGATCCAAACTGAACCTGGCCCGACCCAACCCAGGACGCCCAATTTTATGGGCAACTGGTGCTCAAATACAATACTTTATTCAAAATTAAACTTCAAATATTATTGATATGATTAAGTTGCTTTACTATGTGAGAAGTGTTTCAACAAAAAAATAAAAATTAAGATATTCAAGTGACTTTATTTTCTTATAAAATACACACTAGTATATTGAAATAATATTTATGATTTTATATTTTATATATCATCAATTTTAGTATTAAACATAATATAATTTGATTAGTTCAAGATTTTATACTCTCTAAAATTGAACATAATATAATTTGATTAATTCGAGATTTTATACTCTATATATCATCAATTTTAGTATTATATATAATATAATTTGATTAATTCATTATTTGATTGTATATGTTAGAGGACTCTCAATTAGAGTATGTTAATTGCATTGTGCATTGTTCTCATATGCAAACATGTAACTACACATTTAGGATTAGGCGATGGTGGGCTAAACTTATTTGAAAGATTTTATAAGTTCATATGTATTAATGTTTATAAAACATACAAATATGGGGGAGTAAAATCGAACTTAAACCAAAAAATCGAATCGAATCGTTGAATTGGAACCAAAAAAAACCAAACAGAATCGAGTGATTCGTTCGGTTTATCAAAATTCGCCTAATTCGGTTTCGATTTTATTTCATCATATATTCTCACACATATGCAACTTAAAAAAACCTATACTCAGCATGAAAGAGTACAGGAATGGAACTATTACCACTCAATTAAGATCCATCTGGTATGAGCACAATCGAGCCCGATGTTTTTCTGTTCTCAAGATCTGAATGAGCTTGAGCAGCCTGAGATAAGGGGTATGTATGATTTACACGGGCCCGTAGGATCCCACCAGCAATGCTCGTAAATACCTCTGATGCAGTGCGCAGCAATTCATCCCTAGTTGAAGTGTATTGCATCAGAGTAGGCCTCGTCAAGAAGAGAGATTTCACAGAAAGAGCTGACAAAGGCACCGGGTCAGGAGTGCCCGATGACTGTCCAAAATTCACCATGTATCCACGAATTTTCAGGCATGCCAACGACCCCTGATTGGACAAGATCACCTGTTAATAGAGTTCATGATAGGAATATGTCCTGGGAGTAATGTTGTGATCCATTACCTCGAAAGTATCTTTTCCAACGGAATCATAGACGACATCAACTCCTTTACCAGATGTTATCTCATTAACACGGGTAACAAAATCTTGTTCCTTGTATAGTATAACATGGTGACACCCATCATCCTTGGCTTGAGCTGCCTTCTCTTCAGTTGAGACGGTTCCAATGACTGTGGCACCGAGGGTGCTTGCCCATTGGCACAACAGAGACCCTACTCCACCAGCTGCAGCATGAATGAGGACCGTATGCCCTGGTTCAACCTATAATAATGAAATTCATAAAGCGTTGTGTTTACATAAGCATGAATATAAGGATTTCTATCAACAAATTAATACAGAAAAGAGCAGGGGAACTCGAACTGCTTTAAGTGTAGTTTAACAATAGATCTTTATATTGAAAGGGAAGGAGAAAAACTTAACAATGATGGGACACGCATAAACTTTTGGTCAATTTCATTAGTAATAAATTAGGTTGTCATGAAAATACAAATGAACAACAAAGAAGTTTTTTGAACATAATTATTATGCGAAAGCTTGCAAAGCATTTAGTTAGAAAGAGACAAACTGCAAAGATGATCCCCAAGCACACGTATGATCCGAAAACCTAGTTATCATGATAAGAAAAATGGATGCATACAAACAATCTTTATCCAGGTTCAATTACAATTAATAGAAACTTTTCATAAGCCAACATCCCTCGAAAAAATAAATAAAAAGCTATTGTATAATACACACAATTAATCCAATACAACAACACTGCAGAAGTAGTGCCTATATATTGTATACCAATTGCCAAAAAAATATTTTTGTCAAACAGAAAATAGTAATTAAATTAAATAGCACTAATATGGAAGATATTGTTTAAATGAAGGTAAGCTAACAGATATGGTGATTCAGGGTATTAGAAAAATATTAAGGTAAACTGACTATTAGACCAAACATTTGCAGTACCCATGACCCTTACCCAGATATTTAGTATCAATTGAATAGTATTTAAACATAAGAATGCTTAAATGCCTTACACCACCACCACCACCACCGCCACCCTTAACACCCCCCCCCCCCCCCCCCCACCCCAAAAAAAAGAAGAAAGAAAGAAAACAAAGAAAGAAGACCCAAAATTATGAAACCTTTAGTCTGGGGTAACACAAGACCTACTTTGAAGCATCGACGAACTAGAAACTGAGCAGTCATCCCCTTGAGCATGATGGATGCTGCTAAAACGGGGTCAATAGATGGAGGTACATTAACCACTTTATCAGCAGGGAGGATTTGCTCTTCTGCATATGCACCCATGTGATGACCAGCATAAGCAACAAGATCGCCAACTTGTCTTCCTGTAAGCCCAGGACCTACAGCAGTTACCACACCAACTGCCTCCATACCTGTCATCAAGAACGGTTGATATCTAGATTATAATGACGACCTAGGTGTGATAATATGAAACCAAAATAAAGATTTCATGCCATCCAATAACTGATATTCTTTTACAAAAGTAAAAAAGTAACTCTATGTCAGTAACGTTTTCTAGTGACAAGAAAACCTCCGCTTAAGCTGTGGCCACATCAAACAGGGAAAAATAATTTGTTAACAACATTCTTTGGAAACATGATTGCTAGCAGTATAGGAGCTCCATCATTAAGATGTCAAGGAACCATATAAAATGAACCCACAAACACTCTTTTATTGGAAGGCATAAAAGTAAGATAACATAGAGGAACATGGACCTGGTGTGAAGGGCATTGTTGAAGCGTTGTAAACCCCTTTCCGGAAATAAACATCAATGAAGTTCAAACCAATAGCTTTATTTTTCACTTTGATTTCCCCATCTTTTGGCTCCCCTATCTCCACGTCCTCCCATTTCAATACCTAAAAGATAATGCATCAACTAGTAAGAAGTAATACACCAAAATTTCAATCAGATGCATCAGTAATTTCACATGAAACTTGGATCCTTCAAATAGAACTGATAAAAACAGATACACAACTGAAACTTAAATGTCCATAATCTATACAAACTTTAGCTAAGAGACAATAACACCAGGCATCAAGATCACTCACTTTCACCACATTGAGTATTTCAAAAGCAAGAAGTTTCGGGGCGTAACAAGAAATAAGCTTTCATCAATGCTAAAAGAAGGTCTTCAAGAGTGGTTTCACAACAATTACGAGCAGCAAAGTAAAGCCATTTTAGGGACCTTCGATCAATCACCAATCAAAACTCAGAGTGTATAACTAAAGAATCGATAAGTAAAAGCAAGTGAAGGCACTCAAATCCAAATGTATGATCGAGGGACATCCAAAAGGACCTCACAATTAAAATCAACCATCACAAATACTACTGATATTCAACTCCACAGAGCGATCAAACAGGGTAAAATATTT
Organism: Scutellaria baicalensis; assembly: GCA_005771605.1. Taxonomy (NCBI): domain Eukaryota; kingdom Viridiplantae; phylum Streptophyta; class Magnoliopsida; order Lamiales; family Lamiaceae; genus Scutellaria; species Scutellaria baicalensis. The sequence continues at coordinate 70,931,051 of CM016721.1, read as the reverse complement.
CGCAATCCATCAATTTCAGTAGACCCGAAAAGAATCTAACAAGCCCAGAAAAACAATTTCCCAAATGAGGAAAACCCAATTCGCAGCAAATAATTCAAAATACAAGATTAAAAACATGAGAGTGATACCTCGGGGCCACCGTGTTCATAAACCCTAATAGCTTTAACCATGTTTGATGCTACAACAGCTGATGAAGATGTAGACCTTGCAGTGGCTTTAATTTGAAGTGGAATCGCGGAGGGGATGGCTCTGAGCGAAGAAGAACCGCAGGCAAAGGAATTGTATAGAAGGCCAAGTGTGGTGAAGTGAGCTATCACTATCACCATTTTTGTGTCAACTCATCATTTTAGTAAAATGGGGCTCAAATTACTCAATATGTAATGTGTAATGTATACTTTTAGGATGTATTAAACAAGGGAATAAGTTAAAAAATGTTTACCCTTAAATTTAATTATGTTATTGAATTATTTTTAGGTACAAAAATATCATTAATGTTCATTTTTTAGTACATATACTACGCGCATAATACAAATATATAATACAAAAGCATTACATGTTATAGAATTACGAATTATCTAATACACACAAAAATATTATATAATTTATTATATTCGATTCAATCCAACTCATCTCTGAATGAGATTCGTGAAACGATCTTATAAAAGACTAACTCTCAAAGATCAAGATGGTTTGGGGATTGGTGACTGTTGTATTTTGTAATTTTTAGAATAATATTTGGTAAGTTGTTGTCAAAGTGGGTGGGTCATGGTATAGTTCTTTTCTTTTCTATATTACTAATAATTCACCCCCGACGAGCGGTCTATTATTTATGTTGACAATATTATTATATTCACAATTTATTATAACATAATGAAAAGGTTTAATTAAGAGGTCCAATTCTTAAAAAAAAAAACATAAAAAATTGAGTGGTAAATTTACACCAAAAATAAAAAATAAAAAAAATTATATATGCTGGGACATTTTTGAAAAGGAAGAGGGAAAAACTGAAAATATCACCTTCTTTACTTATATTATAATATATATATAAATAAATAGATACAAATATTACAAAAACTTGTGTGAGATCTTACATTATAATATAGATATAAATAGAAACAAATATCACAAAAACTTGTGTGAGACGGTTCTACGGATAATTTCCATGAAACAGATCCTTTTTATTCATGGATTCGACTCATATCCATTAATTTGAGCAACACTTGTGTGCTCGGGGGCACGATGCCCCCAACTTGACCATCATATAGTGTTATATATATATATATATACTCTACATGTATCATGTGTATATTCTTCAGGTATTACATGTATACCCTTATATACATGTGATACATGTAGACTATATGTGTAAAACCATACAGTATATATATAACTTTTGAAGAGCATGTGTATAACACTTAGATATGTGTCTTATGTGTCACAACGGTATATAAGTTTTTGTCCATTAATTTATATGTGAATTGAGAAGTTTGGGTTATGGATCCACACATCTCACGTAACATGATCCGTAAGACGATCTCACATAAGAATCACCCTACAAATATTATTTTGAGGTGAGATTTATGCTGGGTTTATAAACTATGTGAAAGGCTTTGAACAAGTTTGGTCAGAATATCTTTGATTCTCTTGTTCAACATTCAGCTTTAATTAACTTTCATAAAAGAGAGAGCAGAGATAAAAGGAATGTTATATATATATATATATATATATATATATATGTATAATATAGATCCTATTTAGTAATTTTAAAAGAGCATTTTAGTAATTTGATTCTTATCATAAATTTTTCAATTTAAAGTAAACACTGAATAATGATTAATGTTATTAAATTTTATTCATCTAATTTCATCTTGGAAAATGTGTAGTAAAGTGAATTGTTTTATTGAAAAATCTCAGTCCTATAATTATTAGAGAAAACCCCTCAAAATACTACTTTTCTTATAACAAATCCATAAAATACCACCCAACATAACTTAATATCAAAAACTACCACTTTTTGAAAAAATGACCAAAATGTCCTTATATGTTTAATTGATTTATGTTTTTCCCAAAATCAAGTGTGCTTTTTCCAAATTAATTCATTAATATCCGTATGATTTTTGACCCGATCCGAACCCGAAGATGGTATATAGGCTGGAAACCTTGCTAGTCGTATGCTGGAACTTTCTACAGAGTCAAGACAGTCTTGATCTTGATCTGTTTATTTGTTCCAGACAGACTTGATAGGTGTAACAATGCCACGTATCGCCTCGGAAAAAAGATCCGTCCGAAATGGCAAGAGGAGAATATAGATAATGTAATAAATATTTATTAGTTCTTAATAAAAGAGAGGCTTTAGCTTCAACGTGTCTCCGTTCGATTTATTTATCTGTTGGAAGGATTCCTTGTACACCTGGTGTAGGAAACGAACCAAGGTTGTGCTGGGCAGTTGCTGAAGGAGCTGGATAACTTGTAAACCAACTTCCCAGAGAGCGAAGTTGAACAGTGAGGAGCTGTTCGTAAAACGGTTTAGGGGCAGTGATTTTCCAGCTGGTGGTGTTGCGAGCCACCTCACCCGGTGCTGTTCTGGTCGAAGAAAGGTATAATCTCCAACAGATTAATTTATTTTACGGAAGCATGTTGGGCCTGATAAATTTATATATTTTGTTTGGATCAAGAATTAATTATATGGAAATAAAAATGAAAAGGTTTGGAAAATTGGTTTTGGAAAGTCAACAAGGGTAATGAGGTAATTTTTTATGAAAAATGTGGTAGAATGTTATATTAAGTTATATTTGATGGTATTTTGTGATAATGTTTTATCTTCAATGGCAAAATTTTATGTTGTTATATCCAAAGTGGCATTTTGAAGTACTAACTCTAATTATTATATTGGTTATCAATAGGACTTAATTTTGATGATATAAACTAGTTACGTTGTATATGTCAAACGTTAAAACTATGAAAAAAACTTATGTAACTTTGGGGCATATAGAAGTATAGATTTAGATGTTATATATATGCCCTTCAAGTGTTATATATATTTTATAGATGTTATGTTTTTTGGTGTTATAAATATACCCTACATATATAATATGTATATAAGAGTATACATGTGATACCTGAAGAATATATACATGATATTTGTAGAGTATATATTTAACATCATATAATGATTTGAATATATATTTAACATCATATAATAATTTATTTGGGGACACCATGCCTTTGGGAACACAAGCTTCACTCTAAAACTTATATGTGTTTATCATATGCCTAATAGATGGATATTGTCCTCAAAGATGAGTATATATATCTGGGAAAATTCTATTTGATTCAATGGGCAGCAAGAGTATCGCTCCTTATAATATCTATAGCTATATAGCATTTTAATCCATGGATATTGCAAGAAAAACAAGATATATTTTTTTATGAGAGGTTGATGCAGGTAGAAAAGTTACAATCTGTTGATTTTAAGAATACCGGAAAGTAATAACAATTTAGAGAAAACTCCTTGTTCTTATATCAAAAATCAATCAATTGTCTAATATTTATAGAAATATAAAACCTAGATCTCTAAAAGATAAAGATGAAATCAAAATAAAGATAATGATAACAATAAATCAATATAAAATCTCTTCCAAATATATCTTATCTCTATCATCCATCTTCTGTTTTCGAAATGATTCGTCCAATAGAAACCACATAAGAAATCCATGGTGGGACACGTGGAATAGCAAACAAGAAAAGAAGTTGATTACCAACATCCCAAATTTTGAAAACCATAATTAAATCTCTCTCTTCTATAATGCTATTGGATTGACGTCTCTTCTATAATACTCGATAATCTTTTATTTTTTGATTCTGACCACATCAATCTCATGTTTGTCCTCCAATTCTTCCACCTCATTAAAAATGAAAGGATAAGGACAATCAATAACATTGAAATATGTATCACCAGTCACCTCGTCAAAAATTGGTGTACCATCATAGTCACCATCTTCAATTGAGAATTCACCCATCTCCTCGTCAATTGAGAATTCACCCAAATTGGTAGACTATTATAGTCTTCATTATCAATCAAGGAAAAGTCATCAGCATTCTCCTCATCAAATATTGATGGTCCAGTGTAATCACCATCATCTTCAACATCTCTCTATGAATTGAAGGTGGTGAAAACTTGAACCATGGAAATTGTTCCATCCAGATCAAATGAAGTCATCACTCGTGGATCGGATCTTAACTGATCTCTGATTACCAATTGATGCATTACGATCCGTTGATTCTAACAATATCGGAGAACAATAACAATTTGGAGAAAACTCATTTTTTTCTTATTTCATAAATCAATGAACTGTGTAACATCGTAAAAGATATCTCATATTTATAAGAATATAAAATCTTGATCTCAAAAAGATAAAGATTAAATCAAAATAAAGACAGTAGTAACAAATAAATCAATATATGTCACTTCCTAATCTATATATATAAAGAGAGGGTTGTGTCTCTCATATGCTTGACAAATAAGCATTTTCAAGGCTTCATATTTCGATAAGTGGCAATCTATGTAATATCTTACGTGTCATTATATTTTTTATTTATCAAGAAAATATATGAAAGGTTGAATGGACATAAAAAGTCTACATCTCTTAATTTAGTTATGAATATATGAAAAGTTTTATCTCTTAATTTAATTATGATTGATATGAAAAATCTTATCTCTCAATTTATATATATACACATATATATGTATATATCATCTCCTATGCTTGACAAATAAGCATTCACAAGGCTTCTTATTTCGACCAGTGGCACTATATGTAATATATTACGTGTCATTATATTTTTTATTTATCAAGAAAATATATGAAAGGTTGAATGGAGATAAAAAGTCTACATCTCTTAATTTAATTACGAAGATATGAAAAGTTTTATCTCTCGATTTAATTATGACTTATATGAAAAGTCTTATCTCTCAATTTATATATGTGTGTATGTATAGATTCATGTTCTTTACTTTCCTAACTTCGTGATGTTCTTTATCTTCTTGAATTTTTTGTAGAAATAGTTGTTTTTCCCATCATAATGTTTTTCGGGTATGTTTTGTCGACATTTCCAACTTTGCTTGAAGGTACATCTAAAGTCTTACTGAGTTGATGTCCTGCGAAAGAACTAACAATTTATAACCTTTGAAGGAGCGTTACTTTGTGACAAACGAGCGATCCTAGCAGAACTCAAGTTGTAAGGCAAATGATGTAATCACCTTTGTTAATTCTCCTGATTGTATAACTAATTCTCTTATAGTAAGTTCATTCTTGAGTGCATAACTTTAATTTAAAAGGGCAAAATGGTGGCTTAATAGCACTTTAGTAGCTTAGTTACATGTTGTGCCTAGGAACACCTTGTTATGGATGTCATATTCACTTTTCAACTTTAGAATTATACAAATTGTTTATGTCTCCAGTAACTAATGTTAAACATAGCGTGACTTTCTTTTCCATTGTCATAAAAACATTGTTTATTTTGAATTTTTTTTTTTGAAATTGTCATTTTGTTTCTTAATTCTTATGTGATAGAATTGTATTGATTGGATTGTATGATATTTCATGAGGGATTAGTTTAACGCTTCATTTTCATTTTTTTGATCTTTTTTTTTTTCTGATCAACTTTGTATTATTGTTTCAAGAATCTATGAACGGTGATAAGCATCCATGAGATCCTTGGTGTATATTTTGAAGTTTATTTTGTCTTTGACCCATTTTAGATGATATCTTTTCACGCAAAGTTTAGGTTTTAAAATTCACAATTCAATATTTCATTATTAAAAATGTGTTAATATGTTAAAGACGGTTATATTATACGCATGTATGCATGCTTATTTGGTGTATATTATGCATTTTCTCTCATAATATATAAATAACAAAAAGATGCATTAATTTATGTGATTTATCTATAAAAAAATGTAGAAGAACAATGTTTTAAGGAAATTGTTTCTCAAGTAACATCACTACAGGTCTTTCAAGAAGATTTAAGTTTACCTTGGAAAAATGATTCACTATGCATTCATAAGGAAGGAAGTTGAATATTGTATTCTTTATAATTATGTACAAATAACAAACTTACTTCAATACTAATGTCAATGATGTCAAATATATCTCATATTAAATAACAAAATTGTTCCATGATCAACGAAAAAATAAATCTAAATTTAAATTTAAATCATTACAAAAGATGATTTAAGATTTAATTTTATAGGAAAAATATTTAGATATAAATTGTAAGTCAATCCCGTGCAACGCACGGGTCATATTTAGTATATTTAATATCTATCCTCCAATGAATAGGATACTCTATTCCAATAATATATTTTATCTTATATTCCACCGTTGGATTACCGTCACGTGTCATTGGTGCACAAACATATTTTGTACTAGATTACAAATTAAAAATCATTAGCACTCAAACAAGATTACCATGACAGAATTTTTAGGCAAAATGCAACAGCTTCAACTAAGAACAAGAAGAAGAATCAAGATAATTCTATCCGCCTCCTGTTGTTAGAGTACATCATAATTGTTTCATTAATTTTATATAAAACAGATTCCTTTCAACAAATGCTAGTAAACTCGTCAAACAAGACAGAGATCAAACAAGTTGATATAGTGGGACTCAGTTTTAACTTATGTTAGATGATCTAGCATAACTTAAATGTATTCATTTTTCTATGACTAGTTTGTGCTTTGCATATCATCAAAATTTGCAAATAATTGATAGTCTGTAAACATCAAATAGCATGAATGCCAATATTGTTATAAAAACTTATGGAAGAATCCCACAAAATCTTGAAAAATCAAAATTAGTTTTATTGCAAAAGCAGGTGATCAATACATTCCTGTGTTTCTCTACTGAAAAGCAAATGGATGTGGTCGGAGAAACCTCGGCACATATGAACCTCCACCTCCACCGTGAAACGGGACCGTAGAGGCTATTTTACGCGACTTGGGATGGATTTTGCAGTAGTAGTCTCTGCACACTCTCTCATCAATTTTAGGTGCCACATAGGCTTCACATTCATGCTTTTCTTCTTTTTCAACCTTAAAGTTTGTACTGCAATTCTTGTCTTTGCTTTTCTCACTTTGCAAAAGGTGTACTGATTTTCCAAGTTTGGAAACCTTGTTTAACAGACTTGTGGGCTTTATTGTCCCTCTCACTAATACAACATTCTCTTTTCTGTATATTGCAACTGACTCCACACCTTGCAATCCAAAATCAAGAAAATGAATCTAAGATAATTCAATTCCATTATGGACCACATTTTTTAATAATACTAGCTATGACTAGACCTGTGTGGTTTATTATTTTTATTATGACAATACATACAATTTGCAAATGAAATTGTATTAAAAGTCATTTATGATATCTTATTACTTTACAAGTTGTTAAAATCCGTACTTTTTTGTTTGGAAACATCAATATTGAACAGTTAAATTTGAAAACAACAACAATAATAAATAGATATATGAGATAAAAATACCAGGCATTTTCAGTAGCTTTTTCTCGAGTATTTTTGGACACCCTTCACAACAACTGATATTCATGGACAGAGTAATAGTCTGCAACACAATCCAGATTTATGTGATTTTTATAAAAAGAAATCACTGAAACTGCATAATATTAAAAAGCCAGGTAATAAATAACTGAATAAATATACCTGACCAGAAAGGCTATTTTTCATTGCAAAAGATTTTATGAAGAAAAAGCCAATGAACAATGTATAATTTTTCTATGCCGAACAGGAAAACCAATTTTATATATAGATGAAAATTTGCCTTCAAAACTCTCTCTCTCTCTCTCTATATGTAGATATATGGCAACATATAGCTATTAATGAAACCATTTCTTTATAAGGAAAGTAATGAGTACAATTTATTCAATTTTTCCCTAATTAGAATGAAAATTTTCCATTTTTATTTTTTAGATTTAAAATCTTCAATCTTAATTATGGAATATTCAGGGAGTATTTATAGAATTGAAAATCTACTAAAAAGTAAAAACCAACCGCACAATATCATACCAATTTAGCTTTATAAATCTATATCTATTCTATATATATATAATAACAAAATGACCAATATTTCCCCTCAAAAAGTCAAACTTTCAACCTTCTCTATTTAATTTTTATTAATTAATAAATAAAATAGATTAAAAAAAACAAATTTAAGTATGTTGAAAAATTCAAGTTTGGAAACGTGTTTTCAATTAATTGTTTAGATTTTCTTCTTTTATCGTATCAAATCTAAATTGAATTTTTTTTCCATAATTTTTGGAAGACTAATATCAAAATTAACCAATGACAATAACAAAAAGATGAAGAGAAATAATAGTAGATACCAAAATACGAATCTATTAAAAAAATTCTATAAGAAGAGTTGTAGAGTTTTTTTTTTTATATCCACGTTATTGAAATGAATTTATATTCGTAATTCTAATAGTATAATATATTAGAATTAGAATTATATTAGTGCAATATTCAGAATGAGAGATAATATATATACACACACTATAGTATAACAATTACCCTCAAAAAGTGTGAATGAGATTATCTTCACAACAATTTTCAATCCAAAAGTAGAAATGGATTATTATTATTATTATTATTATTATTATTATTATTATTATTATTATTATTATTATTATTATTATTATTATTATTATTATTATTATTTATTTTTTTATTTTTTTAATTATATTATTATCTATTACTACATCTGTCCCAAAATAAATGTTGTTTTAGCCTTTTGCACATAAAGAAATATGATTAAAAGTCTAATGTACCCCTATTTAAGTTTAATTAATGAGAAATTTTTTTTCTTATTCCTTTTGTAACAAAATTTAATTTGGGAGAAATAAATAGGGGTATCTTTGGTACATTGCATATAAATATGTCTTGAAATCCTAAAATGACAATTTTTTTGGGACAAAATCTACTTGCTAAAACGACATTTATTTTGGGACTGAGGTAGTATTTAAAAGGTTATCATGAATAAAACAACATAAAACTAATATTCCCTAAGGGTATGTTTGGGAGAGGTTTTAGTGGGTTTGGGGAAAACCTGACTTTGAAATCCTGGATTTTGTAGTAAAGGTGAATAGTGAAAATGTATATTTGTTTGAGAATTTAGTAGGGTAGGATTATATTGTATATGACAAATCAAATAGGAAAAGGTACTTAAGGATTTTTGATTCAAGATTGAAAAGAGAATCAAAATATTTCTATCATATTAAATTCCTAAATTTCAGCAAATAAATATTAGTAGGGATAATATAATAATAAAATTTTATAAACGTTTAAAATGACACTTAATATGAAACATAGTTTAAGCTCCAGAATGACATTAATTATAAAGACGAAGAGAGTAATATATATATATATATATAGTATATACATGCTAATTATAATGAATGCTTTATTTTTTCTATAATCAAATATTTTAATTAAATGAAAAGTATTCTATTTTCAAATGAACTGATATCATAATAGTCTATATTTGATGATTCATTAATCAAAAATAAAGTATATTAAATCATTAATATTTAAAATTAATATATTAAATATATTAAATTTTCTAAACTTAAATTTACATATAAATATTACAAGTATGCATATATTACAAAAAACAATGTCTTTTGAATTAATAATTTCATATAAATTAATTTTTAAAGCTAAAATTTACAAGTTACAACATTACAACATAAAAGTTACAACTTTAAATAACAAAATGCACTCCATGTACCAAAAAAAATACAATTTATAGTACAAAATAAGAATAATAATTAATATATCTTAATATAAAAGAATAAAATAACATAATACATAGTATTATTTATATATGATATAATTTTTTTTAAAAAATACATAAACCAGCGGTTTAACCGTCGGCTCCCGATTTGAAAATAACCCGAACCGAAACCAAATCATCAAACCACGGTTCACGGTTCCGATATTTTGAACCAAAGCTGGGTCAACAGTTCTCTGAACCGTTGATCCCAGTTCGGTAGTTTTTCGGAATTGTTGGGCACCTCTAATGCTAATTATAATAAATGTTTTATTATTTATATAAGGGCAAAGGTGCAAATATACCATTAACGTTTATGGAGAGGTGCAAATACATCTTTAATCTTTTTTTAGGAGCAAATACACTCTTAATGTTTAACTTGTGGTGTAAATATACCCGATGTTTGATGCACTATTATCAAATACTTCCTTTTTTTTTTAAAAAAAAAAACACCCTTCTTACAATTTTTTTATTAAATAAGAATTACTTATTAGTATTGCAACATGCATTTCTAATCCTAAATAATTTACAAAATAAAATTTATTTTGATAAGAAATTATATTTATTTTTACTTAAATAATGCTTTTTTTTTTACTTGCGTAAATGTTATGTTTATTACCAAACATACATTTTTTACTTAAATTTTACATTTAAGTTAAAAAAAAATTTACTAAGTAAAAAAATTATGTTTACCAATTTACCAAAAAAAAAAAAAAAGTAAGTTTTTAAGGTAAATATAGTCATATATAAGTAAAAATTTATTTAAGTAAATAATTGTATGTTTTTTCTAATCCTAAATTATGTTTTTTACTCCAAATTAATACACTCAACTTTGTTGAGTAAATTTATTTATTTCTAATTGTGTTAATATTATTTTGTATATTTTTACATATATATACATTTATAATCCTTTAAATTATATTTATTTTACTTAAATTATAGTCATTAGTGCCAAAAACACTCATTTTATAATATTATGTAAAATAGTCGTTAATCATTTGTATTGAAATATTCTAAATTAATTTTAAATTTTATTAAAAAAAATTACTTTGGAAAAATTTAGTGAATTAAATGGATCTACATTTTATAATAATGTCAAGAAATGTAGCATTTACCTCAAAAAATTATGTTTTTTTAAGTTGACAAAAACTTGTGTGAGACGGTCTCACGGATAATTTCCGTGAGATGGATCTTTTTTACCCATGATCCAAAGCCATATCCATGAATTTATATGATAGTTTTGAAATATGGGTTGTGGGTTGACCCGTCTCACGTAACATGATCCGTGAAACGATCTCACACAAGTTAAGTTTAAAATAGTATATAAATAAAAATAAATGATATCATACATGAAATACAAACATAATATTTTATTTGAAAATCCAAAAAGAAAAAAATTACTTCATAATCATATATATTAAAATATTACACATGAGATTTTGAAATTCAAAAATTAAGTGTAGAATAAAGTCCAAAAAAACATAATTTAAGTAAAATAATATAATTTTTTTATCAAGATAAATTTTATTTTGTAAATTATTTAGGATTAGAAATGCATGTTGCAATACAAATAAGTAATTTCTTATTTAATAAAAAAATTTGTAAGAAAGGATGTAAAAATAAAAAAATAAGTATTTGATAATAGTGTATCAAAATATAAACATTAGAGGTATATATATTTGCATCACAAGTTAAACATTAAGGGTGTATTTGCTCCTAAAAAAAGATTAAGGGTGTATTTGCACTTCTCCATAAACGTTAATGGTATATTTGCATCTTTTCCCTTTGTATATATAATCAAACATTTTACTTAAATGACTGGTATTTTACTTTTTTAAAATAAACTGATATCATAATATACTCTAAATTTGAAAATTGATTAATTAGAGAAGTAAAATATCAAATCATTATATTCATTTTTTGATATTTGTACCTCTAAAATTCATCCATTTTAAGAAAGTAATAAAATTATTCAAAATAATTCATATTCCATAAATCACAATTAGATATGCAATGATTGTTTCCCTCTATTATAAATTAATATTTTCAAAAGCATTGTCAATTTTTTGGCCATAAAATTGTAAAATCATGAAAACATAAATTGAATATTATAATGAAATAGTAAGTGGAATGAATTTCTATATTATTATTATGATACCATCTCATATATTTTTTTTAAACTTATCCCAATTTTTAGTTTGTCTATATTAATGTTTTAACTAATGATTATAATCCAAAAGTCACTAAAATTAAGTGCACACCAACTTTAAAGATATTGTACAATATAAAATTATAAGATTTGTAATTTTTATATATGTCCATGCATCGCATGAGTACTACTAATTGATATTGAATTGTTTTTCTTAAACTAATAATTTACATACATTAAACCTGAGATACTTAAATTTTATAATCGTGCATCACATGAGTAACAATTATAATGAAATTATTCTCAAGAGAAATTCATTATTTCTTATATTCAACATTCATGTGTTAAGATAGTAAATTTATGTGTCTGTGTATCGCACGAGACCAATACTAGTTTCTATTAAAATATCAATTCAAACAATTAACCAACATCCCACCACTTTCTATATGATTTAATAATGGTTTTGCATTGAAATTGCATTGTGATGAATATGTGTATATATATATATATATATATAATGCTAAAATACACACGACGAGTAACTCTTAATATGTCGACACCACTAATAATGTGTAATGATTTTATTCTCGTGTTATATGAAAAAATCGCATTAATTAATATGATGAATATCTAGCATATTAAAGTTGGACACATATAAGTAGAGTAGCCGGACTTTATAGACACACACTACTACATAAGACCATTTCCTAGCCCACCTCAAACTTGGTGGCAAACTCAAATATTATCAAAATGTCCTCTCCAAATTGCCATTTATGAATATTAAGGGGCAAATACAGCTCACGTGTATCTTTTCCATTTTTTTAAATAAAATTTTGAGTTGTTTATTTCTTTTATTTTATTTTCATTTTATTGTATCAAGTATTTGTTATATAGTCATCAATTTATTTTATATATTATGCATAATATTATTTGATTCTAAACTTGTAAAAAATTTAAAATTTGAAAACATATATCTAATTAGTTGTATTAATTATATTTTATTGATATAAAAATTATAACTAATAGAAATACAATAAGATATCACTAAGTATAATTTAAGTTTCGTCCATTTTTTATAATACCTATTTTAATTCTCCTACATAATTAAATTAAATGAAATTATATAGTTAGAAAAACTCTATACTAAGGTTAGTAAAGTAATATTTCAATATTTATTTAATTTTTCTATTTGACTATAAAAGTTAAGAGCCCATTACATTCCAAACTCTTATTGAAAAAATTACATGTTCTAATCCTTTTTCTTCTATAATCTTAAATATTTTGAATCTTACAATAGAATTAGTTGCACATTAATATATATTTGAAGAGTTTTCAAATAATATATTATAAGCATACATAATTATAAACATACATAAAGAAATACTATACAATAAAGTTAATATTTAATTAAATTATGGTACTATAAATTTAAGAAGAGCCAAGCATTTGAAAAACCATATGAAATATTTGACAATATACAAAGGTATAATTGAGGATATCTATTAAATAACAACAATGACAGAAAATAAAAGTAGAGGTTTAATTTAAATCAAATATATAAAAAGAGAATAAATGTCATAATCATGATGAAATAATAAAGGTAAAACTTTTATGTAAAACTGTCTCACGGATCTCATTAAAAGAAAAAAAAATTACAAAAAATCTGGTTTGACCATTTAGATTGGAAGAGACCAGACCAAGGATTAGGCTGCGGTTGAACCGGCCGGTCGAACAGATGGGTCTTGTTTGGTCTCAAACAATGGGTATAGTAATATCTCACGAAGATAAAATGAGTTAGTCTCCTGTGCAACTGGTGCACATACAATTCGGGTCGGGTCCGGGTCGACCCGGATCCGCGCACTTTTATTTATTTTATTTTTTTTGAATTTTATTTTTTCACTTCAGGTTATTACCTTAATGTTATATGCATGTGACCTTTATGTTATATAAGTGTGACCTTTATGTATAAATGTAATGACCTTTATATATAACTTAGAAAAAAATGAAAAATTTTAGCAAAATTTGTACATATTTACGTTTATGTAATATTAGCTGCACATATATCCATCCTTAAAATGCACTGAATTTTGAAAATTTCAATTTTTTTCAAAGTTATGGATTATAAAGGTCATAATATTTGTACATAAAGGTTAGGGATAAAATCATATTTGGTCCCATAACAATAGTCTTTTCCATAATTGGTCCCACAACTATTTACTTTTTTAATTTAGTCCCGTAACTTGAATAATTGCTCGATTTTGGTCTCAATGTCCCTGAAAATTTCAAATTTGACCGGAAAATTGTCACATGACATCCATTTTGGAGGTTTCCGGTGAAAAATAATTACGCATTTAATAAAGATGACATTTTTTTAGAATTTGTTTTAATGTTTGGACCAATACAATAATCATCACATCTCATGTCATGTCATTATTTTTCATCGGAAACCCCCAAATTGGATGCCATATGACTATTTTCTAGCCAAATTTGAAATTTTTGACGATATTGGGATCAAAATAGAGCAATTATTTAAATTATGGGACCAAATTAAAAAAACAAATAGTTGTGGGACTAATTGTGAAAAAGACAATAGTTATGGGACCAAATGTGATTTTATCTCTAAAGGTTACAACAATACAACATAAAGGTCTTAATCTGAAGTGAAAAAACCTGAAAGTCTTCATTTTTTCCTAAGTTACTGAACATAAAGGTCATAACATTTATATATAAAGGTCACACTTATATAACGTAAAGGTCACATCCTTACAACATAAAAGTAACAACCTGAAGCAAAAAAGAAAAAAAAAAAAGAAAAGAAAATCCAGGTGCGCGAATCCGGGTCGGGTCGCCCCAGTTGCACGAATCCAGATCCGTGCACCTGGTGCACAACAGCATTTGCCAGATAAAATAAATATGTGAAATTCTTTTTTTCTTTCCCTAAGTTAAAGTTTCAGTAATTATATAACAATTTGTAATGATTTTATAAACATGTGAGCATTCTACTTTATAATGTCTAAAACTAGAACACGAATAACATCTTTTTGATAAATTTTAAATAAATTCGTGATTGAAATTATTTTAGCTAAAGAAATTATTGTATCTTAAAAATAATACCTAAAAATTAATCAGAACTAATTAATTTTTTTACTCTATTAAGTTTTCGATTCTGACAATTTTACATATTATTTTTTCGGATTGACGATTTTACGAGATCTTCAAAAAATTCAAAAATTCAATCCAAATTTAGTCCGAACGGCCAAATCAGGCCAAGTTCGCATGTGATTAGCACGTGCACCTTGATTTTCAGGCTTCTTTTGTTCAATATATAACTTATCTGTTCTGACAATTTTGTCCAATAACTTCTTTGTTTTGACAATTTTGTCTAGTAACTTCTTTGTTCTAGCAATTTTGTCCATTAACATTATTAACATATGTATACTCTATAGGTATTACATTATTGTATAGTGGGTTTAAAGTTTTTAAATTCCAAAACCACGATTTATATCATAAACTTCCTCATTTTTTTCTGTAAAATTTACAGAATTGCAGAATTCATATAAATTATTATCACAGAGTATTGTGCAAAGAAACCCTAGAACAAATCTATTCAATTCGATTAATCAAACAAATATCATCTATTTGATGAATTAAACATATTTTGCAAACCAAATCCTTCCATAACTTAGTCAATGCAAAGAGTGAATCTGAGGCTTCCTCATCGGAGAAGAAGAACGCAACAAAAAAGAAGAAGAAGAACGTAGCGAAGAAGATGAAGAACGCAGCGGAGAAGAAGAAGAAGAAGAATAAGAAGAAGAACGCAGCAGTGGAGAAGAACGTAGCGAAGAAGAAGAAGAAGAAGAACACAACGGAGAAGAAGAAGAAAAAGAAGAACACAGCGAAGAAGAGAAGACGTCATGCAACTAGGGCAAATAAGTTGAAAATCTATATATATATATATATATATATATATATATGTAGATGGGTCTTGGAGCGGATTGGGGGCACCCAAGTCCTTCTCTACAATCTTTCATATATACTAAAGGAATAATTAAGAGTGACACATGTCACTCTCTGGTTAATCCTATTTAATTATAATTTAATTTTTAATTTATTTATTTAATATTTATGATTTATTATAGTAGAGCATTTAATGAAATACTAATAATTATGATTGATAATAAATTTGTAAATTATGAAATTTTAGGCAAACATTTTAATTAAAGTTGATCTTTGCAATTATATTAAATGGTAATTAAAAAATTTCGTAAAATTAAATTTAAGTTACATACTAATTAAATTAAGAATTAATGATAAATAATAATAATAATTAAATTTATTTATAAATAACAATATTCAAATTTCTTAATTAATATTAAAATATCAGTGTAATTAAAGTTGATGTTTGCAATTACATTAAATGATAATTTAAAATTGTCGCACAATGAAATTTATATTACATACTAATTACATTAAGAATTAATGACAAATAACAATAATTGAATTTATTTATAAAAAATAAATTTTTAATTATTATTTCAATTTTTTTAATTAGTATTAAAATATCTGTGTGATACACGAGACTTACTCTAATATATTATACTAGAGTACTAATCATGAAATCTTCTATTACATTTAGCG